>ML105284.1:259570-367157 GCA_003697995.1 Taxidea taxus jeffersonii
CAGGGGCGCCTAGGTGGCTCAGTGGGTTAAAGCCTTTGCCTTCGGCTCAGGTCATGATTTCAGAGTCCTGGGATTGGACCCCCCCCCCCTGCATTGGGCTCTCTGCTCAGCGGGGAGCCTGCTTCCCCTTCTTTGTCTGCCTGCCTCTCTGCCTACTTGTGATCTATCTGTCAAATAAATAAATAAAATCTTTAAAAAAAATGTTGGACACAGGAAGTGTTTGTGGGGAGGTGTTACTTAATTCATTAGATTTTAAAGTAATTTTTTATTTCCAAATTTAAGTTTGTATTTAGCATCAGTCTGCTTTGACAGAGTATTTTATGATTCTATTTTCTCATGGTATTTTGAACCAATTATATCATACTCAAATAGCTTTTCCACAAATGGATTGATTCAGAACTGGGGGGGGGGGATTAAAGTGTGGAGTATGAAGGCTAAGTTATAAAAGCTATGTGACAATTAGAACTGCAGTTTATACTACAAATTGGCATATATATTTTTTCAAGATCATATGTATATAAGGTTAATTAATATGCTTGAATAATTAAATAAGAATTTCTATAATAACATTATTTGAGGATAATATGCATATCTGATTGTGGAATTATACATTTTACTAAAACATGGTAAAAGGCTATGTTTAATTTTACCAATCATGGGAACTAATTTTGTTTTAAATTACCTGTAGTTCTTTCTAACATGAGAAAATTGGATTCTTTAAACAGGATATTATGTAGAAATGAGCCCTCTTATATGAGGCAGAGAGGTCATCCTAGAACTTCTAGAAATTTTTCTAAGACTTATGTTAAAGGAATACAATGAAATCCTTTAAATTTTTTTGATATAAGACAATATGGACTCATTGCTGACTGGATTAAATTTGGGAAAACAGGTCTGCTTGGAATAAAGACAAAAGTTCATCTGGTAAAATTATTAGATTCATGTAGACTAAAATAGAAAATTCACATTCTTACATGTCAGAAAACTGTTGGGTAGATTGTGTTTAAAAAGGTTTAGAATTAAGCTGTGAGACACCACATTTTAGTTATCCATCAAGAGCAGAAGGAGCCATTTTACCGTGAGTGTACTTTGATTTATTTGGGAGAAAACTGGAGACTGCCATTTTTACATGGTAACTTTAATGTCTTCCTTAGCTACTTAGGTGAGTTTAGGACACCCTTTTGATCTCCATCACTCCTTCCTCTGTGAAACTCTTTTATAACTGCCTACCCCAATATACAAAATAAAATATATTCCTGTTTCTCAACTCACTTAAATGCTGAGCTAGCCAAGAGAACTGATCACAAGAGAAATGGGAAAGGAGTTAAATAAATCTCATGTCCTATACCTAGTTTCCACTGCTACTAAAACTAGTCTTTCCTTTCTGTATATACTTAGACATCTTACTTTCAATGACTCTGATAGTGTTGATGTATGCAATCTTAAGAGTGATCAAAGCCTAATTACTCTTCCAAATAATAAGTATTGTCTCAGTCATTGATCTCTTCAACATAGTATCAGTTATAGGATCTAAGTGAAATTGGGAATAGTCCTGAGATGGTGGAACTCTTTATGAGAGAACTTACTGCAATACTTTCAAAATAAAAATTTTACAATGATTGGCAGAAGTCTCAAGAGGAAGGTTAAAGATGTTTAAGACACAGAAAAGGAAAAGACTTGCTCTACTTACATTCTCAGGATCACCAAGAACTGATGAAATAATTTTGGGACTCAGTGAAAAATGCAAGTTCAGGAAGACATTCAACATTATTAGGAGTTTCAAGAGAGAGACAGTAGAACATTAAACCAAAGGTGGGACCCTCCTAAGCATGGGGCCCTGAGACACTGGCAGATTGCATGTCCATGAAGTTGGTGCTATCTCAAATATAGCTAGGCTTTCTTGAGATATTGTACCAATTTATAATTTTCTTTCTATGTCAAGTCATTTATCTCTCTTTTCTTTTTGTTGCCGGCAGTAATATCCCTTAAAAACACATTACTATTTTGTGATTATTTTAGGATAGGCTTGAAGGTGAATAATTACAACATGGCTTGCTATCGCTTATTATAGGTTAAAGATGATTGAAATCTTCTAATCATAAGACAGTAGCAAGATGGGGGGGGGCAGCAATCAATTAAATGCTCCTGGAAGGATGGGAAGAATGTGATCTAGATTCCATAGGTCACAAAAGACCAATAGGGATTTGGAACTGGATTAGATCCTGTTTTACATGCTGTGTAAAATGAGTCCTTATTCCAATGCCATGCAAGTTATTGGGGGGGGAATTTTCTTTTGTAATCCTCCAATTAGAATTTTAATGGCATTCCCAATAATATGATTCAATTCTAGTATAATTAACATACACTATTGAGCTTTTGAGAATTTTCAAACAATATCCTAAGGAGAAAATTCAAAGTGACTTTTCAGAACAACTCCATTTGAGTACCTGATCAGGGTTTGTACTTAACAAGAAAAACCTTCCAACCGTTAGAGTTATAAAAAGTATTTGCTGTGGTAAAATAGACTTAGAAACAAAACAAAACAAGAAAAAAAAGAAGCAAACCTCAAAGCAGTGGAAAAGTTCTTTGCTCTGTGTATTATTATAACTTGACCACACATTCTAGGTTGGAGAGGGATATGATTAGGGAATTATCAATATACAGTCTGTTTAGAAGGAAGTGGAATAAAAAAGGAGAATAGTTGCCGGATTATCTAGTCTGAGTGAGGACAAAACTTAATTTGAAATATTAAGGCAACAATTAGCTAAATAAGAATACTCTAGTTATAATTACTAGCTTCAGGGCAAAATGATCTTCCGAAGAATATACCTACAGTTAGAATTAAAGCATGCTGCTGCTATAAAGACTGAAAAGTTGTCCTGATAGCGAATTTCAGAAATTCAGAGAAACTTTCAGAAAATTCTCTTTCAGAGAATTACTTTAAAGAGAGCCCAGTGTTTGATTGTTGTTTGCCTTGTCTTCAGATTTCTTTTTCTTTCTTTATTTTCCTTATAATAGCCAATGGACCATTGTGAAGAATGTTGTCAGGTTAATAGGTAATGCTGGTTGAAAGGTTACATGTTTTATTGATGAAGTTCTATATAAAAATTCTCTCACCAATTTCATATGGCAATAATAAAGCCTATAAAAGCTCTGGTCTGATGGGGAAAAGTGACGTACTGTCAGCATTTTCAATCTAGCTTCATTAACTCTGGTATATGGACCATACTCCCAACATTGCCAGCTCAACCGTTATGGTGCAATGTGTTAGTCTCCATGTGCTCTCAGATACTCTGCCATAATTCACTCAACAAATCTGCATGTGAGGTGGTAAGGCAGAGTTGGAACCTCATGTAATTCCACAAGACACAGAACTAAGATTAGCAGGCTAATTTTTTCCTTTGAATCAAGACTCCATAAATTTGCTTTGCATGATTTGAATGTGTGGTCTTTTTAAAATACAAAATTTCACTTGAATTATAGGTAGTACGCTTTTAACAGTACACTTATACATTATACTTATATATAGTTTATGGGCACCTGGGTGGCTCAGTCATTAAGCATCTGCCTTAGGCTTAGGATCCTGGGATCGAGTCCCACATTGGGCTCCCTGCTCAACAGGAGGCATGTTTCTCCCTCTCCCACTCCCCTTGCTTGTGTTCCCTCTCTCCCTGTCTCTCTCTGTCAAATAAAAAAAGAACATCTTTAAAAAAAAAAGAAATTATTGAATTTTATGAGGTAGACAGGCTTAATTCTCTTTCAATATTTTTGGAAAAAATTGAGTAAATTTTGAGATTGAAAAAATTGGGGAGAGTGACGTTATGAAAATGTTGACATAGGTTGCTCCCGACTTCACTCCCCCTCACAAGACTGACTAGCAACTATCCAGATAAGACACTATTGTGAAAATCCCAGAATCTGGGGTTGAAGCTATAGACACCTCCTGGGCCACAAAGACTGCAAAAGACCTCACTAGTTTCACTTTGACCACATCTCTCCTGTCCCAGGGCATAGCACCTCAACAAGAGGCTTCCCCAGGGTTTCTCCTGGGAAAAGTGAGACCCATGTGGATATCCAGGTCTCAATGCCCAAGGATCATGAGGGGAAATATATGTGAGCCCAATCACTTGGGAATCAGGTAGAGACAGAGAAGAGGATGGGGCTTATAGCAAAGAGTGCTCAGATCTTGCTGAACTGAGCTCCTGCTTAACAGCAGCACCCAAACAAAAATCCTAGCCAGTGGTTCTGCCCATCCACAAAGCTAAACTGGTGATTCTCTCTGGCCAGGGAGCTCAGTTGGCCATTCTGACTGTTTAACTTCCCAGCCAACAGCCTATACTGTCCATGAAGCCCATTCTATGCCTCCACTGGACAGGGAAGCACTTTAAAAGCTCCATCTAACTACTAAGTGCATTCTGTAGCCAGGGTAGGAAAACAAATCTGCAGCCCCACCCAACTGCTAAGCATGGCCTCTAGTCCCACTCCACCAGGAAGCCTGGTCATAGAATCCAGCCAGGCATGGAATCCATCCTACAGACCTGTCTGCTCTGGCAAGGAACCAAGGCAGCAGCCCTCCTGGATATTGAGCATAACTCCTGGTTCTGCATAGCCAGGAAGCCTGAACATGGGCAGCCTGGAAGCCCACCCTCCAGTACTGTTTAGCCTACAACCCCACCCAGCAGCAGAGGCCACCTGCCCAATTGTTGAACAGAGCCTATGGCCTTGTCCAAGCAGGCCTTGTCCAAGTAGGCTTTGCCCAGATAGTGAGTCCGCTAAATCACAGAACACAGAATGCAGTCCCACCCAACCAATAACCTGGACAAGATACTACCCAAACATGGAGCACAGTCTGCAGCCCCACCCAACTGCAGGATATAGCTTAAGGCCCTGCCCAACCAGAGATCCTAGACAGCAACATTGCACAACAGCAGAGCATAGCTAAGGGCCTATCCATTTGTGAAGCCCAGGCTATGGCCCTGGAGCATACATAGCCAGTGGTACTATCTGGTCAAGGAGTACAGCCTGATGTCCCACCTAACCAGGAACAATTGCGGAGTCCAGCCTGGAGCCCTGTGCACCACAGAGTCTCACTAGTAGCACTGCCCTGCCAGAGAACACAGTATGTGACCCCATCTGCCCAGAGGTGATCACAGAGTCCAGCTAGTGACCCTACCTGACCACAGAGCATATCAGGAGCCTTACACAATCAGGAAGATTACCCAGAGGCCCCACTCGAATATGAGCCTAACCAGCAGGCTAACCCAGTCATGGAGCTCAGTCAGTGGTCACTACCCCCTCACCCTCCCGACCCCCCACTACAAACCTCAGAAGATGGGCAGAGGCCTCACCCAATTAAGAAACTTGATAGTAAGTCCTGCCTGCCTGTGGGCAATACCTGCCAATCTATCTAATATCTCAAGCTGAGCAGACTGGTGAAGGCTTTCCTTCAAAAGTGAACCTGAAAAGTGTGTAAGTGGAGATCGCTTACTCAAATGCAGATGCCAACACAAGGATACAAGGATCACAAAAAATTAGGTGAACACAACACCACCAAAGGACTAATAAAGTTCCAATAACTTCTCCTAAAGAAATGGAGTCTGTGAACTGACAAATAATTCATATTAATCCTTTTAAAGGAGTTTAGTAAACTATAAGAACATACAGACAACTAAATTAAATTGGGAAAACAATGCATGAGTAAAATGAGAAATTCAACAAAGATATAGAAACCATCAAAAAAATCAAAGAAAAGGGAACACTCCCAAACTCATTTTACAAGGCCATCATTTCCTTGATAGTGTAGTGAAAATTGAATATAAAGAATAAAAGGAAAATATTTCGCAGCAATTCAATAGTATATTAGGATATTTTGACACCCTTATTTATCTGGTGTATTATACATAGTTTTAAGTGCTCGATCATCTCTCACATTGTTTTCAAGGGACCATGTATCTTCCATGTGAATAAATGACCAATAGATGGCAATATTACTCTTTTTGAACACCTCCAATAGGCATTTACCAAAGTTTGATGCTCATTATATGATCATGCCCAAAGTTTTATAAATGAACTCTTTTGCAACCTTTCCTTAGCTTATTAATTTACAAAATAGCAATTAAGTTCAGTGTAAAACATTAAGAACATAGAAAACAAGCTGATAATCTTTAAGTAAGAAATGTAAAAATGTGGTGTTTGACTCAACTATACTATTTTCTGATCTTACAAAGGAATTTACACATATAAATATGCATATGGTGATTTTGGGTTTTAATTTTTATTGTAATGTAGTCATATTTCACCATTATTTTTACATACATATCTCAAATTGTTTTATGCATTGAACTCTAGCATTATCTAAGACATTCTACATTTGATTACTTTTTTCCTACCTCTACAGATTTACAGGATATATTTTATACCATATGTTTTATATGATTTTTTACATGATGAATATAAAGTGATTTTTTTTTTTTGTCATTCTATTGATGAACAAGCATGGAGCATGGCTGTTTCTTAATGTCTAGTGTTTTTATTTCTGAAAGATATGTTCTCAAAATTTGTTTCCTGAATTGAAAGCCTTTTATATTCTTTTATACCATTAGGTATTGTCACATTCTCTCTCCACACCCCCACACTACAGCAAATTACATTCCTACCAGCAATGAAATATTTCCTAATTATCTCTAACCCTATGTATTATAACTACATAAATTTAAGCCATTTACTTAATGGAAATGTGAGTATTATGACATAATTTCTGTTTTAGTTATATTTGCTATTTAAGAGAGATTAACCTTTTCCATCATAAAGTTTTCATAATTATTTTAAGGAATCCTACATTTGTAATTTCAAGTGTGTCATCCTTTCTTCTAATTTTTAACTACCAGAGTTTTCTTCTGTCTGAAGAAAGCAAAGTCAAAAACAATTGCCAATTTACTTTTATATCTCCAGTTAAATTTACTACAAATTTAAATAAAATATAATAGTTTTTATTTATTTTTAATATAATACTTTTTAAAAGGAAAGTTATACTTAACCTCATAATATAATTGTGGTCAATAAGAAATAAGAAGGGAGTTTCCCTAGATTGTGGCTGATTTTTCAGAATTGAATATACTATTTTGATGTCCATGTATATTGTGATGATATTGCATTGGCTCACATTGGTATGCTTATCCTTGACTAGCTCCTGGGCCAATGCAATTCTTTAACCTAGTGTACAACTGCATAAAGCTGAATGAAATATAAAGCTACTCATAATTCTTTTTTTCTAAAGAATTAATGTAGGAATCAACTTAATTAATATGTAAAACTCAACATGAAAGATTATAAGCATGTGTGTGAATATGGAAAAATTATTTTGAAGTAGAGCTAAGGATACATTTAAGTTCCCCGAGGCTCAGGCTTTTTTGATACTAACTTCTTGCTTCCAATAGCCTTCCTCTCAAGTATAATAGTATGTTGGCTATTTTAGAAGTATTGTATTGTTTGGGGAAGTTACTTATCACCTCAAATTAATAAATTTAAAGAGCATTTTAGAAAGTATTTTGTGAGCTTTGTAATTACATATGACCATTTATAAATTTTATTTGGTGAAACTCATTGAAGATGTAGCTGTATAAGCTGTAAGTGATTTTCCATTTCTTGGCTTTCCAAAATGCATTTTATCCCTAGCATTGTGTAAAAGAGGTCGCTTTACAGATTATGTCAATTTTTTATATTCTTTTTTTTTTAAAGATTAATTCATTTTAGAGAGGGAAAGAAAGCACAAGCAGGAGGGGCAGAGGGAGAGGGAAAACGATTTCCAAGCAGACTCCATGTTAAGTGCAGAGCTAGACAAGGGCTTGATCTCAAGTTCCTGAGATCACCATTTGACCTGAAACCCAGAGTCATTCGCTTACTAACTACACCACCCAGGCACCCCCAACATTTTATATTCTGTGGTCACATTCCAATTCAAGGCCCGCTTCATGTATGTGGACCTGCATATTCATACAGAGATGTATGTTCAGAAAGGCCCTTGGTTTTACGCTTTAAAGACCATCTTGGTCTTTAAATTCCTAGTAATTTTTAACAACAATTGATAATTGTTTAATTATTAATAATTAATGTTTTCATTTTGCTTTGGGCCCCACAGATGACACAATCTGTCCTGGGACTGTTCATAATGACAGCACCCAACCCCACTCTCTTACCCATGAAAAAAATCTCCCAAATGCTTGATGAGACAGATAAATTGTCATAACTTCTCTCAAAGTACTTGAAGAACAGACTCACATCTACCAACTTTTCATCATGGACTTATAAGGAACAATATCCAATTAATCTCACTGATGCTCCTAATCCTTACCATCCTTGACCTAACCCTTACTCATTCTGTTCTTTCATAGCCTTATACACATAAAGATGTGAATTTTGCCTCAGCTGATTTTTTGAGATTTTCAGTCTGAAACTTGCACTACTCCTTTCAAAAGTGCTTTTATACATCGCTTTACTTCCCTTGCAACCCTCTCATTTGTAAGTTATTCATATTCTTCACATTTATGGCACCTGGAGGTAGAGTCTGGAAATGCATAGCTTTGCATTTGTCCTCAAGCAACAAAGTCCTTCCTCTTTTGAAGACTCAAGTGACTTGTTTATATTAATATACCTCATATTTCTGTTTTTGTGCCTTCTAATCACTGAAAACATTGAGACCCCTCAAATCCAACTGTATTCCTGAGTATATTCAATCATCTATAGAAGACTTCTTAAACAATGTAGCCCCTTCTGCCAGTTCCTTGAATTCCACACCTTTAACTCATGTGGCTAACGCATTTTCACAGCCACATATTCAAAGAGCTGTCACTATCCAGGTCTATTCTTCATGTGAAATCTTAAGTCACTATCTACTCCCTAACTACATTTTCCTAAATTTTAATTTCTCCATATTGTTTTTTATCCCAATACAACTACTGCACAAGGACTGAAACAAAAATTAAAGTATATATGTCAGCTCCTTAACTGGACTCAGATTCTTCTCTTCCCTCCAGCCTCCTACATGGGCCACTTTGTGGCACCAGAAAGTCCATTCATTTTCCAGTCCAGAATTGTAGATATTCCTCTCTCTCTCTCTCTCTCTCTCACACACACACACACACACACATACACACACACAATTAAACCTCAACTAATTGGCAACTGTGGCATTTTTATTTTCTAAACACTTTCTTTCCTTTTGTCCCCTTTCTTAGTAGTGATTCCTCACCAGGACTATTGTTTGATCCTTTGAACATGGCTCTCCACTTCCATCTTTCCCCATCTTTTCTCTAGTCCATTTCACATACTGTAACAGGGAAATTTTCTAAAGTTTGAATCTCATCAGCTGGATTCATCCACAGTCACCATACACAAAATCCAAAGTTTTTAATATGATTTTGAAAGCCCCTTGTTGTTGACTCTGATCCGTCGCCCCAGTCAGCTCCCTTGATGTTTTACTGGGTGGGGCATAGCCATGCTTATGCACTTGCTATTTTTCCTTCTAATTAGCAACTGCACATGTTGATGCTGGTCTGAATTTTATTAAGAGATTTTTGAAACCCTCATTTTCTGTACTTCTAAAAAGTCCTTTTAATATATATTTAGTACAGCACCAATTAAATCTCTAAATTACTCAATGGTTAATGTTTATTACTAGTTTTTTTAACTCTGAAAAAAAGAGAGTTTTCTATGCCTCTTCATATCTGAGGAAGCTGGCATATTGTCTGGAAGTGAATAACTGATTTAAAATAGTTTTTGTTAAGTGAAGGAACATTTAGTGTTTTCCTTGGGGTACATCTGACTCAGAATATACCTTGAGGGTTCAAAATAGAGCTTACTTCATATCTTAAGTCGTTAAAGTACAGCCTAATTCAAGCTGCTATACTAGGAGTCAAGCTGAATCAACTATAGGTAAAGATCCACTATTTTCTTTTATGGTGGCAAGACTAGAGGACTTTAGATACAATGCGTTCCTTGCCCTTTGCTGTCATATTCTAATGGCAAAATGAGATAAAAAGCAATTTAAGTGGCAATGGTGACATTTTCCTAAACAGGCAAAGTTTACTACAAAACTAAGGTTTTCTATTGCCAAATCTAGTTTTCTTCCTATTGTAGCATGCAACTGTGGAGGCTGATATATTTGAAGGCAAATAATATTAACTTATAGTAACACATGTATGCAAAATTATCAATATTTATAGACCATATATATTTTCAGGTTTGATATTATGAAAACAAAAGATTTTTCTGGAGTTTACTGAAGAAGAAAAATTAAAATATTTACCATACTTAGAGAAAAAATTTGTATGAGGCAAAGAGAGAATCTAAGAGTGAGAACAGATACAAAGGCATCTTTAACTAGTTAGGATTTCAAATAGGTGTATCAATCTTGGGAAAGAAAAAATTCCATTCAGAAAATATTTTTAAATTGTGTCTTTGAGGAGCTCTGTACCAATACAAAATTAATTTTACAACTGAAAAAGTATTTGGTGAGAAATCTACGTAAAAGTCGCAGTCTATTTTTAGGGAGAATGATTACATGTAAAAATGTTTTATCTATTAAGACAACAAAAGGAGTGAAAAAGAAGCCCCTTTTTTCTCTGTGGAAAAATAGGTCTATGGTACTTTCAAGTCATCTGGTCAAACACAAAGAGGAGTCCGGAAAGAAGACAGGACATAGCTTAGCTTATTCTTTTCTGTATCAAGGTAAAGCTCCTGGGCAGTATCACCGTTCCTCAAGTCCTGTCAAAGGAGATACTTCTGTTGCCTCAAGAAAAGTCCCTTGGTGGCTATATGGCAAGGCCATCTGAACTTTCTTTGCAGAAATACTTACTCTAAAACTATTTAGCCTTCTTTTCTTTCTCATCTGCTGCCAAGAGGAAGATAGCAAAAGATTCAGTGTGAATATTTCATTATTAATTTCTGCAAGATGTCAGTGGATAACTTCTTAGGCCATATATCAAACTCAAGAGGTATTTGACTCCAATAAATGATTCAAAGCAAGTTAGAATCAAATTTCTATTCGAAGTATGAATTATCAATAAAATAAATAAGTTTATCTTGCCTGTAATAGATAAATTTAAGGACAAAATACACCACATCATGACTTTTTTGGCTCATCATAACATTTTCTCATTTAGCCGTGGTGTTTGAGGATCAGTTTATTTTTTTAATAGCATAATGTATTTCATAATATGGCTATTACCAGAATTACTTATCCATTCCATTAATCTCCTTATGTGTTGTTATCTTGATACCACATTGTCTTAATTACTGTAGTCTCATAACAAGTCTGGAAACCAGGAAGTGTTAGTCCTCAAATATGTTCATTCTTTTTAAACTTGTTTTGTTTATTCTATAGCCTTTAAATTTTTCAACGGATTTTAGAATAAATCCATCACTTTGAACCAAAAAAATTCAAAGATTTTCTCAGAGGATGTGTATAATCTATAGATGAACTGGGAAAGAATTGACATCTAAATATTAGTACTTTTTTCTAATCCATGAATATAGTATATCTGTCCATTATTTAGGTCTTTAATTTCTATCAGAGTAGCTTTATTGTTTCCAGTGTATGAGTCCTTTATGGCTTTTGGTCATATTTATTATTAAGTATTTTAGACTTTATTGATGTTAATATGAAATTTATTATTTTTATATTTTAAGTTTCCATTCTTCTTTGATAATGTATAGAAATATAATTGATTTTTGTATGTTCATTCTATATCCTGCCACCTTAAAAAAGCCATTATCTTCTTTGTAGATTCCATAATTTTTTAAATTAACAATTATGTCTGCAAATAAAGAACATGTTACTTCATTTTTATACAGATGATCAATTCTTGTGCAAATTAAAACTATTTTATTTCTAACTTTCCAATATAAATACCCCTTATTTCTTTTTGTTTCTTTGTTGAACTGAGTAGCATCTCCAGTACTATGTTTAATAAAAGTGGTGAGAGAACACATTCTCATTTTGCTCCAGCTTTTAGAGGAAACACATTAGTGTTTCAATATTATGATGTTACCTGTAGGTTTTTCAAGATTGTCAGCAGAATGATACTTTTTAAAAGTATTTATTTATGTATTTAAAGTATTTATGTATTTATTTATGTATTATTTAAAAGTATTATTTATGTATTTATTTATTTGACAGAGAGAGAGATCACAAATAGGCAGAGAGGAAGGCAGAGAGAGAGGAGGAAGCAGGCTCCCCGCCAGGCAGAGAGCCCAATGTGCAGGGCTGGATCCCAGGACCCTGAGACCATGACTTGTGCCGAAGGCAGCGGCTTATCCCACTGAGCCACACAGGTGTCCCATTTCTTTCTTATATTCTTTGTTCCAAGTTGTATTTTATCTATTATGAATATATTCATTTCAGCTTCCTTTTGATTAGTTTTAGCATGCTATATCTTTTCTACTCTTTTCCTTTTAACCAATATCTATGTTTATTTTTAAAGTGTATTTCTTGCTAGCAGAATATACTTAGATCTGGATTTTTATACAACCTGATAATCTCTGCCTTTTAAGTAGGGATGCATACAGCAGTTGCTTTTAATGTAATTACTGATACAGTTAGGTTGAACACTATAATTCTGTTGTGTGTTTTCTATTGGCCCCATCTTTATTCTCATTTCCTGTTTTTATTGGATTAATTAAATAATTTTTATGAGAACATTTTATTTTCTTTGTTGGATTACTAGCTGCTTACCATTGTTTTGTTATTTTGGTTGTTGCTTTGGGATTTATAATATACTTCTGAGACTACCTTCAAATGATACACCATTTCACACCAGTATAATAACCTTGTAGTACTGTACTTTCATTTCTCCTTTCCCAGTCTTAATGAAATTATTGTCATATATTTATCTTATGCACATGGTAAATAAACCTTCATATTATAGTAGGTTTTTTTTAAGATTTTTATTTATTTATTTGACAGACAGAGACCACAAGTAGGCAGAGAGGCAGAAAAGCAGACTCCCTGCTGAGCAGAGAGCCAGATGTAGGGCTCGATCCCAGGACCCTGGGATCATGACCTGAGCCGAAGGCAGAGGCTTTAACCCACTGAGCTATCCAGGTGCCCCTATATTATAGTAGTTTTATTTGTTTGTTTCACCATCATGTATCTTTCAAATGTTCCAGATTTAAATAATTAAAAAATAATCTTATTTTTTTACCCATGTAGTTATGATTTCCAGTGGTTTCCATTCTTTGCACCAGCTGGTGCCCTGTCTTTCTGCAATCTGTGCTCTGTCATTAATTTCAACATCTATATATATATATACATATATGTATATATGGATATATGTATATATATATATTTTTTAATCTCAGGCATTATACTTTGTTTTGTCCTAGCACTTTGACACTGATCTTTTCCTGTCTATCATGACCTTATTTAACTACATGAATATCATTAAATACCTTGTCTGCTAAAGTTTTGAGTCAGTTTTGATTGATTTTGCCCCTCATTATGGTCCATGGTTTCCTACTTTTTTGTTGACAAGTTGGATGTCAGACATTGCAAAATTCACCTTGTTTTGTATGAAATGCTTCTGAATATGCGAGTTATTCTTTAACTTTGTTCCAAGGTTCAGTTACATTATTTGGAAACAGTTTGATAATTTTGGATCTTGTTGTTAAAATTTGTTAAGTGAAACCATGGCACTATTTATTCTAGGGCTAGTCATTTCCTATTACTAGAATAATAACCCTCCAAATACTTCATCTAATTCCATGAATCATGCCATTCTGATTGTTAGGAACAGGTGTAATTCCCTCTAATTCTGGTATAGTCCTTTCCCAAGACTCGGGTTGTTTCGTAAATACATATATCTGTCATTATTCTACTGAATACTAATCTGCTGAATACTCAATGGGCACATCCACAGATTTCTGGAGTTTTCTCCCCATGCAGTTCTTTTTTATGACCCTCTTGACTTGTGAGATCTCCCTGCCTTGGGCTCTTTGGACACAGCTCTTCAACTGAGTAGGTATCACATTTTTCCTGGTTTCCCCTGGACTATATCAGTGGCTGGAATCTCTGTCAGGGCAGTAAGCTGCAACAACTACAGGGTCATTTTATTTCCTTTTCACATCTCAAGAATTACTCTCTTTCAGTACCTGATGTCCGGCATCTTGATAAATGTTTTGTATATCCTCTTCCTTCCTTCTCCACCTTTTGTACTCTTTATTTCTTCATTTGTCTTCTTTTCCTTCCTTCTTTCATTCTTTGTTGCTGTTTCAGGTAAGAGGGTAGGTCCAGTCCCCATTATTCCATCTCAGCCAGAGGCAAGAGTTCCAGCTCTTTCATGGTAACTTTAATAAAGTGATTAGAATATTTTTTGGTCTAGGATTTTTTCATCTTAATTGCTTTTCCACAATCTGTAAATTATATACAGATGATAGGGGTATATTCCCTAGCTAATAACAGTTTACTGATCTATCCAAAAACCAGAATCATAAACTAATTATAATACAAAAATGTCATGCCTTTTAAGAAAAAAATACACAGGGGCACCTGGGTGGCTCAGTGGGTTAAAGCGTCTGCCTTCGGCTCGGGTCATGATTCTGGGGTCCTGGGATGGAGCCCGCATTGGGCTCTCTGCTCAGCGGGGAGCCTGCTTCCCTTTCTCTCTCTCTCTCTGCCTGCCTCTCTGCCTGCTTGTGATCCCTGTCTGTCAAATAAATAAATAAAATCTTTTTAAAAAAAGAAAAAAATATATACAAATAAGTGTTTAAAAATCATCAGGGGATCACCAAATGCCAAATATTTAGGTATTAATTTGTACAAACTTCTCTACTAAAATTACATACCAGTATATCAAATGTAAGATAACTGAAAAAAGTGGGAATTGTTTTGACATTTTATTACAAATGACATAAGCAACTCCAAATTTATTTTCAAAATAGTAGAGTTTACGGTTGGATCTCAGAGTTAGAAAGTCAGAATGTTTGGTATTCATAAATTTAATAATAATAAATCTTAAAAATATTTTTCCTTCCAAAAGCTATTTTTCCATTTTCTCTGGAGTTCTGATACCTTTGAATATTGACCTAAAGACACATCTTAGATATTTTAGTAATATTAGAATCTACTAAAGAAACAAAACAAATTGTATATTTTATTGTTGATACAAAGAGGTTTTTGGCATTCATCTCTTGAAAAACTGAAACTGTTGAATTCTTCCTTTTCCAATTCTCTGATATCATAATTTAAGTTATTCCACCAAAATTCAATCAAAATGAAAATGTTGATTTACATGAGCAAATACCAATAAATATCAATAAGGAAAAAGGTGCCTGGATAACCTACCAGGACACAGTGTCACAAATAATTATGATAAGTTCTCAAACTGAAAGATTTCCTCTGAGAATCAGTTACCTGAATTAGACTAAGACCACCAAAGGAATGGGAAAGGCCAGATCTAGAATTAACATCAACTGATTCTACTCTATTATTATTGGAGACTTTCCGATCATTTTCAAAAAGCAACATTTCTGTGACATCATCTTCAGTCAAAATGATCTACCTCGTAGGCTTTCCATTCAAAACAGATTTTTCTTGGGATCCTAAATTATAGCACACATGCTCTCTGGTCAGGAAAAACTATGTTAAGCTTTCATAAGCATAAATCTGTTTTCAAATTCTGGCCAGAAAAGTCAGAAAAGTAGTCAGCCTCAAACTCATAAACAGCAGCAGCTTTTTGTTGTTATTTTGCCTATTCTTGACTTACAAAATCTTCAGATCTTTAATTCTGCTCAGATTACCTGTGTCTGTATCAGAAATTTTCTTCAAAGTTTTAGGTAACATTAGTTTAAATGTAGAAAGATAATTAATTATTATTTGGTCCAAACTAGTATGTAAATTCTAGAGCATTTGTTTTACAACTACTACAAAAATATCTGCAGTTATTTTAGATGGTAAAATAAAATCAGTAGAGTCTTGTTACTTAGAGACTCTGTTTAAAATGCTGCACATTTTCATGTCCAGAAACTTGAAACTCTAAAATACTCTGCAGATCTCAGTTTTTGGTAGATTTCATAAGAGTTCCTTGTCAAAAACAACAAAATTTGACTTAGAAACACATCATCTAAGTAGTCATCAGAAGCCCGTTATCCCCCCAATACACAAATTATCTTTTGAGCCTTAGGAAAAAATAAACCCACAAAACAAATACCTGATCAATATTATGTTCCATATAAGCCACATGCTCATTTTGACTGGATAGGGCTTATTTTTAGATTATTAAAAATCTTATTATTTTTAGATTATTTAAATTTGTGCCTTAAAAAGGTTAATAATGTAGTTTACAAAGCAGTCATTAGAAATTCACTAATGAAAAGAAGAAAATGGTTCTTCAATTAGCATGTATTTTTTGTTTGTTATTATTAAAAGTTGCATTTTGTCTCATTCTGCACTTATATGCACATCTTTCTCTTAGATGGCTCTGGACTTTGGGGTACCTATAAATCCAAGCAAGTGGTCTCATTCTTTCTCCCTTATGATCTTCTTAGTTTTCTGAAGCAAACTTGCTTAGAGGGGAGGGCACCTGGAAATTGTGGGCTTCTTCAGAAAATAGTGCATAATATTAATAAATCCATCCTAAAATAAATAAAAGAAGCTCTCCCCAAATAAGGTATCATCTGTTGCTAGTTCCGGTTTAAAAAGCAGTAGACTCTATAATTGTCAGCCTGGGATGAATAAGCCAAGAAGACATAAAATTGAGTAAAATCATTCCATACTCCACTAAAAACTGGGTTTACAGGAAAATATGAACATGATTTCATTTTAGTGTTCCATAGAAGCATAGAGATAGTCTCTAACCACTTTTAAATTTGCTTTTCCTTTTTGACTGAGGCAAGGCTGATTCCTTTTCATTCTCAACAACTATATGGTTCAGTTTCTCACCAATGATCATGACATTTTAATGGTGTATGCATGCCTTCTTCCGGTGACAACTTTCTGTTATCAGTTATTTGATCTTCAGAAGCAGATTTTCTTTTTTCTTTCTTTCTTTTTCATTTTCTTTTTTTTTTTTAAGATTTATTTATTTATTTGTGAGAGAGAGAGAGCACACACATGCATGAGTAGGGAGGGAGGCAGAGAGAATATTAAAGCAGTCTCCCCACTGAGCATGAAGTCTCATATGGGCCTCAGTCGCAGGAAGCACGAGATCATGGCCTAGGCCAAAACCAAGAGTTAGGCGCTTTATTGACAGAGCCACCTGGGCACCTCAAAAGCAAATTTTCTGTCATAAAGCTCTCTTTTGGATTCCAAAATTAAATTAGTTTTCCCTAAGTGATTTCCTCATAGTATTTAATTGTAAAGTAAAACACATGGAATGACCCATGCTTCAGGAAAAAATTGAGTGTCTTCTAACAGGCTAACAAGTCCACTTTGAGCCTTATCAGATATTGCCCATCACTATTATTTTAAGAAGTCTATTTAAACATTTAAACACAGCCTCATTTCAAAAAAGGGAATAAGAAAACTGCTTCAGCATAACCTTAGCTATAGCCTCTTTTCTTCTGCTCTGTTTGTTTGTTTAAGCAGAGGGAAAGGAGAATTGGCAAAGTGAACTCGAACATGATGTCTGGAGTTAGATAGCAAGGATTAAAAGTGCAGCTGTACTACTTAGAAGCCTGTGATTCTGGGCAAATTAATTACTTGTCTATATCTCAGTCTTCTCATCTATGCAATCATTATGCTTAAGGGATACATAATTGTGCCAGAATCAAAGGACTGTTCTGAATACTAAGCTGTACAATATAAATATTCAACATACTATCTGGCAAATAGGAAGTTCTTAATCAATGTCACTCATTATGATTTTGACAAATATTTACTTATTTAACAGTATTTATTGAGTAACTACTTGCTCTGTTATAGGGACAGATGATGAGGGAAATAGATATACCCTGTCCCCTGGGCAATTTTTGTTAGAGACAAACAATAAAAACAACATAGATATTAATATATGGTTATAGGTTACAAGGAGAAATTGAAGAAAAAGTAGAGAGCAATTACTCTAACAATTTAAAATAAGCAGATGTAATAAATTTAAAATTTTTTAAATTAATTTGCCTAGCGGATCAATGAATGCCTCTTTGAGAAAGGTACAAAGCTCTTACTCAAGACATCTCAATGATAAATAAGAATGAACTCAGAAAAGGGTGGGTTGAGGGAAGGAGACTATACAAGTGTACAAAACAAGTTTGTGAGGCCCAAAGGTAGAGGAAAATGTTAAAAGAGGGCACTGAGTCTGGAAGACAGAGGGTGTTGGGGAGGTTGGTAAGTGAAAGACCTAGATAATAGACAAAGGACAAATCAACCAGGACCTACCTGTGCACAATATGGATTGTGGTCAGATGGGGGTGGAAATGCTTTAAAAAAAAAAAAAAAAAGAAAAGATAAAAAGAAAAGGAGAGCCAGGGATGTGGTAAAGTATTTCAGATTTTTATTTTATAATTTTCATTCACTCCACTACAGAGAATGGATTAGAGGTGGCAAAATTAATGAGGGAAAATGATGCAGATAGCAGTGGTAGAAGTTGAGTTGAAAGGAGACATATCTCAGAATTATGTACAGAAATGGAGAGATGAAGGGATATTGGACAGATAGAGGAGGGAAATTTTTTTTTAAGATTTATTTTATTTATTTAAGAGACAGCGTGGGGGAGGAGCAGACAGAGAGGGAGAGAAAGAAAATCCTTGCAGACTCCCTGCTGATCCTGGAGCCCAACACTGGGCTCAATCACAGGATCCTGAGATCATGACCTGAGATGAAATCAAGTGTCAGATGTTTAACCCACTGGGCCAACCAGGCACCCCGAGGGGGGAAATTTTTTAAATGAAAGTGTCAAGGCTTGACAGAATATTGAAAATGATGGGGAAAAGGATGTTGACAAATATGATCCTGGATTTTTGGCTTGCACAACCTAATGCATGAAGAGCTATTCTCCGAGATAAAGAAGGAAACTGAGCATGAGAGAGGGGGAGATTATGAGCTCAGCTGTGTACATGTTGTATTTATATTGTGTTTGCAATATCCACACAATATATTGTGTCAAGCAGAGAGGTGGGTGGGTGAGACCAGAGGTTGAGGGAGGGGAGGGCAGAAGGGGCGGTCCAGATTTTGAGATGCAAATTTAGAAATATAGTTTATGGACAGCAACTGAAATCATGGAATCTGATGACTGCATTGTGTGAAAACTAAGAAAACTAACCCAAAAAAACAAACAGTGGAACATCGCATCTCCTTTTCTACCCATCTTACTACAAACTGCAAGAATATAAATATTTCTCTTTGGTTCTTAGTTCACTACCTATAGAATTTTGGATAAAAATATCCACACCAAAAATGCATGATAATCTGAATAGCTAGGAAATTACACACTTTCCAACAAAAGTTCAGAACTAGGTAGAGAAAATAAATGACTTAATAACATAGGTCAGGAGCCTATTACTATATGTTAGAATTCTTAAGTGTAATGGTCAACATATTAGAATACTGAGATCTATTTATGTATGCCTAGTAGGGTGGGATAAGATAAAGACTGTGTTTAGGCAATCAATTATTTTACCAGTGTCTTCTTACTACCTTTATGCTTAAACTCCATTAGAGTTTGACCTTTCTGGAATTTCTAAGATTATGGATAATTTTCCCCTGAGCATCCTCCAGCAGCTTTTGAACAATAAGTAAAACCAACTAAGCTACTTATACTTGTCTAAAACAATGTTCCTAACTAGCATAGGACCAGAAGAATAAAAAGAAGATCAGAAAATAAAGAGAAAAGAAAGGGGTCAACCCTTAATTTAGAGAAGAAGATTAATTTTGCATATAAGTCAGAACTGATAAAACAAAATGCTAAATATCAAATGTGACATCACAGTATGGTGATATAATAATGACCCATGTAATTAAAATGATCATGCAGGGTTTATATAATTTATGCACTCATTGATCATTACAAACACTATGTAGATTCCCTGAATGTGATGTAATAGACACAAAAGTAAATCCACACTACTGACTACTATACATATTTTTCACTCAGTACTTAACTTTGGAAATGCTGTCTCTTCTGAAAGGTGAACCCTATTCTTACCACATATTAAAATGTATACATTTATAATCATAATATATATGTGATATCTATATATAGTGACTCAAGCTTAGTAGCATGGTTTTGATCTATCATGAGCATAGAACCAATACTCTGTGAAGGTTTAGGAACTCATGAAATCCACATTATCAGTGCTGATTTGTCCAGTGAGAACTTTAAATTTATCTAAAGGATTTAAGTCTTAATAAGAATTTTAAAATTAAATGAGACCTGATTTTCAGTATTTTATACATGTAAGAACTCATAGGACACTCTCATTCCAATAGCAAAGATGGTTTCGGTGGTACTTTCTTATTTTCAGAATTCTTTTCACTTACAACTCTTTGTAAATAAAATCATTGGTGTATATTCAAAAGTGAGGGATCAGAAGTTACATTTGTTGGGTGTTTTGCCCCTAATCGAGCTATATTAGTTATTAGTTTTACTTTTTTATTTATTGTAATTTAGTAAGGCAATATTCCATTAGTATTTTCAAATTCTTCAACTCACATGAAAATCTTCAGAAATTACTCATGACAAATATGCCTCATTTACTTAAATGTCTTTGTTATAAAATAAATTTTTAAGAATTATCAAACATTAATATTTCAGATCACGTATTTTAAGCTGATTTGAAGACTTTACAAAATTGAAAAAAACTATTTTTTATGAACTGTTTGAGCCAAAAATATTTTAGTTTCAATATAGTAATTAGTAAATATTTAACTTAAACTTATTTCTTTTAAATATATAAGCTGAATTGCTAAGTGCTTATGATTTCTGAAAACTGGAAAAAAAGAGGTTTTATATTTTCTACATTAAAGGAGGTAAAGCTCAACATATTTTATTGAAATAAGGTGTAAAACTATAATAAGTAATGAATACATATGGGGCGCCTGGGTGGCTCAGTGGGTTAAAGCCTCTGCCTTTGGCTCAGGTCATGATCCCAGGTTCCTGGGATCGAGTCCCACACAGGGCTCTCTGCTCAGCGTGGAGCCTGCTTCCCCCTCTCTCTCTGCCTGCCTCTCTGCCTACTTGTGGTCTCTGTCAAATAAATAAATAAAATCTTTATAAAAAATAAGTAATGAATACATAAATAAAATTACTCTAAGGTATTAATGATACCTAAAGTTATAACCATTTTGGTAAAATATCTTACTTAATTAAGTAATAGATAAACTTTTATTTAAGTCTGCTGTACATGGAAAAAAAAACTTCATCATACTTAAGAATTTTAAATTAAACTTCTCCCTCTTTAATAGTGTTACATTATATGAATGTCTTCATATATTAGATTATGTTCAAGACTCCTGAAATTCAAATTCAAATCCATATAATCCACATAATTGAAAATTTTAAGGATGATTTTTAATGTCTTTAACTTCACATTTGTCAACATAAAGAGCACCTATAGTATTATAGACTATGAACTTTATAAGAAGCTAATTCAAGCAACCAGAAGTTTAAAAAGTTGTTTCTGCTTCTAATTTGTTATTGAGAGGTAACTGAATTCTATTAACATATTCATTATCATTTTCCTCTGGCTCCTATGTTTCTTCAGTAATGTATTCTGATATCATATGAATTCAAATGCAAATCTTTTCATATCCTCGCTATCTGCCAAAAGTAGTAATGATCTAGTGCAGAATAATGAGTCAATTCTCTAAAAATGTAAAACTCAGAAGTTTTATGTGTCTGAAGGTTTTCTGTAAGTCTTCAAAATAGAACTCTATTCAAAGAATGTAATGGTAGAAATACACAAAACACAAATGTTCACCTGGTTCCCAAAGACTTGCAATCCCATACTTAGCCAACAAATCAGAAGAGCTGAATGCAAAGGGGCTCAGCAACAGTTTAATTTTAAGACTTCGAACAAGGCAAAAGTGAACATGAAATAGGATAAAAAAGGGAAGTTAGGATAGAGAATAACGACACTGTATATCAGGGAAGAAAAAATGAGAGAAATATTGCTGTCCATTGGCCTCATTTGCCCAGTTCTTTAGTCCTAGAAAATAGATTCAAGCCACAGGGATTCTGAATAACACACTAAGTCAGTTTCTAGGCCCATACAGGAGATCCTTCTGGATGGTGTTGAAAGCAAGTTTCACCTTGCATCGGATAACTGGAAGACGGATGTGATATAATGACAAAAGATGACAGAAGAATACCATCATCTCAGAAATATGAGAACCTCTCCACTTAGAAATTTACCCAAATGCATATATATTCAATCTGTGATTACAACTCTGAAAACTTGCAAAAAGGAAAAAACAAAACAAAACAAAACAAAACAAAACAAAACC
The DNA here is from genome assembly GCA_003697995.1 of Taxidea taxus jeffersonii. Lineage (NCBI taxonomy): Eukaryota > Metazoa > Chordata > Mammalia > Carnivora > Mustelidae > Taxidea > Taxidea taxus. Next base: position 282,003 of record ML105284.1, read on the forward strand.
ACACATGAATAAGCCAGTAAAAATTAATTAGCAAACTTCTAGTGAGATTACAACTTGGGTAATAAAAACCAAGCTGTCCTCTCTCAATCAGAATTTTCAACCTGAAACGTTTTAGGCTTAGTAACTACCAAAGCACACCGCGGGGTTGGGGGGAGGGGGGACGAGTGGAAATTGGGAGATGCTAGATGCCCCATGGGGACTGACTGTACCTGTGTCCACATCCTTCACCTGTTGCCTGGCTTGAGTTGGCCGGCTCCACTAACTCTTGCAGGACCAGCCCTTTATCGTGTGGTCCAGGAAAGTCCATGCCTGGCACCTCCTCCTCCTCTAGAGACTCCACGTAGAAGAGAGTCCTGGCTGGCTGTTGGGTGCCCTGCCCAGGTGCCCCTTGCTGCAGCCTTGTGGCCACTGGCAGCAAGGTGCCATTCGGTGGGTTAAAGGAAGAGGAAGAAGAGGACGGGGAGGACGACGAAGAAGAGGAGGAAGAGGAAGGCTTCTTCCAGAAAGTGCTCACGCTGCCCTTCTCTTGGCTTTTGAGCAGGCGGCTCTGGCTGGGTCCCCAGTGCTCGAAGCTGCCGCTGCCGTCCTGTTGCAGGCAGCCGCCCCCCGCCGGGCCACCAGGGGCCGGCGACTGGTGGCTGAAGAGTTTCCAGCGGAGTCGCAGGATGTGCTTCACATCGAAGTCTTTCCGCCCAGAGCCTGACATGCTTGACGCAAGAAGGCAGAGAGACCTCACCTGGCGCGGTAGAAGACGGGCCAGCTGGTGGGGGAAGCCAGCAGAGCCGGGGGTCGGGAAGGAGGAGGAGGTGGAGGAGGACTGCTCCCTCTGCACCCCCCGGAGCACACGCTGCAAGGCGGGATGCGCGCCCTGCTAGGCAACCACCAGAGCGCGGTCCGCACAGCCGCGCTGCTCTGCTGCGGTCAGGTCCGGAAGGACCCGCGCGTGGGGAGCCCACCGGCCGTGAACAGAGGCAGGAGCTGAACGCAGAGGGCAGAGATTCCTCGATCCGCGCGCGGGTGCCCCGTGCAGGGAGGGACGACCCGGGTGATGGAGGTGCGCGAAGAAGGGAGGTCTGCGCGCTCCGAAGCCTGGGAGGCGGCGGCGGCTGGATACACCTCCCTGGGATGCACCCGTGACAGTGCCTCAGTCGGGAAGGTGTCGGCTCTCCTGTCCTTGCAGCTCAGAGTTCAGTGCCTGGAGAGCGCAGAGAGAGAAAGAGCCCCAAGTCACGAAGAAGCGCACCCCCTAGTCTTCTCGGTGCACCTGCGCCCCTGTCCCTGGCCTCTCCGAGGATGCTCTGAGAGCTTGCCTGGTATCTTTGAGAAAGTCAGATGCCTTCTGCAAGGCGAGAAGGGGTGGTTTTATATAGTCTGTTTGTAAAAGAGAAGAACAGATATTCCAGAAAACATAGGGAGGCAAAAGAAAAAGCCCGCCCGTGAAGCTGTCAAGGTCCTCACAGTACAATTTTCTCTCTGCCTCAGCGCCTCCTCCTCCCCTGCAAGTGACGCAGATGTGCACTGGGGCCTATACGGAGAGATGGAGGGAGGGAGGGAAGGCTTCAATCTTCTTTATGCAAGTGAGTCTGCCGCTCTTATTGTCCCCTTGCTAGGTCCTGTCACCTTTTTTCATCCCCCTTCCTCACTACATTACTGTATAGCAATAAAAGTAAAGCAAACAGGCATTATGTCTTAGCATTAGTAAACACCAAACATGAATCATGGCAGCGTAAACTTAATAGGCTGCCATCGGTTTGCAAGTTGCAGGTTAATGCCTTGAATTATTTAATAAACCGCATCCTTTAACCTTTAGCCTTAGTTTCCCTGTAGTGAGACATAGAAGAAACAGTGATGCTGGCATCAAAGTGTGATAATGCCACCATTCTACACTGACATTGTGATTCTGCCATTAATACACTCGGGCAGCGCTTCACCCTGGGGGCCAGAGGCACACAGTAGAAATTGGAAGATGGGCATCTGAGCGCAGGGGACGACTTTTGCAAAATCAGTGCATTTGGTGTGTAGCCTTAGAATGAAAGCTGTTGTCGGTGTAAACCAAGCAGTGGAATAAAATGATAAGAGAATTTTAAGGTATAACCTTCCGGTGCATAAATCATGATATTGAATGCATAGAATAGTTTAGGCAATGAACAAATATATCCAAAGGCTACTACTACCCTGCAAAAATCTCCTGTTTGGAGAAAGGAAGATGTATTTTCCTTACACCTATATTTAGAATGATGAGGATTATGATGCCCTTCTAGCTAAGACTACTCAGAAATTTTCATCTTTTCCATTAATGAGCCACTCAAATAGAACCTAGTCACCTATGCTGAAAGCAAAAGGGGGTCAGAGAAGCACAAGGTCCCCAAGTCCACCAGCAATGTGGTTGCTGTCCATTCATGAAATTCACAGCTTTAGCAACCCCCAACAGGGCTCAAGAATCAAATATTAAAGTGCAGTTCTATTACTGTTCTATTACCCTGTTGTTGAGCAGTAAACTTAAATAGAAACCCAAGCTAAATATGAGATTCTTCTAAGACAAAGTTGGACATTTTAATAAAACAAGAAATTAAGCACACATTTTTTTCCACTTTCAGGGGAAGAAAAATTACTGTTGTGCATTTTAAATATTGATTTATGCCACAACAGCTGGGCTGCAATCCCCAGTGCCTTGATTTTTCTTTCAGTATTCAGTGTTTAAAAAAAAAAAAGAAAGAAAGAAGGAAAGAAAAAGAAAAAAGCCCGTTAAAGCAAACAATGGTGACAGATCATTTTTATCCAAGAACTGAGTCAAGTAAGTATTTCCCTCAGGGAAGGAAACAGTGTATGAAATTACACATCACAAACAGGACAGAGAAAACTTTGTTAGGGGTAATGTAGGAATTTCAGATGCACATAATTAAATGATTTCTATACAAATTGGTGCTTCATAGATTTTCTAACTTGATATAATTTTTAATTTAATTAATATAACAAAATAATATAATTTGTTATATGTATATATTCTTCATTAATTAATATTTGTAACCATTCAAAAACTGTAATATAAAATTCATTTTTGTTGGTATTCTGAATTTCCATTTTGTATTCTCCTTTAACTCTGCAATACTGATATTACTATACAGCTTAAAAGTTATCTATTTAAAGGTCAGTAATTGATACGATCCAAAAGAGATCATAATATAGTAATTTTGAGTTTTGTTATAAAGGAACATGAATTAAAATATTAAAGCATATTTAACAAATGATGACTAATATAGTTAGTCTGGTAGTGATATTTAGTACTTTTTCTTCTTTTTTTTTTTATTTGTCAGAGAGAGAGAGAGAGCGAGCACAGGCAGACAGAGTGGTAGGCAGAGGCAGAGGGAGAAGCAGGCTCCCCGCCAAGCAAGGAGCCCGATGTGGGACTCCATCCCAGGACACTGAGATCATTACCTGAGCCGAAGGCAGCCGCTTAACCAACTGAGCCACCAGGCATCCCCATATTTAGTAGTTTTTCTTAGTCTTTGGTAGTCTTATAGTACTATTTTGTGATCTGAAAACACTGTTGCAAGCTATTATTTAAAATGGCCACTTTTCTATATTTATCAATCTGTATACAATAATCACTCTTGCTGATGAACATATTTAAACATAATTCATTTAATTTTCCAAGTAGAATATACAAGATTTAGAAAATAGAGTATGCTTGAAATAATGTGAAATGACTGAAGAAAATGCTTCATTATATTCTTAAAATGTACTATTTATTAATTATTATTATTATACTATTGGTAAGAAAGAAGGAGGGAAGGAGGAGGAAGAAAAAAATGAAGTAATAAAGGAAGGAGAAAGGAAAGGAAAAGACGGAGGAAGAAAGAAAAAAAAGGAAGGAAGGAAAGAAAGAAAGATGGAAAGGAAAAGAAAGGAAAGAGAAAAAGAAAACAAAGAAGAAAGGGAGAGAAAGAAAAAAAAAGAAAGAAGGAAGAAAAGAAGAGAGAGAAGGAAAGAAAAGAATCAATTTACTAAGACATCATGCCTTGGCATTACATATTAGAAAAAAATCCTTGAAATATTATGGCTTTTTGAAATACAGCGCTCATTAATTTATTTACCCACTATTCAAAAATTTTTTAAAGATTAACTGAACACTTACTACATACTGGGTCCAATGACAAGTATTAGCATATATGTAAGAATCAGGTTCCTTGCAACTGGCTGGAAGAGCTAACAAAAAAGATTTGTTAAACCAGTCATAATAAATAATTGACTTGTAAGTCAATTAAATTAAGAGTTAAGATAACCAAGTTTATAAGGAAGAGGACACTGACATAATAATGATTGCTTTTTAAAAGAATCTTGATAATCACATTACATTTTTAAAGACAAAATCAATTCAATTATTCTAATCCTATTTAATTAACCTGAACTGTCATTTTAGTCAATCAGGATCTTTCAAATGAGTGTTCATATTATTGCCATAATTCCCTGACACAACCTTAGCAAAAAACACCAATCAGCATACTAAAAATCTGGAGGGTGCTCAAGCATTTATAACTATATACATGTACAAAACTCTTTACATGATTATTAAATCCAAAATGGATATTAAATATGCCACAGTGAAAGTTCCTACAACTCAAACATTTAAACAATGAACAAAATTGGATTTAGACACAAGCATTTTCTGAGTGGAGGACTTTTCCCTTTTAGTAATTGTTTTCTAAACAGAATTAGATGTGTGCTTATCCAGAAAAGTAAATTCTGATTCTCTTCCTTTTGACAGCCCCTCTAGAATGTCAAATAAGTCTCCTCTACATAGTAGCACTCAAAAAAAGCATTTAAATGATTAGTTATGATCCAATTGAATAATCGTGCCTTATGATGGTGCCTGTATTTTTATTTTTGTTTATCGTTGTTTTATTTTAATGACATATTATGCACATTACTAGAAAATATCACTTAAAACAAGTGCATATCATTCAAAATGAGTATACAGTATTATGGATGTGGAAATTAAATGAAGATCCTTTTCTAATGACATTTTCTTTCCAAAAATGAATGAAACACAATAACATATACATCAATTTTAAGTAATCTTATGTGTGATAGCAAGGACTCCCACTGTTCCTTAAAACAAACATAACCTGTTCAAAGTCTATTAATCTTCATTACAGTGTAAGTGTAGTTCGGTTAAGTAGCAACTGAGTGACTGCTTAATAAACATCCTTTGTAGGCGTTAATTGAGCCTCAGGGGCCATTTCAATCCACTCTGCCTCCTTGGTTTATTTGACCTTTTGATTTGAATCAAGCAATAAATGTATATACTTGAGATATTCTCATATGTAAATTGCTGAGTTAATTGCATGAATGTAGGAATACAAAATGGCACTAAAATAATGCATTCATATTTATGATGACTCAGGTTTTTGTTGAGTATCTTTTCATTTCCCAAATTCATATGCAGGATGTCCAAGGTGGTTTGGGAAAATTCATTATTTTGACTTTTGTACTAGGCCCTGTTTGGTTAATCACACTGCTCAGGGCAATATGATACAATTAAGGGAACCCTTATGTCTTTTATGAAAATATATCCACCAGTATGTAAACATAGATTTTATATGATCATATTTAATATAGATATTGATATATTTAATATATAATTATTTTTCAATAATTTATTTTATTTTATTTATTTGAGAGAAAGAGAGCACACGAGTTGTGGGGAGAGGAAGAGAGCAAGGGGGAAGCAGACCCCTTGCTGAGCACGGAGCCAGAACAAGGGCTGAATCCCAATTCCAGGACCTTAAGATCCTAACCTGAGTCAAAGCATATGCTTAATTGACTGAGCCACACAGGTGCCCCCTGAAGAATACTTTCTACTGTAGAAAACATTTGGGGGAATTATATTACTTATTTTGTACAATATAGCAATCTTTTAAAGAGAAAACTGCTTGCTTAATACTTTATATTTTCCCAAGTGTTATGATTTCCATGGTATAAAGTAATTTCATTATTTTACATATTTTATTTAAATTTTCCAGGATCATTTTGAGATAATGTGTGCCCCACGAAATTTTAACCATTACTATCAAAATAAAATAGTAAGACTGTAATGTATAAAGTGCAGATTTGGAAGTTTTAAGAAAATGTATATGCTGTCTATATAAACATGGATAAGAATAACTGAAATCTAAAATATTAGTCTCCATATGGTTGCTTTTTTTCCTGCTTAGGAGATCTGAAAATACACTCTTCTTTTAAACCTACCTAAATTGAACTTTGTGGATGATATTTTACTGTCACATGTCCCATTTGGACACATGCCAGTTTTCTACACTTTCATCTTTCTTTCCATCTCGAGATGCATCTGCCCAACATTAGACCTGGTTTCATTTCATCTGCATTGTTATCAGATCTTTTAAAAATCTACAGGGGGGGGGAGGTGGCTTAGGAAGCTAGGACCCCATTTTCCCAAATATATTTCTGATTAGGGATATAACATAAATTATACATAGCTTACCAATGCTCTTTTTTCCAGATGTTCATGTGTAAGTAATATGTGAACGTATAACAGCTGAGAACATTTTATACACACTGCTTTAGAAATAGTACTGTGATTTTTATTTCAAGTAAATTATATGTTCACAGATCGTTCAGGAGTTTATTCTGAGAAATCAAATTCCTTCTGAATGTTGTTACTATAAGTAAATAAGCCTCTAATTTCTAATTTGCATAGAACTGAATAACTAATTTGCAGAACTGAAGGTATTTAATATCTTTTCATGACTCTTACTACCAGTCAAATTATCGTTCAGTCCACAGTCCAAAAGAATATTACTTCTCCGTCTTGGGAAAAGCTAACCAAGGGATCCTTTGTCCTTGACTCTGTCTTCTGCAACTACAGTGACCTCTCTCTTGCTATATTTCTCTAGTTCTCTAGGTAACCATCATGAAAGATGGAAATTGTCACCTTTTTTTTTTTTTTTGGGAAAGCAGAAGAAATGTGACATATATGAAATATAGGCACACTGGGTCTGAAAAATATTAGGATATATAAATCTGAAGATCATAATACTACATAGAATCCTGTGATTATAGTTTACTTAAATTTTAGTGTATAATTCTAGGACAAATTATAAAAGAAGATGAGAGTAGGAAAATAAAAGATGAATTCACAGATTATATTAGATTCTTTAAATCTATTCATACTACATAGACTCTCAGATTAAATATAGAATATTTTCTCCATTAGCTAGATACAGATGTAGATATAGAATTTTTACTGTTATCATTATTTTCTTCCTTTTTAAAAAAATCATTATTTTCTTCTTAAATAATGAACTGGGAAACTCAGATGAGGGCTACAATTTTGCAACATCCTACTATATGCCAGCCAGCTACTTAATTTAATCCCTCCAAAAGTCTTATTAGGTACATATTATAAAAGACACTTAATATAGGAAAAATAAATTTAAAACCACTTGTTACAGATATCTCCTTTTTTGTTATCTATCTTAGATACACTTCTGTAGCTATATTTTTTCTCCTATCATGTACAGGAATAAGGTTTTTAAAAAAATACTCTCATCATGGGTTGGTGTTCTCTATATCCTTTCATAAATTATATGGTTCAAAGTTTTGAGGCTGGTAACTATTAATAAATTTTCCCTGCTCTAATAGAAAAGAAACTTTTAGCAGTCTCAAAAGTGAGCTTTCTAATATTATGGTAGAGTGTGTGTACGTGTGTGTGTGTGTGTGTGCCAAGACTTGAAATCAAATTAATGATTTTTTCTTTAGAGCAGTAATTTTTGAAAAATGGAGATTATCTTACAAGGCTAGGATAGTGCTAGAGGGAAAAGAATAATGTCCTTTTTTTTTTTTCCTAAAGATTATTTTTATTTATTTATTTGACAGACAGAGATCACAAGTTGGCGAAGAGGCAGGCAGAGAGAGAGGGGGTAGCAGGCTCCCTGCTGAGCAGAGAGCCCAACGTAGGACTCGATCCCAGGACCCTGAGACCATGACTTGAGCTGAAGGCAGAGGCTTAACCCTCTGAGCCACCCAGGCGCCCCAATAATGTCCTTTTTAATACTGAATTAACAGTGCCTAACACAGTGGCCATCATGACATGGGAAATGAATAAACACTTTTGAATTAATAATAATGACCAGTTTGGTGCAGGGGATGGCACATTATAATGAAGGAGAGAATGACAAATATATATTTAAAAAAAAGCAACATAAAAAACTGTGTCTGTTGTTATTTAGTATAAGGGCAAATGGAATTATAAAACAGTGGTTTCTAGACTATTTCAGTACTTTCATTTTTACTACTAAAGGGGACTCTAAAATACTAAAAATTGGCATGTATTTTGGATACGCATTTTAAGACAGAGGCAATGACATGTGCAACATATTTAAAAATATTTTTCATTTATTTGTTAAAATTTAGTTTTAAAGTCTTCATATTTAAATTCATAAATTTTAGTTACCTTAAAAAAAAGTTTCGGGGCGCCTGGGTGGCTCAGTGGGTTAAAGCCTCTGCCTTCAGCTCAGGTCATGATCCCAGGGTCCTGGGATCGAGCCCCACATCGGGCTCTCTGCTTAGCAAGGAGCCTGCTTCCCTTCCTCTCTCTCTGCCTGTCTCTCTGCCTACTTGTGATCTCTGCCTGTCAAATAAATAAATAAAATCTTTAAAAAAAAAAAAAAGTTCCAATAAATAAATAAATAAATAATATTCCATCCATCCATCGTCCATCTATCCCTTTATATACTCAAACATACATACGTACATATACATAACTATATCTATCTATATGTTGTTGTTGTTTTACTGAGCAGCTATTATGTGCCACGCCTTGTTCAAAGTGAGAATTATGTCAAAAAAAGAAAGAAAGAAAAAGGAAAAAGAAAAGAAAAAGAAAGAAAAAGGTAAACTTAAATCCATGTCTTCTTTGAGCTTACATTTTTGAAGTGAGGGATAGAAATTAACCTTTAAGAAGTAAATGAGTATATCAGATGATAAAGACATCTAAGGAGATAAAGATCAGGAAGGCAGGGAATTTTGAAGGGAAGGGAGTTGACATTGAAGTAGTCAGTATGGCCAAGCTCCAGTGATAAGGTGGCACTTCAGCCAGGTCCAGAAGGAAGTGGAAATGTACACTGTTCAGGTATATGGGACAGTGCCCCAGGCAGAAGGAACAGAAAAGCAAAGGTCCCAAGTTATGATCAATTTTGGAATATTTAAGGGGCCAGACAGTCTGGAGCTGAGTCAGTAAAGGGGGCCAGAGCTGGTGAGCTCAGGGAGGCAGTAGCACCAGGTTCCCCATTAGATCTTACAGGTCAGTCCAGGAGGAGTTCATTTTCATTCAAATAAGATGTGAAGTCATTGGAGGACCTGAAACACTGGTGTGATGACATCTGACATATATTCTAAGAATGTTTGGGCAATCATGTTAAGAATAAACAAACAGAAGAAAGCAGGGTAGGAAAAAACAAACACTAGGAGGCTGTGGCAGTAGAGCAGGTAAGAGATGATGTAAGCTTGCACCAGTAGTGTGGCTAAGTGGAGCATTCCTAGGGAATAGATTTTTGTCAGAGTTCACAGTCCTTTTTTCCTTTTCTGGACTATCTCTGTTTTACAAAAGACTGTCCTTTTTTTGCTCCCCAAAGATTACTTGTTCCTCCTTCTCCTCCCCCTCTCCTTCTTTTTGTTGTTCTTCATGTTGTTCTTGTCCTTTAATTTTAATGATAGATAGATATTTGTTTATTTATTTATTTATTTGACAGAGAGAGATCACAAGGAAGCAGAGAGGCAGGCCAAGGAAGAGGAGGAAGCAGGCTCCCTGCTGAGCAGAGAGCCCGATGCTGGGCTCCATCCCAGGACCTTGGGACCATGACCTGAGCTGAAGGCAGAGGCTTAACCCACTGAGCCACCAGGTGGCCCTCTTCTTGTCCTTCTTGTTCTTTTCCCTCTCCTTCTCCCCCTTAGCCTTCCCTTTCTTCTCCTTCTCCTCCTTCCTCTTCTTCTTCTTTTTCTCCTCCTCCTCCTTCCACCCTCCACCCCCGCTCCTTCTTTTTCTCCTTCTTTTCTGGGCTTACTCTCTGATAGAGGATACTCACATAGTTTAAGTAATGCTCAGGTGTTAATGGGATATTCCTCCAGGATAAAATAACAGACACTTCATCAAGATTTATTTAAGAACCATGTATTTCACCAGTATTTTAAAAAATTTGGTCAGAGAGCATACAAAATCCTTTATCACTCTTTAGGGACTGCCAAAAATGTTAGGGGAAGTGCAAGCAGTCACAATCTGAGGCATTTGCCCTACTTCAAATAAAAACAATCCTGCCTTTATTTGTTTTATAAATTGGGCTTCTGGACAAGTCTATTATCTGAAGAACATCTAATGTTAAAAATTACTTTTTAATAAAACTACTGAAGTCTGAGGATAAATTTAACTTAGAAAATTTCAGGGGACACCTGGGTGGCTCAGTGGGTTAAAGCCTCTGCTTTGGCTCATATGATGATGTCAGGGTCCTGGGATTGAGCCCGGAACCTGCTTTCCCCTCTCGTTCTGCCTGCCTCTCTGCCTACTTGTGATCTCTCTCTGTCAAATAAATAAATAAAATCTTAAAAAAAAAAGAAAATAGAAAATTTCAGGCATGTCAGCAGGATAAAATACGGGTTATTTCTGAGAGAATGAACCCTCTTTTCCTATTGTTTGAATCCCTCTCACATGTTACCTGATGTTACTATGCATATATTATTATGTGTATGATGAAGTTTTCTAACACATACATGAAGTTTTCATACACATACATCTATGTGTATGATGAAGTATTCCTAACAGAATAGTACTAAATACATGCTAAATTTTCAATCTTTTGAGAAATGATTTCTAAAGAGTTTGTCATTTGGATTCTGAAGGAAAGAAAAATTAGTTAAAATTTAAAAGTCAGCTTTGCCATCATATATTTCATTCATATCACAAATGTTTATTGAGTACTATCAAATTGTCAAGCACGGTAGTAGGAAATGAAGATACAAATATGAATGCACACATAGCCTAGTAAGTAGATAGAAATGTAGCAAACAATTCTTAAACATTAAGTATTGTAATAATAAGTAATAAAATATTAATACTAATAATATAATAACCAGTAGTATTAATACTGTAATACAGCCATGTGCAGTATGCAATGGGAGCACAAAGCATCTTATTGAGAAAATAGAGTACCTAGCAGGAAATTTATTGTAGTTTTATAAAATATTTGCAAATATGACTTGCATAATATTTAATTATAATACTTGCAAAAGATTATGTGCAGTATTCCTATTTGTATTTTGGTCTACAGGCAATATTACAGATTGGGAACTTCATAGGCTTTGAAATCAAACCGTGATGCAAATCCTTCTCTGCTACTTACTAGCTGCAATGGTTTGGGCAATGTTCTTAATTTCCTGAGTCTCTGCTTCTTCGTATGCATAATAGACATAAATGAGGGAGGTCTACTCCGTTAGATTTTTGTGAATGTTCCTTTCGCTTACCAAAACTGCCTGAATGAATAGAATAGACTACTAGAACAATTTACATTACAACTGACATTTCCTCTTTCTAGATTCTTGCCTGAGGAGTCTCAGATTGACACTTACATCCAACAGGACAAGCTTACCAGAACACTCATTCCTTATCTCTGATCTACTGCTACAAATCTATACTTCTATATAAGCACTGAAAATCCAGACTATGGATTTCTGACACTCACAAAAATGTCTAGCCATGCAGACTAATTGAAACAGCAGGATATTTCAATCAATCGATCAATTAGTATTGAGAATCCGCTGTGTACTTAGCCCTGTGCAGTGAAGGGTATAAGGACTTATCTTAGAAAACACAAACAGGAAGAAAGGTTTTAGGAAGGAAGATTTTAAATTATGACTATCCCATAACATAAGATATTTTAAACATTTTTCACATTCTTATATGTACACGCAGGTTTTGCAGCTACTTTTTCACAATCATTTCACATGCCTGTTTTCCAAACATGCAAAACAGAAGCATAGAGAAGCCAAGTTAGCAATCACACAATTACCCAGTAAGCGTATGGGTTACTAGTAAGCCTAGTAAGCCATGCCAGAGTCTATTTCTTTGGTTAACGAGAGAGACTTTTATAGGTTACAGAGAGCTGTAAAATTTTAATTTAACATAACTCCTGAAGTTGCCTACTTCCTTCGCATTAGGTTGTGTGTCACTAACCCCTTTAAAAATTTCTTTTCCTGGGGTGCCTGGGTGGCTCAGGTCATGATCTCAGGGTCCTGGGGTAGAGCCCTGCATCTGGCTCTCTGCTCAGCAGGGAGCCTGCTTCCTCCTCTCTGTCTCTGCCTGCTTCTCTGCCTACTTGTGATCTCTATCTGTCAAATAAATAAATAAAATCTTTAAAAAAAGCAGTTATTGCAGTGTGAATTAATCATTTCCTATTCAAACACATAGCATAAGCATATATGTGTGTGTGTGTGTATATGCCTGCATGTAAGCACAGGGGATATGAAATGGATTCAAGTCATAGAGAAAAATATAGTCAATGACATTAAAGTGAAAATGGACAGTTGGTCATTTATTTCTTTTTGACAGAGAGCGGGTTAGTTTATGCAGTAAACAACATTTATTAGAAGTTAAAACATAGTGTCAAAACTTTAAGTGCAGTCAACTTACAGAAGTCACTGACAATTTTTTAATTGTTATTTTGTTAGTGCTATTGATGGTAGGGCATTTTGGGAGGTGTCACTGACACATACAACCTTTAATCTTTCAATATAGTATTCGAACAGAAGCAAAGGAGAAGGAAATTTCAATGACATAATAATTTCAATGATGTCGCAATTATAATAAATAAATGAACTTATCAGTAAGAAAAGACCTACTCACGATCTTCAATAAAACAAGCAATTTAACAAATATGCCATTTAGTTAGATCAAGACTGTCCAAAATTGAAATAAATTAATTTCTTTTTTTTTAAGATTTTGTTTATTTGATAGAGATCACACAAGTAGGCAGAGAGGCAGACAGAGAGGCAGGCAGAGAGGGGAGGGGAGAAGCAGGCTCCCTGCTCAGCAGAGAGCCCAATGTAGGACTCGATTCCAGGACGCTGGGATCATGACCCGAGCCAAAGGCAGCAGCTTAACCCACTGAGCCACCCAGGCGTCCCGAAATAAGTTAATTTCTAATAATAATTTAGACTGTTAGGTAGAAATGATTAGATATTAGACTTAGTGTTACTTAATTGCTGGAATCTACTCAATCATGCAACAAATGTTTAATAAGCACTTGCTATGTGCCTGTAATGTGCATTGTGAAGGGGGTTCTTATTGTCCACACAGAGCTTATACTTTATTTGTGGAGAAAAAGTATAAACAACTAAATGAACTAAAACCAAAGCTAAACATTTTAAGTGTTATGAGGTGATCAAAATGGTGAGATAGCAAATGGCATTGCACAGAAATTCTTAAAGAAGTGTTCCCCACAAATTTGACATTAGAACCCACCCAAAGAATAGAAGAGATATACATAGCACATGGATGAAGAGACAGAGAAGAGACAGAATGCAGAAACAGAGGAAAACAATTGATATAAGGGCAGGGGAAAAAGCAAAGGAGAGAGAGAATGGTTGCTGGAAGTCACTTCAGCAGCAAAATGTAGTGGGTATTGGAGGAACATAAAGGCCACTGTTAGTGAGTATGGGTGAGAAAGAGAGGGCAAGGGATGATGTAATTCATAATATAGAGTTTCAAGTTTAATTGTACCTACAGTGGAAAGTTATAAAAGGCTCTTAAGCAGGGAGATAATGTATAATTTAATATTTTTAAATTACCTTGATTAGATTGGAAAAATGCAAAACCAAAAGAATGAGATAGATCATGGAGGAATATTTTCTTCCCCAACAGAAAGACTCAATAATGTCCACAAGAATCATTCAGTAATAAATTTTGGAAATAAAAATACTTGGCAATATTAAACTTGCTTTAATGGAGTAGTGCCATCTTAATTTAGGAAATTCATCATCTTACAAAATGATGTAAATGACAGTGCTGGGTTTTGTATTTTTTAAAACACTTTCACATGTTTTCTCACTTTATAAACCATGCTGGTTTTCAAGAAGAAAACAGGGCTCTACATTCTGATAGTAAAGCTGAGATCTGATGGACTAGGAAAAGCAAACCAAGAGAAAGCAAGAAGAAAAAAGGAAGCAAGAAGAAAAAGAAATATTAGATGCAAACATCCTGGGTGTTTGGGTGAGGAGACTGCTTAGCATTTTAACTGAATTGAAAGGATGTTGTGGGAAGAAGCAGTTTGGAAACACAGGAGAGGTTGGTAGTACGTTTTCGATTATTAACCTAAAGGTTAAAACTATTGATGTAACCTGTAGAAATTTGTATTGGTCTCTAGCATTTTCGGAATTCAGATAGAGATCTTTTGAAAATGCCATGGCACACTAATCCCTTCCTGAAAATATTGAGGTGAAGTATTCATAACGAACAAACCCAAGTGAATCTACAAATTTTAAACTTACGTTTTCAGAGTAGAATGTCTGTTGACATATACTCCAGAAACTGTATCTGGGTGATCTCTATAATTCTACTCTTTCACCAGTCTAGTTCCAAGTACTTTGAAGATTAACTCACTTTTATTGTCCTCTGCTCATCTAGTATTCTGCATTTCATCTGCAATATGCACTTCCTGAGCACAAAGTTTGTGATTTTTCTAACATTAAGGATAATTAATCCATTTTATCCTATGATTTAACTTCAGAAAGCTACACAGTTCTGAATAAAACATGATTGCAAATACACAAGAATTCCCGAAAATTAACTTAATAAAACATTTAATGTTGTCCATTATCAACTTTCTTTTGTATGATCAACATACATATTAGCTTGGATCCAAAAAAAAGATTCATAGAAAATAGAAACTCTCCATAAATCAAAAATGGCATTTTTAAAAAATGTGTAGAATGAAAAACAAAATATCTGTACATTTTTAAAAACTGTGACATATATGATTTGGGATTCTTTCAAAACAGTATATTGAAAAGAATCAATTTGGAGAAAGTCCAGAAAGTAGAAACAGATAACGAAGGGAACAAGAAAAGGCCTCAAGAGGAGAGATATACTGATGCATCTTCAATCTTCACTGTATGAGAGGAGATGATCAAAATCTAAGTAAAGTGACACAGATAGAGCTTACTCTTGGAGCAACCAGACTTGGTTTTAAATTCCAACACTGGCACTTATTTTTTTTTAAGATTTTATTTATTTATTTGAGAGACAGAGATCACAAGTAGGCAGAGAAGCAGGCAGAGAGAGAGGAGGAAGCAGGCTCCCTGCTGAGCAGAGAGCCCAATGTGGGGGCTGGATCCCAGGATCCTGGGATCATGACCTGAGCTGAAGGCAGAGGCTTTAACCCACTGAGCCACCCAGGCGCCCCTACACTGGCACTTATTAATTACGTCAACCTGGCTTTGTTTCAAAACCTCTCAGAGACTCTGTTTCCTAATCTGGAAAATGATTTGGGGGAAAATAAATTAAATTATATCTCTTATGACAAGTCCCAGCATATAGAAGATACTCAACAAATATTAATCTCTGTCTTTCCACACCCTTTATCTCAGTTGAGGTGGTTCATCATAAATGCACTATTACTTAATATAAAGTATGAAACTCTTAGTTAATAAGTAAATTAAGAAAATCAGATATTAACGATGGAAAATACTGCTGTTTAAAGATTAAGATAATATATTGCTGTCCATAAGTTATAAGGAAAAATTGGATATTTTGAAGTTGACTTTAAAGCATAATCATGCACTTAACAATAAAGTTTTTAATAGCAGGTGATTATATTAATTAATGGTGAAGTGTGATAAGGTTTGTGTTATCATAATTGTGTTCATTGATCATAGCTATCAGAGTGAATCTTGAAAGTGATTGTGAAGAATGTGCAAAGTTTCATTTACTATTGAAAATATTGCCAAATTTTAATATTACCCATATTCACTTTATATGACCTGCACCAAGGATCACTGAGGTTAGTGGCCAGATGGTAAAGGCTCAAACACTGTCACTCTCCCCGACTAGAGGAGCTCTAAAGATGCCACTGACAGGTCATAGCCCCATAGTCTGTCTGAGAGACACAAACGGTAATTACCTGGGTAACAGAAGAGATTCCAAATATATTAGGTTAAAACAATAAGAATTCATCACTAAATTCATCACTAAATAATGGGGAATACATATTGAAAAGAGAAACCTCAGGAGAAAGCAGTTATTAGCACATAGAAAATCATTCTCATAATAAATATTTAACTCAGCACCTGAGGTTGTCACCAAGGATCCCACTTTGTTGAATTCTTGTGTTTATTTAAGATCACAATATTTAAAGAATATATATTTTTGGTTATTTGCAATTTACAGTCAAATTGCTGGAATATCATCTGAGTATGTTAAAGAGCAGAGGTAGGCATTTTGAAAATAAGATTTTCTTTGATAAAATACAAACAGAATTGAATTTATTTCATTAATTTAGTTTGTAAGAAATTATTTAGAGACACAATGTTAAATCCAATGAAAAGCATTTGTTGTTGAATTTCATATGTCATTTTTGTTCCTATTCTTTCCTTAGCACTTAAAAATATATAAATAATATATATTTTTCCTGTATGATTTTCTGCTTTTGTACATTAGCAAGTAACCACCATTTCCCAAAGAAGCATTGGTGGGGGGTCTCAGCTCTTTCCTTTCCAAGACATTAAATAATTTATAATGTTTTCTGTTTCATACTAGTGTCAAATCCCATTCTAGATGTTTTAGTGGAGTTTATATCCTAGTGGGAAAAGACAAACAGGCAAATAAATAAGTAAACAATGTCATGGGGATTTAATTATTATGTAGAAAAATGAAGTAAGTGACGAACCAGAGAATGCTGGGGGAGCTGCAACAATTATTTTAGATAATATAGTTAGAGAAAATCTCTCTGATCAAATGACATTTGAGAAGAGGCCTGAATAAAGAGGTGGGAGAGGGGGAGGGAGGCTTGCAGTTACCAGGGCAATAGTCATCAGGGCAGAAAAAAGGCAAGTAAAAACCCTCCAAGGCATGTGTTTGGCATGTGAGAGCAACAATAAATGGGGTAGAAAAATAATTAAAATGGATGACTCGATAAACTGTTATCCCTAGTGATAAAAAATTTCAGCAACATTCTGTCTTCTTGGGGTTTTCTGTTTGTTTGTTTGTTTTGTTTTGTTTTTGCTTTTGTTTTTGTTGTAATTCCCCTCTAATCTAGAATCTGCCTTTCCTCAAGCCTCACCCATCTCATTCAGTCTTTTTTTCTTTCCCTTCTACCATTCTTGGGCTGAATTGTATCGCAGCCATCTACCTTCCTACACTAATGTGGTCTAGCTGTTACACAAAGTTCTCTTGGGTTCTTGCTACTCTGCCTTCAGCATGCACTGTGATTGCTAATAAAAGAAGTTTATATGTTTATAGGTGCACACATATCTTTTGCTTGCAAAGCTGATAATCTATTTCATTTCATTTTAAATTGTTTTGAATTTCTTATCTCCTTTGTGATGTTAAATTCTTGGACAATGTACCTAACTAGATTTTTGGTGTTCTTTGTTTTTTGGTTTCTTTTTGCATTCATTTCATTTCAATTCAGTGGTGTGTTCAGAAGATATGAGTTTTTCTTCAGCACAATGTTGTATTTTTTTCCATATATATTTTATTCCCTCCTCTTAGAATATCAATTGGCCAGTTATAAATTATGGTTGTTTCATTCACAGCTAAACTTTTAAAGCATATGCTGCCAAATTACCCTATTTTTTTTTTCAAATTACCTAACTCATTAAATTGTTCCCTATCTTTGTATCCTCTGCTTTCCGGTCAACTGAAAGCATATGCAAAAACAGGGAGAATGGTATAATAAGGTCTCGTGTACCCATCGCGTGAATTTCATTTTCCTATTCATGGATTTTTTCATCTCTGCTTACATTTATATTATTCACCTACTCTCCTGTGAATTATTTTGAAAGAAATCCCAGACGTTATATTATTTCATATACAAATATATATTAATGTATATCTAAAGAATAAGATTTTTTTTAAATATAAGAAGCAAATACACCTGAAACTATAAAGCTCTTAAAACATAATCAGTTAACTCCTTGACATTGGTCTTGGCAATGACTTTTTTTTCTTTTTTTAAATTTTTAGTTATTTATTTGACAGACAGAGATCACAAGTAGGCAGAGAGGCAGGTGGAGAGAGAGAGGAAGCAGGATCCCTGCTGAGCAGAGAGCCGGATGCGAGGCTCAATCCCAGGACCCTGGGATCATGACCTGAGCCGAAGGCAGAGGCTTTAACCCACTGAGCCACCCAGGCACCCCAACAATGACTTTCTTTTTAAATATTTATTTCTTGGGGTGGGAGAAGAAGGAGAGAGAATCCAAGCAGACTCCATACTCAGTGCAGAGCCCTATGTTGGGCTTGATCTCACAAGCCAGAGATCACGACCATGAGATCGTGACCCTGATATCACCATCTGAGACAAAATGGCCTGATGCCAATGTAAAAACAAACAAGTGGAACTAATAAACTAAAATGTTTCTGCACAGCAAAGAAAACTATCAACAAAATTAAAGGCAACACACTGAATGGGAGAAAATATTAGCAAATCTATGTCTGAAAAGGAGTTAATATCTAAAATATATAAAGAATTCATACAACTCAAGAGCAAAAAAAACCCAAACAATCTAATTTAAAAATGGACAGATCTGAATAGACATTATTTCAAAGAAGACACACAGATGGCCAACAAGTACATGAAAAGATGCTCAACATCACTAATCATCATGGAAATGCAAATCAAAACCATAATGAGATATCAGCTCATACCTGTTAGAATAGTTATTATGAAAAAGACAAGAAATAACAAGTGTTGGTGAGAACGTGAAAAAAAAAGGGAACCCTTGGGGCACCTGGGTGGCTCAGTGGGTTAAGCCTCTGCCTTTGGCTCAGGTCCTGGGATAGAGCCCCACATGGGTCTCTCTGCTCAGTGGGGAGCCTGCTTCCCCCTCTCTCTCTGCCTGCCTCTCTGCCTACTTGTGATCTCTGTCTGTCAAATAAATAAATAAAATCTTAAAAAAAGAAAAGGAACCCTCATACAGTGTTCCTAGGAATGTAAATTGCTGTAGCCACTATGGAAGACAATATGGAGTTTCTTGAAAAATTAAAAATAGAACTATCATATGATCCAGTGCTTCTCAGTATTTATCCAAAGAGAAAGAAAACACTAACTCAAAAAGATATATGCACCCTGATGTTCAATGCAGCATTCTTCACAATAACTAAGATATAGGAAAAAACATGTGGCCATTAATGGATGAATGGATAAAGAAATTGTGGTATATATTTACAGTGGAATATTATTCAGCTACAAAGAAGAATGAAATCTTGCCATTTATGACAACATGGATGGAACTTGAGAACATTAGCTAAGAGAAACAAGTCAGACAGAGAAAGGAAAATACCATAAGATCTCACTCATATGTGGAATCTAAATGGAAAAAAAAAAGCAAAACCAAAAAACAAAAACAACACAAGATCATGGATAAAACAGATCAGTGGTTGCCAGAGACAGGATGTTGGGGGATGGGCAAAATGAGTGAAGGGGGTCAAAAGGTACAAAATTCCAGTTGTAAAATAAGTAAGTCCTGGGACTGTGATGTACAGCATGGCAACTATATTAATAATATTGCACTGCATATTTTAAAGTGGTTAAGAGAATAAATCCTAAAAGTTCTCATCGCAAGAAAAAGTTATAACTATGTGTGGTGATGGGTGTAAACTAAACCTATTATAGTGATCACTTCACGATATATACAAATATCAAATCACTATGTTGTACACTTGAAAATAGTATAATACTATCTGTCAATTATATTTCAGTAAAAATAAAACTGAATACCATTATCAAGCAAAAAAAATAAACAAGAGTATCACATATTCAACGAGTATTCAAATCAACCAGGGTTGCCAGGATTTTTTAGTTGAATTGGCACTCAAGCAAGATTCATATCATTTCAGTTCTAAATATTGATGCTCATATCATATATTCCTAAGATCCAATTTTTAAGATTTGGATTTAATCATCTTGGTTTACTACTTTTTCTCATCTTGTTTCCTTAAAATTTGGTTGAGATTTTGTCTTTTAGCTGATGTTGATTTTTCTGAAATGTTTGGTGAGGTCTGATTGTATGCTCAGATACCAAATGATATTTCATTGGTGTGAGAATCCCTGTTTGTCTCCCTTGTTAACCAGTTGCAGATACTGATTCCAGAAGTACCTCCATCAATGTGGGGTAGTGTGGTGTATGCTTTTTATGGCATGAAGATGACTTCTGAATTTCAGGGCTCTGCATTCTTCTTAGATATTACTCATTATTGGAATACTTGCCCTACCTCAATTACTTCCAAACCCTATTCATGAGAAGGAGTCTGGGGGTGAATGGAGAGAAGGTGAAAATATGGCTATTTTAGCTGAAGACATGTGGTGTAAAGAGAAGAGAAAGGAGACAAATCTTCTGGTTCTATTAGTGCAGGTTCATAGTTAATAAACCTGATAATTACATGAAGTACCTCTCTGGATTTATGCTTGAAGCATACCTAGAAGTCCCTCTCCCCACCAATAAAACCACGACAATTAAACACTTCTACCAAGTGTTAAGATCCAGTTGTCTCTAGTCATTGTAAGCTCATCCTCTTTCTGCTTTTTGATCATTTCTTGAAGTTTATTTCCTGTTTATGATACTTTATAAGCACAGTAATAGATATGCAAACAAAAATACAAAGACACACACACACACACACATATATATATATATAAATGTCTATACATCTATATCTTCATAGATAACTTTCTTATGGCATAGAAGAAATGCTGTATACGTGTGTTCTTTCTGATTCACGGTAGGACAAAATGTAGACAGAGCACTCAAATCTGATCTATTGATTTAATTCATTATTCATTTATTTCTAACCTTACATTAAATTATGTTAATTAATATGTACAATCTATTTTTGTCTATATCATCTATCTACTACTTACCTTGAGCAATTTTAAGACTGAAAACTGAAATTAGAAAAAAAAATCAAACTCATATAATTTAATGACTTATGTTCTGCTTTATGTCATCTAACTCTTTCCACCAATTATGTATGCCCCAACTTTCAAAATAGTTATGACCTAAGGAGACAAAAATTATTCAAGGTAGGAGATCTACATTCTATTAACTATGTCATTTAAGTGACAATATTACTAGCTGTTCTTTAATCAATGAGGTCAAAAGCAAACTCTTAATATGAACATTTCCAATCATGGTAAAATGCTGATAATGCCCTTTAATCCAGTCTTAATTATTAAATATCATGGACAAGACTATGGGGAATTATCCATGTAAATAGTCATAATAAATGTTTTGTATTCTAGAAATAAACTAATAGAGGTATATAAATGTTAAAATTTATGAGCATGATTTCTATTATATTCATTTCACACAAGGAATTTTTTTTAAAGATTTTAGTTATTTATTTGACAGAGAGAGATCACAAGTAGGCAGAGAGGCAAGCAGAGAGAGAGGAGGAAGCAGGCTCCCTGCTGAGCAGAGAGCAGGAAGCAGGACTCAATCCCAGGAACCTGAGATCATGACCAGAGCTGAAGGCAGAGGCTTAACCCACTGAGCCACCCAGGTGCCCCTTATCCAAGGAATTTTTAAAGGTATCAGGAATATTGGTATTAGAAAACAGATGAAAAAGAGAAATACCTATGTCACCTCCCCGAGCAGAGACATGCACTAGATATCTGGAGGTCTCTCATGTGAAAATAAATAGGACCTTTGCTTTGCCTCACAGAGCAATTTAAAAATTTGTGGAGGTCTTTAAAGAGTGCACTCTTCAAGCCATTAATAAGAATAACTTATTACAAAGCAATACTGCCAAATAATGAAACATTTTTTTATGAAGTAGTGAGTTTGGGTTTTCAGTTATCCAACCAGAGGCTAAATTGTCACATGTTTACACCATTGTAGATAGAATTCTTGATTTAGGAGGATGTGTGGGAGTGGGGTGAGCTAGTTGTCTCTGGCACCCTTTCCTACGTTAATATACTTTGATTGTATTTTATTAAATTACATATAAATTAGGCTAGAGGCAGGTTAGTATTGAAGAATGTTTATAAAAGGTTAACATTAATGAGAAATTGCATTTTATCATATTTTTGCTTGTATCATTTAAAAAATTTAGACATTTGAAGGTTGATCTACCTGGTAGCTTTTTCTTTCATTTCAGAGATCCACTAATTGCTTTGTTGCCCGTTCTAATGGTTAGTAAGTAAAAAATGGGCATCTGGAATAACACAGCTAGGGTCCACTTTACCGAGATTCTTTTTAGCTGTTGGGTAGCTAAATGATGTTCATACCCACTGTTCTCTCTGAACATTAGTGCTCCATAACTCTCTTCTACAATTTAATTCATTTGCTTCCTTCACTTGACTCTATCGAAGGAAAAAAAAACAAAACAAAAAACAACAACAAAAAAATCCCGAAACAAACAAAAAAACCCCTAAAGCTGTGTTTATACTAAGAAAGAGAGGGTAGGAGTGGTGGTAGGGGGAATAAACACCCTACTTTAGAAGTAACCTTAAGATTTATGGGCCCATTTAATCTGTATTGACTTTAATATAAATATAAAAAAAGCAAGAATCACAGTAGTAAATTTCAAAGATTTAGATCTATTGATTCAGATAGAAATTCATAACTCAAAGAGCTAACATTTATACGCTATAACAAATGTTATCAAGTGGCATAGTTTTCCTTGTTGTAAAAATTATCTCTGGTGAATATTGTTTCTATATTCTAATATTGAAATTCTCTTTCCCAATGCCCTAAAAATCTTTTGTCCATTTATTTCTTTCAGATATTGAGGGCATTTGTGTATGGAATACTGCCTTAAAATGATAGATATGGCCCCCAAAAAGAGTTCTTAGGCTGTCTGGATTACTTTCTTTCCCCAATCAGTGCATTATGTTTCAGAAAGTCCAATATATTAAATATGCCAATATAATGGTCATTTATCATAGTTATTAATTTAAAACATATTAGTGATTTTCAAAATAAAGTTTTACTTGAAGGATCAGTGTGTTGTTAATAGAGTTAAAATGTTATCATATTTGAATTATAAATTATTAGAGTAAAAAAAACAAAATCAGTGCTTGTAATTTACTCTGTGTGTGTAAATGTATGTGTGTGTAGTATACTTTCACTAATACAGGAAATATGCAAATGTTTCTCTCTTGGATGCAGTCAAGTTTTTCCTTCTAATACTATTTCTTCTGTGGATATATATCCAACATGAATATCCCCTTTAGTCAATGTATCTAATACAAGATAATGGAATAAATTTAACTGACAGACTTAATGTTTTAAAATTCCTTTACCTGAGAAAATCTATATTTATATGTGGTCTTTTACGTGATAAGTGAATATATTAAATGTATCTATGTGTGTTGGATATTTAAAATACATTTAGAATTTTTTTTTTATTCAAATTAGTTAACATATAATATAGTATTGATTTCCAGAGTAAAATTTAGTGATTCATCATTTATCTATATCATCCAGTCTCATCCCGACAAGCACCCTCCCTAATGTCCTTTAAGCACATCATAGTAAGACCTTCCTAATGCCCATTAAGCACAAACCTATTAAAAGCACATCCCTCCACACTCCTCCCCTCCAGCAACTCTCAGTTTATTCTCTATAGTTAAGAGTCTCTCTCTCTCTCTCTCTCTCTCTTTTTTTTTTTAAGATTTTATCTATTCATTTGGCAGACAGAGATCACAAGTAGGCAGAGAGGCAGGCAGAGAAAGAGAAGAGGGAAGCAGGCTCCCCACTGAGCAGAGAGCTCAATGCGGGACTCAATCCCAGGACCCTGAGATCATGACCTGAGCTGAAGGCAGAGGCCCAACCCACTGAGCCACCCAGGCGCCCCTATAGTTAAGAGTCTTTTATGGTGCCTCCCTCTCTGTTTTAATCTTATTTTATTTTTCCTTCCCTTCTCCTGTGTTCATCTGTTTTTTTTCTTAAATTCCAATATGATATGAGTGATCATATGGTATTTGTCTTTCTCAAATTTACTTATTTAGCATAATACCCTCTAGTTCCATCAACATTGTTGCAAATGGCAAGATATCATTCTTTTTGATGGCTGAGTAACTTTCTATTGTATATATATCACATCTTCTTTATCCATTCATCAGTTGATGGACACTTGGGCTCTTTCCATATTTGGCTATTTTTGATACTGCTGGTATAAACACTGGGGTGCATGTGCCCCTTCAAATCAGCATTTTTGTATCCTTTGGGTAAATATTTAGTAGTGCAGTTCTGGATAGTAGGGCAGTTCTATTTTTAACTTTTGAGGAACCTCTACCCTGTGTTCCTGAACAGCTGCACCAATTTGCATTCCCACCAATATCACAAGTGTTCTCCTTTCTCTGCATCCTTGCCAACATCTACTGTTTCCTGAGTTGTTAATCTTAGCCAATCTAACAGGGGTGAATGCTATCTCATTGTGGTTTTGATTTGTATTTCACTGATGATGAGTGATGTTGAGCATTTTTTTCACATGTCTGTTAATTATTTGTATGTCTTCTTCAGAAAAATGTCTGTTCATGTCTTCTGCTCATTTCCTAACCAGATCATTTATTTGTTGGGTGTTGATCTTGATGAGTTCTTTATGGATTCCCGATACTAGTCCTTTATCTGATTTGCCATTTGCAACTATCTTCTCCCATTCTAAAGGTGACCCTTCTTTTTTAAATTGTTTCCTTCTTTGTGCAGAGGTTTTTTTTTTTTTTTTTCCTAGATGAGATCCCAATAGTTCATTTTTGCTTTTGTTTCCCTTATCTCCAGAAATGTGTCTAGTAAGAAGTTGCTGTGACCAAAGTCAAAGAGGTTGCTGCCTGTTTTCTCCTCTAGGATTCTGATACTTTCCTATCTCACATTTAGGTCTTCCATCCCTTTTGAATTTATTTTTGTGTATGTTGTAAGAAGGTGGCCCAGTTTATTCTTCTTCATGTGGCTGTCCAGTTTTCCCAATAACATTTGTTGAAGAGACTCTTTTCCACTGGATATTCTTTCCTTCTCTGTCAAAGATTAGTTGACCATTTAGTTGTGGGTTCATTTCTGGGTTTTCTATTCTGTTCCATTGAACTATGTATGTTTTTGTGCCAGTACCATACTGTCTTGATTATTACAGTTTTGTAATAAAGCTTGAAATCTGGAATTGTGACACCTCCTGCTTTGCATTTTTTTTTTTCAACATTACTTTGGCTATTTGGTGTCTTTTCTGATTCTGTACAAATTTTGGGATTGTTTGTTCCAGTTATGTGTAAAATGCTGATGTTATTTTGATCAGGATTGCACTGAAATGTGTAAATTATTTTGTGTAGTATAGATATTTTAACAATATTTGTTCATCCAATCCATGAGCATGGAATATTTTTCCATTTCTTTGTGTCTTCTTCCATTTCTTTCATACGTGTTCTATAGTTTTCAGTGTACAGATCTTTCACCTCTTTGACTACGTTTATCCTTAGCTATCTTATGGTTTTTGGTGCAATTGTAAATTGGATTTATTTCTTGGTTTCTCTTTCTGCTATTTAGTTTTTGCTCTATAGAAATGCAACAGACTTATGTACATTGATTTTATATCCTGTGACTTTGCTGAATTCATGTATCAATTCTAGCAAGTTTTTAGTGGAGTCTTTCAGGTTTTCTACATAGAGTATCACGTCACCTATGAAGTATAAATGTTTGACTTCTTCCTTGATTATTTGGATGCCTTTTATTTCTTTTTGTTGTCTGACTGCTGAGGCTAGGACTTTCAGTACTATGTTGAACAACAGTGGTAAGAGTGGACACCCTGTCATGTTCCTGACCTTTGGGGAAAAGCTCTCAGAATTTCCCCATTGGGGATGATATTAGCTGTGGGTCTTTCATATATGGCCTTTGTGAGGTTGAGATATGTTCTTTCTATCCCTACTTTCTTGGGGGTTTTTATTAAGAAAGATGCTGTATTTTGTCAAATGTTTTTTCTGCATCTATTGAGAGGATCTAGAATGTTCTTAATACCAGACTGAATTGAGCAATATATTCAAACGGGCAAAATATTTTCTATGTGTCTCCTTATGTCTTTCCCTGAATTTTCTCTCTCCTTTAATCATGGTAGCTTTGCACAATGACAAAATTCTTAGCAGAGTATATATATAAAATTTGAAATGTTGAGAAGAGAATGGAGCAGAATCAAGAAGGGAACAAAGTATGAACATCAAGACGTGCTCACAAATAATGGCAATGTGCACGGTCAGTGCCTACTGGACACACACACAAAGACAACAAGAAGAAGATGATGACAAAGACTACTACACTGGATCATTTACATATTAGTTGACTCATGTTCAGTGATCACGATGGTTTTGGAGCAAAGAACGTTAAACTAGCTAGCACTTAATTGCAACATATGAACCATGGATTTTCTCCCCCATCTACTTGAAAATATCTAAACGTTACTAAGTACTCAGATGCCATCTTGTGAAGAGAATGATATTCTTAGAGAGGAAAAGATGTAACCAGACACAGATGCCAAGATACTAAACATATTTCATTTTTTTATTACATGTAGATATAATTCCATTATGAACTCCCACATTTTCTAGCTTTGGATCTTTGCATACTGTGTAGGGCAGATATAGTCAAGAATAAATAGTTCTTTGCTTAACTTTGATTTTCATACTAGAATTTATTTTCCGTGTGTGGTAAAATGTTAATCTTGAAATCCAGGCATTGTAGATATCGGCAAAGGCCTTCTAATTCCAAAAGTTTATATTTACATTCCAGGAACAAAGCTTGGGGAGTATAAGGTATAAAGTGTATTTGGAGGAACAAAATACAAATTTCATTCTGATAAAGCCTTTTGCAGGAAGGATATATTATATGGCAATGCATGATATGATGTAGGCAAAAATCCCTTCTTAGAAGAAATGGGATAGACTATTTAGATACTGAGAGTTGATGTGAACTGGGGGAGAGAGATGGGCAAGTGATGTAAAGAAACAAAAACATAGGAATTTTGAAAAAGTGTCCTGGCTTCCTATTTACAATCCAAACCTCAGAGAGATCAGCAGGAATATCATCTAGATAGATCTGAGATTGTCCAAGACTACTGACAAGTGTTTTATTTTCCCATAGTACAGACTTCATTTCAGTCTTGGGACCTCAGTGACTAGGCTAAGTGAAGGACAACTTGTTGAAGGCATAGAGAAGAGAGCAAAGCACACAAATGATCCTCCCTCAACCAGAGAGTGTGTATCCAGACCTCTCATTTCAAATACAGAGAGACTAAAGGAAGAGAATACATACTTGACAAAGAGGAAATAGCACTTATTGGGATTTGAACATTGAATTGACTGAATATCCCAAGGATAATTTAGAAGTGACACCAAGGTACACTGAAGTATTCATTGGCAATTTTTATCTTATCCCTAATCCATATCATTTCTTGCTCCCCCTAATATCTATATAGGGGTATGCAGAGGCATGAAACAGGAATGGTGTTCTAAGGAAAGGCAATACACAGTATAGGAAATAGTTAAATGGTCTTTTTCACATTTATATCTTAGTGTATGCATGCTACACATCTTAGATATTTGTCATATCCATTTATTTCTCTCCATTTCCAAATCTCTAGTCCAAGCTGCAAATATCTCTTACCTGAAATAATACTATACTTGTCTCCTGAATTATTCCTCTGAAGCAGTTCTTCCCTTTCTAAATTATAGGTGGGACTCTATTCTCAAACTGCAAGTATGACTATATTATTTATCTCCCTTAGTATATGGAACAGAATCCCTAACATGGTCTGCAGCTTCCTGCCACTTCTGGCCCCTACTTTTTTTCTTTACACATCTTCTCACAAGCTCTCTACACCCTGGAATTAATCTTGTTTTTAGTTTCTGTTTCCGTTTCTCCCAAGGGCTTTGGACTGCCTCTTTCCTCCACATAAAGCACTTTCCACCACTCACTTCTTGGCTCAGTTAATTCTTACTCAGCATTAGAAGCTCAGTGAAAGACATCACTTTCTCATGGAAACATTTTCTGATCCACCCAGGCTAGCTCACATCTGCTTCCTATGCTTTCACATCTCCCCCTGTGTTTCATTCATAACACTTTTGTAGTGTGTAATTATACACCTGTAACATACTTTTTTTAAATTTCCATCTCTACTATGATCTGTAAACTTAGTGCAAGCTTGAACTTGCCTGTTTGTTTCATTATGCTATACCTAACTCCAAGCAGAGAGTATTAACCATAACAGGCCCCCAAAATATCCATAAAATCACTGTGTAAATGCATAAGTGAACACATGAATACAGATACGCTGGTCTAAACATGTTTCTATGACACACACATATTTAGGAGTTTCTAACAAAAAGATGGAGAACGGTAACTGACCATGCCAGAAATGATGTCTGGTAATACTTTTGCTTTTTAGATATTTAAATATCATTTATGGCAATAAATATGCAAATTAGGTCACTTTCACAATGCATTGAAACTACTTCAGGACATAATTATTAATCACAAGTTTTCTTTTCAAATTTTTTAAGAGATTTTATTTACTTATTTGAGAGAGAGAGAGAATGAGAATGAGTGAGCATGAGAGGGGGAAGGTCAGAGGGAGAAGCAGACCCCCTGCTGAGCAGGGAGCCTGATGTGGGACTTGATCCCCGGACTCCAGGATTATGAGCTGAGTTGAAGGCAGTCACTCACCTAACTGAACCACCCAGGCACCGTTCTTTTCATTTTTTAAGATGATTTTATTTATTTATTTAAGAGAGAGAGAGAGAGAGCATGAGTGAGAGGAGGGGCAGAAGAAGAGGGAGAAGCAGGTTCCCAACTGAGCAAGGGCCCAACAACATCTCAGGACCCTGGGATCACAACCTGAGCTAAAGACAGACACTTAACCAATTAAGCCACCTAGGTGTCTTTCTTTTCATTTTAAAAATTATTGCTAATTAGGATAAAAAATGTACACTAACTCTTGAAAAAAAGTTAGCTGTATTAATATAGCAAAAACCCTAAAGTGTGGAATTGAGAGAGTTTTATGTCCTTTATTTTAGATACTATGTAAAACAATTTAATGCTGAACATTTGAGAGTAAAATCTTGTAATATATGTGCATGTTAGTCAAGGTAGTCTATCTGCATCTCACTAGCTCAACAATAAGTTTTTTTCTTATGTGTGCAAATTCCAACATTAAGATTCACAGAGACTACATCCTAAATGTGATTCAGTGACCAAAATGAATTCCATTGTATGGAAATCATATATTTAAATGTGGTCTCTAAAATCTTCACAGCCAGGGGCACTTGGATGGCTCACTCGGTTCAGATCTTGATTCTCTTGACTCTGGCTTAAGTCATGATCTCAGGTTCCTGAGATTGAGCCCTGTATCAGGCTCTAGCTTTTTGTGGGGTATGTTTGAGATTCTCTCTCTGCTTCTCCCCCTGCCCTTCCCCTCGCACACACACTATCTTTCTCTAAAATAAATAAATAAAATTGTAATAAAATAAAATAGAATAAAATCGTAATAAAATAAAATAAAATCTCCTCAGCCAGCACTGGGGTTGGTAGTCAGTCCATTTATCATTTCCTAAACCAGTGCTCAGTCACCTAGCTGGACCTCAGTTCAAAAGAGCAAGGAATAAAGGTTGGGGATGTTTTAGAAATAGGCGACAAGAATATATATTGCAAAATCATAAGTCTTGGGTTTTGAAGGGAGGAATATATTTTGCAAAATCTTAAGTAATGAATGGGGAATATTATAGGTTAAATTGAGTTTCTCAGAAGGATACGTTGATCATAAGGTTTTTATCCTTTTTCTTGTTAATGCGATATATCACATTGATTGATTTGTTAATATGGAGCTACTTTTGCATCCTGGGAATAAATCCCCACTTAATCTTGGTGAATGATCCTTATAATTGACTGTTGAATATGTGATGTCGCTTATATGTGGAATCTAAAAAGCAAAATAAACACAAGCCAAACACACACAAAACAGACCTTTAAATACACAGAATAAACTGGTGGTTGCTGGAGCAGAGATGAGTAGGGAGAATGGGGGGATGGGCAAAATAGGCAAAGGAGATCAAGAGGTACAAACTTCTAGTTACTCAATAAATAAGTCACAGAGATGAAAAGTATAGCATAGGGAATATAATCAATAATATTGTAATAATGGCTTTGAGTAACATATAGAATTGTCAAGGCAGTATGTTATACTTCAGAAACTAACATAATATTGACAACTATACTTCAGAAATAATAATAATAGCTATTATTATTATTATTATAAGTTGAAATAAGTTCAACTTATTTCATAAGTACTTATTTCATAAGTACTGAACCTCCAGTACTCATGAATGTGCTATTTTTGGGAATAGGGTGTTTGCAGATAAGAATCAAGTTAAGCTGGATGAGCCCTATTCCAATATGACTGGTGTCCTTATAAGAGAAACACACACACACACACACACACAGAGGAAAGAGAAGGCCATGTAAAGATACAGAGACACACAAGAGAGAAGGAAGATGGTCTGTGAAAATGGAGACAGAGACTGAAGTGATCCTGCTACAGGCCAAGGAATGCCTAAGGCCATCAGACAGAAGCTGGAAGAGGCAAGGAGGAATCCTCACCTGGAGGCTTAGGAAAAAGCATGGCTTTGCTAATGCCTATATTCTGGGCTTCCAGCCTCCACAATCATGAAATATTAAATGTATCTTGTTCTATGCCCCCCAGTTTGTGGTACTTTGTTATGGCAGCCCTGGAGAACTAAACAAAACAAAACAAAAACTGTTAAATAGAAGCATGGAACAAAGTAAGTTTCATCATGTTCTTTCAAAGGAAAAACAAATTGGGATATCTTACCCATTGGAATCAGGATAAATCTAATGTTTTATTTTGTTTTGTTTTGTTTTTGCTGCTCTAGATATGTGCAGAATGGCAACAACAACATTTTTCTTTTGTCTGACATTAATAAAGAGAAAGAAGGAACTAAATGCCAGAATTATTGCCATCTGGGGATATAAGTTTAGTAACAAAGTCTTATGTATTAGAATGAAGCAAGAGATGAGTCATTTGTGGCTGTTGGTCATCCATATTATCTAACTGTATATTCTGAAAAATATGAGTGATGCAGTTAGACATCAAAGAAAAAATTAAGGATTCCGAGAGCTCTGGAGGGTAGGAATTCCTCTACGGTCATCTAGTTTATCCTTTTTGCTAGAACAACTTTACAGGTTATGTCACAGAAAATATAAATTTGTCTCTAGTGGCATTTCCTTCTCTCATGGGTGTTGTACTATTAAGACTTTTCTACTACTTATTTTTCTATCTAGATATTTAATGCAAGACAAAATTGAATCAATAGCTGAAAAGCAAAACAAAGCAAATGAAATTACTACTGGCATGTGGATGACTCACAAATACAGCATTTCAGACAAAAATAGTCTTCTGAGATCTAGATAAAGAGTTTAAATTCATTACATCTGTAACATCACCACATGATATCCAAGAATTAACCCATTATTTCTTTACCCCTTTACTTAATAATTAACATTCATTTCACCCATTTGCCCAAGATAAACTTCATAATCATTCTAGTTCTTTCTTTCCCCTAATCTCTTCATATTCAAGGAGTAATCAGGACCACTGGCAGGAGAGTTCCTTTATAGCCCCAGACCTCCTACCTGTAGATTCCTATTATCAGGGAGTGATAAAGTTTCAGTTTTCTTAAACTACACTTATTTGGGGTATTTCTTTTACTTACCAAAGACTTAAATTCTAGTCAATATTTCAAAGTATACTTAAAACAAGACATATTATTTAATTAAAGATAGCAAAATAGAATTATTTAAATATTCAACAATGTAAAAAAAGAAATTTCTTGTGAGAACAATGAAACTATTTAAAAAATCAGAACCATAGGGCTATTTGACTAGAAGACAAAGATATTTTTCTATATCACTATGAGAATTCCAATGTTCATTATGATGTTAGCTAGAACAGGATTCTATGTGAGATCTGATCATTGTCAAAAAGGGCGTAATAGATAAGTGAGAACTGCTAATCTGCAAATCTATAATCAATCATGAAAAGTTCTTTGTATCTTGAAGGTGTCATAAAGACTTGGAGTTCTTGAAAAAGAAAAAGACTAGCAGTCCTTACGAATTTAAAATACTCAGAACAGGGGCACCTAAGTGTCTTAGTCAGTTAAGCATCTGACTCTTGATTTCAGCCCAGGACACAATCTTTGGATGGTGAGCTGGAGCCCTGTGTGGGGCTTCACACTTGACATGGAGTCTGCTTAAGATTCTCTCCCTCTGCCCCTCCCCTGCTCATTCTCTCTCTCCCTCTCATTCTCTCTCTCGATTAATAAATAAAATTTAAAATAAAGTAAAATAAAATACCCAGAACATCCCCCACATTTTTAATAAATATCAGTGTAAAACTAACATTTAGTAGTCACTAGCTGATTTTTTTTTTTAATCTGATTTAAAAAAAATCTGGGAATCTCTCCTAATGCATTTAAAATATTTAGGAGCTTCACTTTAAGTACATAACACTACTTATACGTATCTCCAAGGTCAAGCACCACAATCATCACTATATTTTCCATGAAAAGCAACAGTGTGTCTATATAAACAGCTCTAAATGGTTCAGTTTATTGCAGTATATTATTTCTATTCCATGTTATTTGTTATGAAGACATTGACATATTTTAAAAGATTTTCCTTCATGCATATGGTTCTTCTAGTTTGACAGAGCTAAGTTTATCCCATAATTTATCCTGTATTTGATGGACTGGAAAGGTTAGCAGAATAGAGATACTCAGAATTTGTCTGTTTGCAACAAATTGTTCTGAATTTGTGTTATTCTGGACAATTTACATTTCTCGAACATATCTCTAATTCTAAAACGAAGAAGTAAATGATATTGCTTTTTTGGTCCCAAGATTGCTAATATTCACTATTTGTTTTGAAGTAGGTTTAATGGAGACCCTGAGAAATACCTCAAAGCTGTGACATTTGCAATTAAATATTATAAAATAGCTACCTTAATTTTTACAATGTCTAACCCTGTAAAACTACACATTTTTCAGGACTGCTGAAATCTTCTACCTTGCTCTAACAATTCAATTAATTTAACTAGTTTATTTGTTGTGCTTTAAATTGATGTTTCAGATTGGATGGTTCTGATCCAGAATCTGTAATCAGATCCAGGTTCACTTTCTTACCAAGTCATCAAACCTAAATTTAAAATTTTAAAATTGTTTTCATTATATTAGTGAGATCCTTTTTCATTTCAAGCTTGAAAATCTACAACTTTAAAAGATAATTGTGCTTTTGGGGTTTATTTTGTTTTCTTTTTAAATCTAGTCATATAAACCTACCTAATAATATTCTTATGTTCAAGAAATACCTATTGTGTGTTCCAGAGATAGTT
The DNA here is from genome assembly GCA_003697995.1 of Taxidea taxus jeffersonii. Classification (NCBI taxonomy): domain Eukaryota; kingdom Metazoa; phylum Chordata; class Mammalia; order Carnivora; family Mustelidae; genus Taxidea; species Taxidea taxus. The sequence goes on from ML105284.1 coordinate 315,661, forward strand.
CTAGGTGCTAGTTTCATCAAGAAACACGACACAGGGGCGCCTGGGTGGCTCAGTGGGTTAAAGCCTCTGCCTTTGGCTCAGGTCATGATCCCAGGGTCTTGGGATCGAGCCCCACATCAGGCTCTCTGCTCAGCGGAGAGCCTGCTTCCTTTCCTCTCCCTCTGCCTGTTTCTCTGCTTACTTGTGATCTCTGTCTGTCAAATAAATAAATAAAATCTTAAAAAAACAAAACAAAAAAAAAAAGAAACACGACACAAATATTTGGCCTATTTTTTCACAATCAACAATAATAGTACTTAAATATTTATCTATTTAAAAATTAATCACTAATTTGATTTCAAGAGTAGGAGACAGAGGAGAGGAACATATCATATTTTATTCTAATATCAGTTTATACTTTGTATACTTATACACCTTCTGTACATTAGACACTTTTATTTTATAGAAGTAACATTTTAAAATTTTATTGAAAACAACCTAAGAATTTGAATTACTTTTTAAAGGATTTTACTTATTCATTTATTTCAGAGAAAAAGAGAGAGAGAGAGGGAGAACATGAGTGAGGGGAGGGGCAAAGGGAGAAAATCTCAAGCCAACTTACTCTCTAACAGAGCACTGATCCCAAAAGGGGCCCTCCATCCCATGACCCTGAGATCAGGACCTGGGCCAAAACCAAGAGTCAGACACTCAACTGACAGAGCCACCCAGATGTCCCTTGAGGTCTTATTAATAATGCATATAATTGGTACCACACAGTTATAGTGGAAGATTCGGTTACAGAAGGTTTGAAAAGACTAATGGGGGGATAGATACCTCATTCAGGATCTGCCACAATACCTACCTTACTCTCTCCCTAGGCAATGATATTCATGAGATCACTGATTAATTTTGCTAGCTACATTTTTTTTAATGCAGTATGAGTTACATACCTGGTATTTTTTAAATGTCTATATTAAATTGTGTCTTGAACTGTGGGAAGCACCTATTATGTTTTGTAAACCATAACTAGTTCTTGGCCCCAAACTTAATACTGTGATCTGTTGCTTTATGTTGTGATTTCTGAGACACTCCAGTGTCTCTGTTTATGATACTCTTTTCTAGTCCCCCATTTGTCCCCACATTCATATTGCTTTCTCTGACTCCCAGTTTCTACCGAGAGATTCACCCTGTCAGCTGCTATCCTACTCCCATTATCTTAGCTTGACCCTGGAACTTCATTTTAAACAATCTTGCCTCACTGCTATCAGTAACTGCGAGCGATATTTCTGCTATTATTATTAATTTTATATACTTCCTTACTCCATTTGCCTTTACTTACTAATTCGGCTTAAGCACTGATTTTTCAATAAATTCTTACAAAAATATCAGGTTGGGTTTTTTGTTCTCTCACGTGTATTCTCAGGCCTCATTAGCCTTCCTCAAACAGAACATCTATGAAACAAAATTGCATCCACCAATGCACTCACAATTTTTTTAGTATATTAACCAGTATGAATTATACATTACTCATTTTATCCTCAATGGAAGGAGCTTAATATAACTTATTTAAATGATTGAATGCTTTTTTTTCTTCCTTTTTAAAGGTTGCTTCTTCTTGCTTCATTGAAAAGAGTATACAATTGGGGTGCCTGGGTGGCTCAGTCAGTTAAGCATCCAACTCTTGATTTTAACTCAGCTCATGATCTCGGGGTTGTGAGACTGAACCTTGCTTTGAGCTCCAATCAGTCATGGCATGGAGTCTTCTTAAGACTCCTTCTCTCCCTTTCCCTCTGACCCTCTCCCTGCTCACTCTCTCTCTCTCTTAAAAAAAAAATTGTATAGAATTATTGATAGTCAATGAATTCCTTACCCTATTTTCAAAATTTGGGATATTTTTATGTGGACATATTATAGATTATTATCTCCCCATAGAAGGAAAAACATACTCTCATTTTAAACTTGGCTTAATAATTAGAACTGCAGCACTTTATGACAAATGCTCTAATTGAAACAAGAGATATTTGAAATAAGTGGAATGCAAAAAAATGAAGTAAAGTCAGTCTATCTTTGGTTATAAGTAACAGAAATATATGTTCATTGGTATAAGGGGAAAATTTATTCAATGAATACATGAACTGAAGGACAGGTAGAACTTGCAGGCTTGATGGACAAGAACTAGAAATCTAATTTCCCTGGTAAATTTCCAACCCTCTCTCTCTCACACCACATACTCCTCTTTCAGCACTGCTTCATTCATCCTTCTTTCTGCAGATTAGCTTTTTTTGTTTTTTCTAGGCATTAATGGAAAATGTCTCCATACCATTTTCCTAATACCACCTACTATCTAATCCTGTTTTAACAATCCCAATTTTACATTACTGGAAGTAAAGAACAATAAGGAAAAAGCTCAGTGTCTTATCTCACTCTATGAACTAGTTCTCTACACTCCCCCCACCCCCAATTCCCTGGGGCTGGGTTTCTATCTTGGATCACATTAACTACGGGCAGTAGAGAAAAAGCTATTGACTATGAACAGAATCACAGGTGGCCACTTCTTTTTTTGTGGAGATTACTTATTAAAGTAGATAAACAAAGCCTCAGAACTAAAAAACATGTTTACCGAAATTCTGTCTTGTCAACGATGAGCCACTTAATAGTGGTAAAAGGTTATATAATTAAATAAATGCATTATATTAGATAGTACAAAACTATTTTTAATTAATATATTTGTGATGAGTTCAGAGACTTAGTAAGTTTCCTTATACAGGACATCTTCTTGCTCTAGATCCTCAAGGCTGCTCTAGTTTTTATGGTACCTCTATCTGAGTGAGAAAAAAGCTGATCTTTCCTCAATGTTCTTTTCTCTCAACTGTTAATAGATGATTGACAGATGTAATAAACTGATTTTTATTAGTTAAGACATGATCTCCTGGAAATATGTTTTAATAAGTATAAAATCCATGTCTATGATGTAAACAGTACCACCTTACATGCTGAACAGTGTGCAACGTGCCCAATGATACGTGGCCACTTACAGATTCATACCATATATTTTACACTTGAATAGTATTTGGTGTAATTCAAGTATTTATAACTGTAAAATGTTTTAATATTTCATATATGTTTTTGAAACACGATTATTTTTTAACTGTCTGGAACTTGTTTTTTGCAGAATACAACAAGAATGTAGTGCTCCCTAACATGAAGAAAACTTGTAATGTCTGAACCAATTTTGGAAAAAAATATATGTAATAGGCATAATTTAAGTCTCTTGACTTTACTGTATTATCATCATTCCCTGATCCTTTCCTGCCCCAAACAGAAAAGTGGTTACAGTATTTTTATTCATTCACCAAAAATAGCTCTCATTATGTTCTAAGGATTACTCTAGATGTTAGAAATATAGTACTAAAAATTATAGGTGAACCCTGCTTTCTCATGCAGGTTACAAAGTAAATGAAAAGAGAAAGACAACAAATAAATTTTTAAAATTTGAAATAATTTCATGGGGTACTAAATGTAAAGATAATTACATAAGGTATTAGGGTACATAATGCCAAAAGATTTTAATTTGGATTGAGCAGTCCCAAAAGTATATAGTCAGGAGATAATCTTTAGGCTGAGAATAAGAGACACTGAACTTAAAAAAACTCCTGTGGAAAGGGTATTGTTTTTATGAGAAATAGTGGTTGTTAAACATTAGTTACACTATAGACAAATAGCACATTTTAGAGGGGCAGCACAGTGAAACTACCAGCATGATTGAGTCCTCTGGATGTACTTTAACATCTATACAGTACATGTTATTTGTTTGTGCCTGTCGGGTATGCATATGTGTGTGAGAGAAAAATCTGAAAAATCTGAATCTTGTGATAAATTCATTTAGAACTTGGGATTGTGTGTCTATTGGGCTTTGGCCTGAAACTTTGCCTTCCACAGTTCTTTTTTTGCTTTTAAGATTCTATTTATTTATTTGACAGAGAAAGAGAACACAATGATTGAGAGTAGTAAGTAGAGGGAGAGGGAGAAGCAGGCTCCCTACTGAGCAGGGAGCTCAATGCGGGGGGGGGGGGGGGGGGTTCAATCCCAGGTCCCTGGGATCATGACCTGAGGCAAAGGCAGATGCTTAAGGGACTAAGCCCCTCAGGTGCCCCACCTTCTACAGTTCTTAACATTTAATTTGAATTTAGTAATGTCAACAATTTTCCTTTAAGAGGGTAGAGAGGGAAATAATTTTCCATACTCCTGAATATAGTCAATTCAAAATCTATCCCTCAGGAAGGATATGGAAGATTTCCTTTGTGAAGTTCTCATTACAGTAGTACTCTAGCCATTGAATAGTAAGGTGTTTTTTGTTGTTGTTGTTTTTGTTTTGTTTTGTTTTATTACATTGTATGAGTTTACCTGCAACGTATACCTCAAACCCTGTTTGTACTTTCATGACTTTATATCAGCATTTTGTGGTAATCACTATTAGACAATGCTCTTGATTAATTAGATAGCATAAATCTTAGGAGAGATAGTCTTTTCACACTCTGGACAAAATTATCTAGTCCATTTATGCTTTTCATAAGGCAGTGATACTGTTTTTCAAGGGAACAGATACAAATAGATACTAGACTACAAAATAAATTATTAAATACATCTGGCATTTTAAAGTATGACCAGTGTTTTCATGTTAATGTATCTAATTCACTCTTAAAAGATAATTTACCAATTTGGCAAGAAGTATTTATGACAAATTACATTGGAAAGATTGACTTTTTTCCTATTTACATCCTTCATTTTGATGGCCTCTGATTTATCTGAAGGTTCCAACAGGATTTCTGTCTCTTGTTCTTTCTCCCTCCCTGCCTCCTCCCCTCCCTCTCTCTCCAGAATATATGTTGTTTTCAGGTATCACCCAGAGAATTTCACTTAATGCTCTTGATGTACTTTCAAAAGCATCAGCAATAAATATGAAACAACTTAAGCAGTGAATTTAGTTCAATTAATTAATATTGTAAATTTACTTCTCTTATCTCTGTTGGTATTCTGTGGTTAAACCAAATGAGAATTAGGATTTATTCTAAATGTGCTTACTGAATGCCTTCTGCAAACTTAAACTGAGTTCATAGATAAGATGAAGCAAATTGTTTCCTCTCAGGTCCAATGTGTACATTTGCTTATTCATAGAAAATTCGGGCTGAGCTTGGAGATACCTCATATCTACCTTATATCTAAGAGGCACATGTGTTTTTGGCTGCATGGTGCAAGAAAGCTACATAGTATGTACATGCCTGGGACGCTATGAAGATTTTTTATGGCAGAAATTACTTTCAAGTGTTTGATCTCTCTAAAAATAAGTTTATATACAGACAACCAACAAATCTATGAAAAGATGCTCAACATCACTAATCATCAGGGAAATTCAAATGGAACCAGAAGATAACACCTTACACCTGTCAGAATGGCTAAAATAAAAAATAATAATAATAATAACAATTGCTGGAGAGGGTATGGAGAAAAAAGGAACCCTTGTGCACTGTTGGTGGGAAGGTAAATTTGTACATTGTGGAAAACAGAGGAGTTTCCTCAAAAAATTAAAAATAGAAATATTATATAAACCAATGATTCCACTACTGGGTATTTACCCAAAGAAAACCAAAACACTAATTTGAAAAGATATATGCACTCCTATGCTTATTGCAGAATTATTTACAATAGCCAACACACATTAATAAAGATGTGGTGTATATATAATGGAATAAAAAAGGATAAAATCTTGCCATTTGTGACAACATGGATTGACCTAGAGGATATTATGCGAAGTGAAATAAGTCAGACAGAGAAAGGCAAATACCATATGATTTCACTCATATATGGAATCTAAAAAAAATAAACAAAAAGCAGAATCAGACCTATAAACATAGAGGACAAACTGATGGTTGACAGAGGGAAGGTGTGGACAGTTGGACAGTTGGGTGAAGGGGAATGGGAGATATAGGATTCCAGTTTGGGAATGAGTAAATCACTAGAACAAAAGGTATAACGTATGGAATATAATCAATGATATTGTGATAGTGTTGTATGGTCATGGATGGTAACTACATTTGTGGTGAGCATAGCATAATGTACTGAGTTGCTGAATTACTATATTGTACACCTGAAACTAATGTAACATTGTGCCAACTATACTCAAATCAAAAAATTTTTTTAAAAGTTTATATATAGGAAGGCTTCTAATTAAATGTGGAATTAGTGAAATTAGCTACTTTACATAAGAGTGTGTTGATATGAACCCTTAAGCTTCATTTTAAACTTATTTAATGATACATTGAAAGGTTAAAAATAATTGTTTCCGAATTCTGTGTTTTTAAGTAGTTTGGGTGTAATTTTAAAGATTAGATCATTTGATTCTATGCCTCAACTTGATCTTATTAGGAAATAAACTTGGATATAAACTTGGCCCAGAATGGTGTTGTCAACAGAAATGGACTATTCAGGTAAAGCACAGAATACAGTCCCTAGAAAGCATAAGAACTTGGTAAGTGTTAAATTTTAGTATTTATACTTTTCTTGTTATCCAGAATTATTTCCCTTTGTGGCTTGTTATCCTTTGTACTTCTGCCCATCCCATTTTCAAAGTGGCTTATCACACTGTTTTGTACGTTAGTAATACGATTTTCTCCATCTGGTTCATTCCCCCGCGACTGTCACCTGGGAATTCCTTCTCTTTGTATGCTCAACATGACCAAATAGCATTACTCCTTTTTTTGAACTCCTATCACATGCATATAAAGGCTGGCGTTTTGTCATAACAACCCAGCTAAGTAATGATTTTTCTTTTTTTTTTTTTTTCTTTTCTGACTAGAGGATGCAATATATCTATTTTTATACTCAATTATCTGACATACAGTCTGATATGGAATGTTTCATGAGCAATTATTGAAGTAAACCAATGGTTACAGTATATATACAGTTAGGATCTTTCCACATACTGACCAAAGTGTGTATTGACTTGGAGGTAACTCATTTGATTTCTATGTGAAAACTACTCTTGAGTTGTGGGCTGTTTTCCCACAGTTCTATGTTCTAATTTTATCAAATACAAAGGGTAACCAACTATTCCAGTTGCCTAACTAAGAAGGTTCCAGGGTCATCGGACTTCTGATACTAAAACAGGGAAGCCCTGGGCAAGCTGGATGGCTAATGGACCAATACAGTCACCTTAAATAAATGCATAAGTGTTTGATATATTTACAGAGAATCAGAGTATAATTTATATAATTTCAACACCTTTAGCAAAAGTCAGACTATCGTTTAGTAATGTTTAAGACATTAGATATGGGAATATTCAAGATGCTTGCTCAACCACACAACGTTTTTCTTAACCCTTGTTTGTAATCACGTTCTCATGTCTGTATCTCACCAAAAAATACAACATATTGTATAAATAATGCATGAAATATTTTATACCCAATATGAAAATAATATTTCTAACTAAAGAAACTAAAAAGAAACTTTATTCAGAAATGATAAATAACCTTAAAACATTTTATGGTTTGTCTCTGCTATGTGATTTATAACATATTCATACATTAAACAGCCAATATTCTTATTTTCAGTACTTGATTTTTTTAATGATTTTATTTATTTATTTGAGAAAGAAATAGAGACAGTGAGAGAGCACAAACTGGGAGGAGAGGGAGAAGTAGGCTTCCTGCTGAGCAGGGAGCCCAACATGGGGCTAATCCCAGGACCCCAAGATCATGACCTGACAAAGCCAGACACCTAACCAACTGAGCCACCTAGGTGTCCCTTCAGTATTTGATTACAATGAAATATTTTCTTCTAAAAATATTTCAGTGAAACCTTAATTATTGTTAAACTGCTTGACCACTTTTGGTGAAATTTTCAGTGAAACTTCAGAGGCCAAGACAATGGAAGAGACAACCAGGCTCCACATCTCAGTGCTGGAACTTACTAAGTGACTCTCCACAGATTACCTAGTCAACTCTTCACCTGTTTTCTAATCATAAAATACAGATAGTATTAATAATAATAATTAATAATATATTTATTTATTATTTATTTATTTGGTGCAAGATGGTTGTTTATTAAAGCACAGGGACAGGAGCCTAGGTCAGAAAGAGCTGCTGCCCCAGAGTTGTGAGGCAAGGTTGATAGGTACTGTGGGGTTGGGGGAGATAAGGAAAAAGGGAGATTTCAAAAGAACTTTCATATGCTAAAGAGGACCTACAAGATACCCAAGGCCTTGCCATTGTCAAGTTAAGGTTGCTTCTCCTCTGGCAGGGCATTGACTTTAAGATAGTTGGGAGACTCCTGGAAGAATGACACACCTGTCCTACCTGGGGGGGGGGGCAAAGGTTGCAAGGTGTCATGGCTTGTCAAAAAAAAAAAAAAGTAATAGGAGCAATTCATCTTAATGTAAGATATGTTCATTAAGTCTGAAACTTAGCCTTTCCAGTGATTTGCCAAATACTATTGAATGTGTTCATCATCTCATTTTGGGTGTGTTTCTAATAAGCTATAAAAGGATTCCAGAAGACTGAAAATCAGCAAGTCAAAAGCATGGGGGAAGTGAATTCTGATACCTGGGTTTCCATTCTAGGAAAATGGATTCAGTTTTTGGGTTAAAAAAAGGCTTTGTTTGATGTCTTAAAGACTAATATGAGCACAATAATTAAACTCCAAGTGACAAGAAATTAAGGGAAAATGTGAAAATCTTATAGGAAAGATGTGTTATTTGAAATGATTATGTCTAATTGAAATTTTCAGTTTTTTCCTAGTTCTAAATCTGGATAAAGTACAAAGGATCTTGAATCTGTTGAAAAATAGAACTTGTCCCCATTTGCTGTCTTAGGTAGCGTTCATGATATAAACAGAACATGTGTTACTCTCTCCAATATTTCCTTCTTGCCAGCTCTGTCTCCCATCTCTTGAGTGATCAAAATTGAGCTTAACGACCTTCTAATCATCTAATCAGGAGAAGTTGTATATGCAGTGCCCATGTATCTAAATAAAATAAAATCATTTACTTATTTATTCTTATGCTTCAAACAGATGTCACTGGTCCTGATTTTAAATACAGGAATGTATTACATTATATTGCAGCATTATTAATGACTACATTATTTTCACTCTTTTTTGCTTTAAAAATTTTCTTTTGTTTTATAATTTGAAATTCTATAGTCAAGATTTTCAAAAGCTAAATTGAACAAATTGTACAAGACTTTTTTAACCAAGTGTTTCAGTCTCCAGCAATAAGTTACAGCTATTTTTATTATTTAAGAAAACATGCAAAAGAAAATATATGATTTCTAAAGTGTCTGTATAACATTTCACTCTACTAGTGGAGAAAATGGTTTCAATGAGACCCATAAGAAATAGGCCCTAATAAAATTATGCATTTACTATTAATATGGAAATATCTTTAAGTAAATAATGGTAGGTACATATGTGTTATGTACATGTAATTGTACACATGTAGAACATTTATAGAAACATAAAAGTTATATATAGAAACATAAAAGCCTGGGAGGCTCAGTTGGATAAGCATTCTACTCAACATTTTAACTCAGATCAGATCTCATGGGTCTGAAGATACAGCCCCAGTGGGCTCTGTGCTCTGCTGGGAGTCTGCTTGAGATTCTCCTCCTTTGGCCCTACCCTCACTCATGTTCTCTCTCCCTCTCTCTCTAAAATAAATAATTAAAATCTTTTTTTAAAAAAGAAAGGTGAAAGAGGGAAGTTAAAGATAAAATGGTTAACTTTATTACACCAAAGAAATAGGATTATTTATAAGGCATCAGGATAAATTTATTATGTTTTAATTTTGCATGGTTTGGGTTTTTAAAAATTTATTTTTAAATTGAATTTTTAAAAATTTATTTTCTTAAATTTAACTTAAAAAAAAAGACTCTTCAGGCTTAAGCAGAACTGATTTTGCTGAAGACATGGTACAGTTTTAGAATTTCTGTCTGTCTCAGAATTACAGAAGTTGGAATCTTGTTTTTAACATGAATGCTTATGTAAAATAGAAACATTTGTCTCAACTAATAAAAGAATAAACAGGAATACATTTTCATTAGATGCTGTCCTTCAAATTGTCCTCATACTACTACTTCTGAGTCTGAAGTGGGGACAGTTCACTTAGTGGATGCTACAATGTGAATATTTCAGTGGAACTTAATTGTTTTATAACAATTTTAAAATAAAAAATACATTGTATATGAAAATACAGGTATCATAACATTAAACTATATGTGTGTATTTTGAATCTTTGTATTAAGTGCAATTTCGTGAACTGTTAATCATTAAATTGTGTTTAGACATTGACACTAACTCATTTTATTTTATTTATTTTTTTAAAGATTTTTTTATTTTATTTATTTGACAGACAGAGATCACAAGTAGGCAGAGAGAGGGAGAAGAGGAATCAGACTCCCTACTGAGCAGAAAGCTGATGTGGGGCTCGATTCCAGGACCCTGAGATCATGACCTGAGCGGAAGGCAGAGGCCTTAACCCACTGAGCCACCAGGCGCCCCAACACTAACTCATTTTAAACATAAACACTAAAATTAATGGAGTACGATCACAAAAGTAATTGCTTCCTGGCATTTTTTGTTTTCATGCACAATAAGACAATAGTCATAAGTATATTGATTTTATAAAGTCATAAATATAAGACATTCACTTATAACAAATATTTGCTGAATACTACTTTTGTCACTACCCATGATGGATTAGACAAAGCCATTCTGGAATCATGACAACACGCCATTGGGAAAAACTGGAACTTGCTGCAGCTGGTGATAGGGGACACTAACTAACTAAAATTTGTTGCACACGGCAGAGTTACTCATTTCAACTAAAACAGCCACTGTGTATATTAATGAGGGTTGAAGGACACATTAAAAACAAAATAAAACTTTTTTTTTTTTACACTTTTGGAGTATATTACTTACATTAGTGAAAAGAAAGGAAGCGAGGAAGGGAGGAAGAAAGGAAGGAAGTAGGGAAGGAAGGAAGGAACTGAGGGAAAAGTTTAAAAAGCAGCCTCTTTAATACAGAATCCCAGAACTGAACAGTTTCTCACCTAGTAAGAGGCAGCTTTCCAGGGCTGCTGTATGATCATCCAGGTTTCCTATGATACACAGAAATAGAGGTAAATGAATGTTTTCTGCACCTAGCTGAATTCCTCAGAGAAAGAAAAGTTGGAAAGGCAGAGTCATCCTTGTCTGGCTTCTTTTCCTCAATTCAACTTCAATAAATTCACTCTTCCCATCCCATGAGTAAAGGAGGTAACAAACAGGGGCTAGGGCTACAATGTTAATGAGTGGCCCTGCTCATGGAAAAAGGGGTGGAGATCAAGAGTTTCCCCAATAACTTGTGTGTTTGGGCAGAGTGGGTGATGGGTGTTTGCACAAGGACAATGATGGACTTGGTTTTGAACCATGATGGTAAAACTGCTAAGGATATATGATAGGACATTACAGGGAAGACTTTGTGTACTTTTTAATCTTCAGTACCTGCAGTTGAAGAGGATGGACAGGAAAGAGATAGATTATTGTTTGTTCTGTGCAAGGTAGAACACTGCTGGCTGCTGAATATATATCAAGAGGTAGATCCAGATCCCAAAACAGGGTGTGTACACTCCAAAAGTAGTAAGACATGAACAGACACTCCTCCTCTCTGGAATGCCCCTGACCTCACTTGATCTAAAAAATTGTCTTCAAGACCTAGTTAGGCATGCCTCCTCTGACCCCTTAAGGGAATACTTAGTGCTTGCCCTTTGAGCTCACATTGATATTGTAGACCCCTAATACAGGACTTATCAAATTATAATACTGCATGATACATCTTTTATGTGGATGAAAAGGCATATTTTCTCTAACAGAAAGCTTGTATTTATCTTAAGAAAAATAAACAAGCAAACAAACAACGCAGTGCCTAGCAGAGTGCCTTCTGTATCACAACTCCTTATTTTTGCTTAATTAAGTAAGTTATAATATGAGAGAGGGAAGGACACACATCTGGTTTGAGTTGGTCAAAGAGTATCTGTAGGCATTAGAAGGGGCATTAGAGTTACATTTTCAAGTTTTGAGAGAATTTGAGCATAAAGAGCATAAAGCATAGGAAACAGGTTGGGGAAAATAATGAGAAGGATTAGTTGCAATTATGTGTAAGAAATGTGGAGGAGTTCAAGCTGATTGCCAACTAAGTTTTAATACAAAGTTAGACAGGGGACAAAGAATAGGGACTTTGGAATGTTAGCTAAGAAACGGGGTAATATCCGCTAGCTAACGAGGAGTCACTGAATAGGAAGGAGAGAGGACCGAAGTTGTACTTCAACAGGAATCTAAATTTGAGAGGTCTTTTTAAAAGTCTCCTATAATAATTCAGGTGAGGAGTAATAATGACTGGGATTTGTAGATTTATTAGAACACTGGGAGTAATGGCCACAAGCACAGAGAATATAGAATCTTTTTGAGAGATATTATTAAGGTAAAATCAGTAAATGTAACACTGATTGATGATTTTACTTCCCCGTTTAAAACCCTTCAATGGTTGTCATCCACTGCACTTAGCATAAATTTTAGTCTTTATCTTGACCCACAAAACCCTTAATGATTTGGTCCTTTCTTACCTTTTTATCTGCCATCATTTGGTGTCACTTAACTCCACCCCTTCTATGCTTGCTTCATCCATAATTTCCTCACAGTTTTTTTAAAGCTCCTAATTCCTCTCTAAGAGCTTTCACACCGACAATCTATTCTCTTGGGATGCTATATCTTTTCACCTTTCTCATTCCTACATATACTTCAAGTTTCAACTGAAACAGTCCTTCTTCAGAAAGGCTCCTCACCTGGGCCTTCTGGCTATCCCATCTTTTAGCACTCTTATGTTCATTTTTAGCCATAATCACAACTGTATGTGTGTAGTTTATTGTTTTATGAGAGTTATTTGGGTTCTCCTTCCTGTCTATATCACCATTAGTAGAGGGGCTTTATTCACTGAAATCATTATACATGTAGCCCCTATGCCTAGCACAACATTTGGCACAGAGAAGGTGATCAATAATACTTTTTTAAAGATTTTATTTATTTATTTGACAGCCATACATCACAAGTAGGCAGAGATGCAGGCAGAGAAAGTGAGGGGGAAGCAGGCTCCATGCTGAGCAGAGAGCCCAATGCGGGACTTGATCCCAGGACCCTGGGATCATGACCTGAGCCAAAGGCAGGGGCTTTAACCTGCTGAGCCACCCAGGTGCCCCTCAATAATACTTTTTAATAATTAAATGGGAGCAAAGCACTCTCTAACATCTTTTAATTTAGCAATAGAAATTTTCTTTCTGTTTCAACCATGCTCAGGTTGTTCTCCAGAAAGTAAATATAATGAAGTTGTTAAAAGGATTCAGTGGTTGTCCATCTATCTATCTGTCTACCTATGTATGTATGTATGTATGTATGTATCTATTTTCTATCTATCAAATCTTTCCCAGCATGGTAGTCCATTGTATATGGAGTTGAAGTCAAGAGGCTACTAGATCACTAAGGGCATTTAAAGAGAGAAAAGGAGGAAATCATACATATGTTTAAAAAGTAAAATGAGGGGGTGCCTGGGTGGCTCAGTGGGTTAAGCCGCTCCCTTTGGCTCGGGTCATGATCTCAAGGTCTTGGGATCGAGTCCCGCATCGGGCTCTCTGCTCAGCAGAGAGTCTGCCTGTCTCTCTGCCTGCTTGTGATCTCTCTCTCTCTGTCAAATAAATAAATAAAATCTTAAAAAAAAAAAAAAAGTAAAATGAGGGTGCCTAAGCACAGTAATAAGGAGAAATAAGGAGAGTTAGTGAATGAATCATAAAAAATTATACACAGTATGGAGAACAGCATGAGGCATATGGTTGTTGATAGTGCAGAACAGAGAGGAGAACATCCTATGTTGGTATCTAAGGGTCTGTTACATGTCTCAGAGCAGAAAACATAGGAAATGAGTAGCTCAATAGTCAAGAGTCTACAAGTATAGAGATACAGTTTTTAGCTTCCTTCTTTTAATGGAGAGAAAGAACTTGAACACATACTGAAGACTATCCCTATTTAAAATTTGGGAATTAGGGGTACCTTGTGGCTCAGTGGGTTAAGCCTCTGCTCAGGTCATGATCTCAGGGTCCTGGGATTGAGACCCGCAACAGGTTCTCTGCTCAGTGGGGAGCCTGCTTCTCCTCTCTCTCTCTCTCTCTGCCTCCCTCTCTGCCTGCCAAATAACAAATAAAATCTTGAAAAAAAAATAATAAAATAAAATTTGGGAATTAGCATAATGTGTTGTGAATACATATGTATTGTTCTTCTAATTGCCTCCTAACACCCAGTTTCATGCCCAGAAGTTCCCTAGAATCTCACTGAGCTGTTTCATGTGACATCCTAGGCATTACATTTGTAACAACGTTGAATAAGTGGGACTTAATTAAGGGTGAGCAGGCATTAATTTTATTTTTTTCAAAGACTTTTAAAGCCATGCTCTAGAGTTTTTTTGGAGGGGCTGGGGGTGAGTAAAATTTTGTGCAGTTCTCATTGCTTTTCTAGTCCATGTCAATCATAAGTGGGATATCATTTTGGTGATTAAATACCCTTTTAAATTTAATATTAAAACCTTATTTATAAATTCAGTTTACGGTTTCTTCTTCAGTTCTGCCTCAGACCATAAAACTTGCAATTGGGAAAGGCTGTTTCTTTTTCCTTCTTTCCTCCTTTTCCTATCCAACTAACTCCACACAGGCTCCTCTGGGCTCCTCTGGATTGAAACAAATGGGGGTATAGGGCGGAAGGGACAAGAATGTGCTGAATGGTTCTTACTGACTGGTAGAGATGTCTTTCGGTATTGGTACCATCTTAAAGGCAAATGTATATTTGGTAGATGTTGCTTTTCAAATGCTGATCGAATTATAGTCTTCTTGATATTTTCAATGCTACCTGTAGCTGGCAACCTTCTGCTATGTCCTCAGTCCTCAGACTTGGAGAAGTCTGTCTCTCTTCCTCCACCAGGAAGTACTTATGAGGTGAGATCTCCCTTAGGCTGATTCTAGATAGATTCCCTTGTTGATTCTATTTAGGCTATAAGAAATATACTTATTATGTTATGCAGACATAACCTCCCTACACTGTCTTTCTTTACTCCATTGCCAGAAAATGATAGCCTCATCTGCAACTTTATATTGACTTCTAAAAAAAAAAAAGAAGGAAAAAGAAAAAAAGAAAAGGAAAGAAAAGAAAAAAAGACAAGACAAGACTTCTCCTTGAAGGAGTCAAATAATATCTATGTCCTTTGAACTTTAGGAAACACATAGCAAGCTGTCAAGGAGTTCTATTAATACTTCCCTACATTTTTTTTTTTTTTTAGTTTTAAGATTTTATTTATTATTTGATACAGAGAGAGAGAGAGGACAAGTAGGCAGAGGCACAGGCAGAGAGAGAGGGAGAAGCAGGCTCTCCACTGAGCAGGGAGTCCGATGCGGGACTTGATCCCAGGACCCCAGGATCATGCCTTGAGCTGAAGGCAGCTGGTTAACTGACTGAGCTACCCAGGCGTCCCCCTACATTTGTTTTAAAAAGGAGGAAGCACCCTCCTCCATTTCTAAAAAGAGGACTAAAGCCAAGAATTTGAAATATCTCTCTCAAGTAGAATTTTCGATTTCTAACTCATACCAGAGTGGCAGAACCCATCTCACAATTAAACATCCTTTAATAGGTGGATCCTTTGTTTAGTTTAGGATCTGAGGGTACTTTGCATTTTTACTTTGTTTTATTATTATTATTATTATTATTATTACTTTATTTGACAGAGAGAGACACTGAGAGAGGAAGCACAGTAGGGGGAGTGGGAGAGGGAGAAGCAGGCTCCCCCCTGCAGAGAAGGAAGTCCAAGGTGCCCCATATTTTGCATTTTTAAATTTTCTTTGATTTTTGAGGGATCAGCCAAAACTTAAACTGAAAAAAAAAAATCTGGTGCCTGGGTGGCTCAGTCATTAAGCTTTTGCCTTCTGCTCTGGTCATGATCCTGGGATCCTGGGATTAAGCCCAGCATGGGGCTCCTTGCTCAGCGGGAAGCCTGCTTCTCCCTCTCCCACTTCCTCTACTTGTGTTCCCTCTCACTGTGTCCATCTCTGCCAAATAAAATCTTTTAAAAAATCCTCCTATTTTAACTTCCTGTCATATATTGTGCCACCAAGAAAAAAAAAAAAAGCCAGGTGTCAATTCTTGTCATTTCATATTTTCCTATTTCTTTCCCTTACATAAATACTTACATATGCTATTTCAAATTCCATTTGAGACTTCCTCTATACCTACTTGTCATATGCTTTAGATTATCATTGCCAGTGCAATACATCAGTTGCATGTTATCAGATCAGACTGCCATATTTTAACTAACAATATTGAAAAGACTATTCTGAATTTACATATATAGAAATAAATCTTTGATATTTATATTTTCCCAATATATAGCCTGGTTCATGTAATACAAAAAGCAAAAATAATTTTTTGTAAGTGTCTATAACTAGTACTTAACCCTAGTACTTAACTAACGCTTGCTTAACACTAGTACTTAACTAGTACTTGCTCTTTGACTTCTTCAAGAGCAGGCTTGTGTGAATACATGTGTGTATACGTATATTATGTGTCGAAATTACTTTCTAGGTCTCAGATGGAGCTCCTTCTGCCTGGGCACCACCTCAACGAACTGAAACTTAGGTAAATTTCATTTCCCTGTAAATGTTCCACTTGACCAGAAATACAGTCTATTCAAGCAACCAGTCTCCAAATGCCAAACCAACTTTGGGATCTACAAGTACCTCTTCTCACTCCAAACGCGATGGCCCCAGCCAATTAGATATTTTCTGTTTTTCTCTCCTTGCTCCTTATTCTTTATCCTGTACAAGCTTCCTGTCTCCCACACAATTTTGTGGTTCTCTGGGCTCTGGGGAGAGACTGCTTCATGAAGCATTACATAAACACTGGTTTGTATCACCTAAATTGTCTTTAATCATTTTTAGCTTGGTGTGTGTGTGTGTTTCTGTGTGTGTTAGTTAAATGAACTTTCCAAATAATTTACTCTACATTCTGTATTTCCAATTCCAGTTGGTCTGAGAAGTGATTTGAAAACTGATCACTGAATTTTATGGGGATTTAGCCACTAAGTTATTTCATATATTCAAATTATTTTACTTAGATTCCATTTTGTATATGATTGAAGCTTCCTGAAGATTTAAACTACATGAAATAATGTATTATTGTATTTTTGTGAAAATGTATGTAAGGAAACTGAGTTCGCAATTTTCCTTACATGCGTTCCTAGAAAATAAATTCACAAGTATACATTGTGAAATTGACCTTGACTGATCATTCATGGCATGTTATTTCTCATTTTAAAACTAGAGTTAGTGAAATAAAGATGTTTAGCATTCTGAAAAGGTAATAAATTCAAGCTTTCTTATTATGTTTTCTATGAGAAATATGAGTTTCCATTAACTATTCTGATAAGCAGATCATTACTGAAAAAGGATATACTGTACTGTCAAATTAACTTCAAACTTTTTTTTTCCCCATGATCTTTGCCCTTCTTTGATTTGATCACCAATAGGCTACCTATGATTTTACTTATAATATACTTATATTCCAAAAAAATTTCTGTCACAAGTCACAGAAATTATGAAATCAGGTTTCTGACATGTTATTATGTTTTTTGTGTGTTACCTCTTCTCTCATTGTTAATCAGTGCGCCATGATCTTTAAATATCCTTCCAAATCAGGAAACAATACAAAGTAGAATAAATAACCAAGTAGGGACAAAAGAATTTCCACTTCTGTAAACCAATGCAACCCTTGGATTAGTCTATTTTATAAATATGTTCATACTAATTTTCTGATTAGAGGCTCACATTTAAAATAAATTAAAATTTTAAATTTAAAAAATTTTAGAAACAAGTTCAAATACTTTTTTATATTATAAATGGGGATGAAAGAAATTAAGAGAAAATTTTATGTGAATTCTATCCATTATTAAAGTAGGATATTGCATTTCAGGAACAGATTTGAGAAACAGGAGGAATTTTTTCTGCTTAAAAATAAAGATTAAAAAATACTTTAAAGGGTATATTTTTATTCCAGAAAATTATGAAAGGGGGAAAATACTAAAGGAATAAATTTAAATTTAGAATTTAACTTTTTTAGCAAGGATACATTTTTTTTTATAAGAATCACAAACCTAGGGGTGCCTGGGTGGCTCAATCAGTTAAGCTTATACCTTCGGCTCAGGTCATGATTCCAGGGTCCTGGGATTGAGCCCTGTGTTGGATTCCCTATGAGGCAGGGAGTCTGCTTTCCCCCCTTCCCCCTGCTCATGTTCTCTCTCAAGTAATAAATAAAATCATTAAAAAAAAAAAAGGAATCACAAACTCAAATTACAAGATTACCTTAAGAAGAAAAAAGAATTAATTGGGCTCACATAACTTAAGACACCCAGAAGTTTGCCTGTTTCAAGCATTTCTTATACCAGCCATTTAACAATGCTATTAGTTCTCTCTTCCTTTTTTTTTTTTTTAAGACTTTATTTATTTATTTGAAAGAGAGAGAGAGAGATCACAAGTAGGCAGAGAGGCAGGCAGAAAGAGAGGAGGAAACAGGCTCCCTGCTGAGCAGAAAGCCAGATACAGGGCTCAATCCCAGAATCCCTGGATCCTGACCTGAGCCCAAGGCAGAGGCTTTAACCCACTGAGCCACCCAGGCGCCCCTCTTTCCCTTTTTTTTTTTTTCCTACTCTGAGTACTTCTGAGTGGGGCTCACTGTCCCCTACTGAACACAACTAAACTTGTATATGGGGAATATTGGCCCATAGGCCACCTTACATTGTTTTCAGAATTTGAGGTCCTAGAAAAGAAAAGAGAAAAAATTTTTACTGGTATATGGTTCCAACATACTCACTCCAACTGGCCTAACTTAATCGTCGATCATTTGCATTGAATAAAAGAACCATGGATCCCTAAATAAAGGCTACTTGGAAGACAAGAGAAATGTTCATATTAAATGAAATGGGCTATGGCTGCAAACTATGATTTAAATTTGTCAATTAGCATAGCCCGAAATAAGCTTGAAAAAATCATTAGAGCCATGAGAATCCCATTCAGCATGCAAAATGTTCATTAGCCCCTGATGCATTTATTCAGTAAAACATTTATCCTCTATGGTACTGCTGGCTTTCCTAAACGGGAGATTGTGTGTAAGCTACTAGGAAGAACCTCATTATAGTCTTATTTCACTTTATTTAAGGTAGAAGAGCAGAAATATGTATGAGGGCACTCAAAATATTTGAGTCTTTATGCTGCTTCAATCCCTTTCAAAACAATACGTCTGGACAGTAATGGTATCTCCTCCCCAGGGCACTACACAGTGAAACTGAGGTCGGCAAATTTTTCTGTGCAGGGGCCACGTGACAAATGCTTTCAGCACTGTGGGTCTACAGTGTCTGTCTCAACTACTCAATCTGTTCCGTAGCATAAAAGAAATCACAGACAACTTAGACACAAGTGAACATCACTTTGGTCCAAAAAACTACTGTGAATGAGAATAAGATTTTCCAATAAGAATACCAAGAATAGCTTAATATTCCATCTAGTAACACATGTCATCTTTCATAGTGCTATGATTTAAATGCAAAAATGAAGCATAGAGGTAAAATTACAAAAATATAAATGATCTTGTTATGCTGTCAAATAATCATAGCTTAATCTATTTATAGTAGTTTTTATTTAAAGTTGTTGTTGTTTGGTTGTTTTTTTTGTTTGTTTCTTTTTCATTTCTTTCGTTCTTTCTTTTTTTTTGGTCTTCTTTCTTTTAAGCTCTGAGTTTTGGAGAGTAGGCTTTTCCTAAAAGCAGTCTCTGATTTGAACAACCTTTCAATTCTGTTTAGTATCAACAGGAATAGTTTTGCTGTCAGCTCCCATTGTCACAGGGCATCTCATTACTTCTAGAGACCGTTTTAAGCGACAAGTTTTTTCTCTAGTCCATTTAAAACTTTGTTCATTTCACATAGGCTTTGAGCTTTAGTAAAGATGTGGAAGTAAACTATGAATTTAATAAACAAAAATAGAATCCTTCATTACTCGCACTTCTCCTTGATGAAAAAATTTTTATTCTTTCTAATTTTACACTTTATCCTGGGTAGATATCATTGATTTGTTTCCTTTACTCAAGATTGTAATCTCCTTATTAGATAATATTATATTTTGGCCTATTTCAGATCTTTTTGCAAATACCTTAAGTTTGTTTCTTTTATTTCTCTTCCTTACTCTTTCTCTCTTTCAACTTTTCCTTGAACATATATGTGCATATGTATACATGTATGTATATTTGCATATGTGTATACACACATATGTTATACATATATGCTTATGTATATATAGAAAGGAAGGTTTGTTTCAAAGAACTGGTTTGTGTGATCATGAGGGCAATGACATATGGATGGCAGGCTGGAAACTTTTGGTCAGGAGCTGGTTTTACAGTCTGAATGAAGAGTTTCTCTTCCCAGAAAGCTCAGTTTTTTGCCCTTGAGGACTTTCAACTGATTGGAGGAGACCCATCCACATTACTGAGGATAATGTCTTTTACTTAAAGTCAACTGATTACACATGTTAATACATGTCCACAAAATACCATCATAGTAAGATCTATATTAGTGTTTAATTAAATAACTGGCACCTATATTAGTGTTTAATTAAATAACTGGCACTATAATCCAGTCAAACTGACACGTAAAACTAAACATCATAAATATTCTGTCAATTCTTGAATAGACTTGGAAATTTCAAGCTAATTGTTGCTTAACTTGACAAGTCTTACTATCTTCTCATCTACTATTCTCTACATCTTGTCTTCCATTTATGCCAATTAGAAGGTCTTTCTCCTTGATGAGGAGATTATACTCAGGAATCAGTTGAAAATTCAATGTACTAACAGAGTAACTAAAACTGCATTGTCTTATGTGACAGGACATTGTTAAACCACTTCAAAGATATTCCACTATGCTTAACCTTGCTGCCCCCTCATCCCAGACAACCCACATCAACTCAGCTCTTATTCTGGAGTCTCCCCTCCTCAGCTCTACTCACCCTTGACATTGGATCCTGTTAGGCACTCACAACAATCAATGCTAGAAGACTGAAGTAATACTTTTAAAATTCTAAAGATTTATTTACTTATCTGAAATAGAAAGAGAGAGAGAGAGAGAAAGCATGAGCAGGAGAGAGAAGAGAGGGAGACAATGAGAATCCTCAAGAAGACTCCCTGTTGAGCATAGAGCCCAGCATGGAACTCAATTCCAAGCCCCTGAGATCATGACTTGAGCTGAAATCAAGAGTTGGCTGCTTAACTGACCAAGCCAACTAAGTGCCCCAATATTTTAAAAATTGTAAAAGAAACATGATTTTTAACTTGAATCCCATATCTCAGCTAAATAATATTAATCAAATATGAGAATTAAATCATTTATAGATCTGTTAAGATGAAGAAATTTTATATTCCACAAACCCATTCAAAGAAAATGACTAGAGGGTGGGGTGCAAAAATAAAGACAGTGTAGTATTTGAAAAATTACAAAGCTTATCCATTAGTTCAGTGAAAAAAACAATTAAGGAAAACAGCAGGCCTGAAAAGTAAATTGGCAAAAGTAGAGCAAAATTCATGAGCAAGGTTATGTTCACTTTAAAGACTAGAATGAATTCTAAACACCAAATGATGTTTTGGAAATGACAAAGGAGAAATATTTTCCAAATTACAAAGAGAAATTGGAAAGGCAACCAGAAGTCCTAGGAATGAAAACAAAACAAAAATTCTGTACAACAATGTCATTACTTAAATATGAATGGAACTAACATGCAACATAAATTGAGCAACTAGTGGAGTTTAAAAAGCAAATCTACTTGACCTTGCTCCCAGGAACTTTCTCCTTTGAGTGGCACAGGGCATTAGCACTGATAGCCAGAGAGGGAGAGGCAATCAATCAGATATTACTAATTGGATCTGCAGTAAACAATATTTACACAAACATATCATATTAAATGTTATTTATCCATACTCAATTTTTAGATAAAAAGTACCAAGCACAGAAATTTAATTATCTTTAAATAAATAAAAATAAATTTTAGTAACCAAATGAAAATAAATGTACATTTGAAGTAAAGTAGGAGGGGATATATGGAGGAGGAGAGGCAGAAAGGATGAGTGAAAATTTAGATAATCCCTTTTTACTAGGAAGAGAAGAATCAATAGACACTGTTTTATATTCATAAAGGAAGATATTCAGATTTAAGTTTATTGCTTAAAGCTTAAAAGTTACCAGTTAAGGTAATAAGAATAAGGAATTATTATAAAGGAGGGGCTTATAAGCATGGGAGATGTAAATCAATTAGGTCTCCATCAATATCATTAATATTAGGTCAATGGTTAATGAGTGAACTTGATTAAGCAAGAAATAATAATCTCAGAGTCCGGAAGATGGTGAGAAAGTAGGAGGATCATAGGCCTGCACTGTCCCACAAATACAACGAGATAACTATCAAACCATCCTACATAACCCAGAAATCAACCTCAAGACAGGCAGAACAAACTCTACAACTAAAGGTGGAGAAGAGGCCACATAAAGAAGGTAGGAAATGAAGTGACACAGTTTGGGAAAGAAACAGATCTTGCTCACTGAGGTGGGGAGGGAGCCATGGTAACAGAGAAGGCTGAGAGATAGACAGAGGTAACAGAGAGTGAGAGATAGAGGAGCACATCAGAAAAACTAATCCCCGTAACAATTGGCTTAGAAAGTGAGAAGGGACTCATTTCATGAGTTCTTACAACCAGAGGGGTTTAAAGTCTAGAATTTAAAAGGTAAGTGGGCCTGACTTGGCAGAGCCTGGAAGCACTGGGGCTGTTCTTAGACAGAAAGAAGGGCAAACAGTCCCTGGACATACAGTGCGAAAACAGTGATCTGAAGAGCACGTGGGATACACAGTGAGGAGGTTACTTGCTCATCTTGGAGCATATCCCAGAGAGGCAGCATTCATGGAGAGACCCCTTCCAGGAACAAAGTTGCTGGCTGGCACCACCGGCATCTCCCACCCTTCAGCATAAGCACAGTGCCACCTGCAGGAGCCAGGACAGTACCAGTACTTCCTACCCAACTTGCTTACACAAGTTCTACCCCCTTCACCCCCCATGTTCTGGTGGAACCACCTTCCCAGTCACACATTTTTCAGTTTCAGTGAAGCAATCCCCCACCTAGAAAATTGGCCTAAACCTCTGTCCACACTTCTCCTAATCTGGGATTTTGCAGCCCCTTGCTTCCAGTGGTGGTGGTGACAGGTCTTGTTTTACAAGCAGACCAGAGCACACTTAGTTAAAACTCAACACATTCAGACCAGGGACCAAAAACTGCCCACAGCAAGTGAGTCTCTATAGAAGACTGGCCTGAAGGATAAAGAGGCCAGAACATAACTGTAGTGTGCATGCAGCACACATTGGAAACACTCTCTGAAGCATCAGGCCCTGGAGAACAGGGAAGGTATACCTCAGGGCACTACAGGGCCTCTCCTTCATAAGGCTGCTACTCTCAAGAACAGAAAACATAGCTGACTTTCTTTACACACAGAAGTAGGCACAGAGACTTAGACAAAAGGAGAAAACAGAGGAATTTATCCCAAATGAAAGAACAGGATAAGGCTATGGCCAGAGATTTAACTGAAACAGATATAAGTAACATGTCTGACATAGAATTTAAAGTAATGATCATAAAGATACTCACTGGACTTGAAGACACGAGTGAGACCTTAACACAGAGATAAGGAATAACATAGCAGAGATAAAGGGCTCAATAAACAAAATGAAAAACAAGACTGATGGAATGAATAGCTGGCTGGAAGAAGGAGAGGAACAAATTAATGACCTAGAAGACACAGTAATGGAAAATAATCAAGCTGAAGAGAGAAAACAGAATTATGCGGAATCAGAATAGACATAGGGAAGTTAGTGACTCCATCAGACATAATAACATTTTCATTATAAGAGTCCCAAAATAAGACAGAGAAGAGGGGACAGGAAATTTATTTTAAGAGATAATAGCTAAAAATCTGGTAAGGAAACAGATATCCAGATCCAGGGAGTCCACAGAACCCCCCAAAAAATCAACAAAAGCAAACCTACACCGAGGCATATTATGATTAAAATGGCAAAATATAAGTGATTAAAAGAAGAAGAAGAAGAAACAGAAAAGCATCAAGACAAAAGAAGACAGTCACCTATAAGCAGAACTCACTAAGGCTATTGGTGGATATTCAGCAGAAATGTTCCAAGCCAGAAAGCAGTGGCATGATATACTCAAATTGCTAAATGGGAAAAATCTGCAGTCAAGAATATTCTATCCAACAAGGCCATTATTCAGAATAGAAGGAGATATAAATAACTTCCCAGACAAATAAAAACTAAAGGAGTTCATGACCATGAACCTAGCCCTCCAAGAAATATTAAAGGATACTCTTGTTTGTTTGTTTTTTAAATTATCTATCTATCTATCTATCTATCTATCTATCTATCTACCTATTTAAGAGAGTGTGTAAGTGGAGGGAGGGACAGAGGGAGAAAGAATCCCAAGCAGACTCTGCGCTGAGTATGGAGCTAGATGTGGGGCTGAATCTCACAACCTTGAGATTATGACCTAAGCTGAAACCAAGAGATGGACGCTTACTGACTGCACCACCCAGGAGCTTGTAAAGAAGACTCTTTGAGTAGAAATATCAGTCAGGAAACTCACAAAAGTATGTAACATATGATGCCATATGCTAAAATGTGGGGAGAAAAGGAGTAAAGAATGGGTTCAAGCTTTGAGGCTATCAACTTAATATGGACTGCTATATGCAGAAGATGTTATATACAAAGTAAATGGTATCCACAAGTCAAAAATCACTAATAAATATGCAAAGAATAAAGAGAAAGAAATCCAAATATATCACTAAAGAAAGCCAAAAAACCATGAAAGAAAGACAAGGGGGAATCAGAAAAAATCTTCAGAAACAACCACAAAACATTTAATAAAATGGTAATAAATATACATTTATCAATAATTACTTTAAATGTAAATGTACTAAACACTCTAATCAAAAGACACAGGGTGATAGAATGGGTAAAGAAACAAAATTCATCTATATGCTGCTTACAAGAAATTCATTTTAAAGCTAAAGACACCTGCAGATTGAAAAGTGAGTAGCTGGAGAAACACCTATCATGCAAATGGGTGTCAAAAAAAAAAAAAAAAAAGCTGAATAGCACTACTTATATCAGACAAAGTGGACTTTAAAACAAAGACTGTAACTAGAGACAAAGAAGGACACTAAATAATAATAAAGGGGACAATCCAACAAGACATAAAAATTGTAAATATTTATGCATCCAACATGGGAGGACAAAATACACAAAACAGTAATATACATAAAGGAACTAATCAATAATGATACAATAATAGTAGGGGACTGAAACACCCCACTTATATCAACTGAGCATTTCAACAGAAAATCAACAAGTGAACAATGGGTTTGAATGGCACACTGGACCAGATGGATTTAACAAATATATTCAGAACATTCCATCCTAACAGAGCAGAATACACATTCTTTTCCAGGGCACATGGAACATTCTCCAGAATAGATCACACATTGGGTCTTAAAACAAGCCTCAAAAATTCCAAACATCAAAGTCATATCATGCATCTTTTCTGACCACAAAACTATGGAACTTGTCAACCAGAAGAAAAGAAATCTAGAAAAAAACACAAATAAATGGATGTTAAAGAACATGCTTAAGTATATAAAAGTAGGAATAAAAAAGTACATGGAAATGAATGAAAGTGAAAACACAATGGCCCAAAGTCTTTGGATGTAGCAAAAGTAGTTCTAAGAGGGAAGTTTATAGCAATACAGGCCTAACTTAAGAAGCAAGAAACAAAGATGCAACCTAACCTTTCACCTCAAGAAGCCAGAAAAATAACAACAAACAAAAGCCCAAACTAACTGAAGGAAGGACATAATAAAGATTAGAGCAGAAATAAATGATATAGAAACTAAAAAAGCAATAGAACAGATTAATGAAACCAAGAGTTGGCTCTTTAAAAAAAAATCAATAAAACTGATATACCTCTAGCTAGACTTACCAAGAGAAAAAAAAAAGAGATAGGACTCAAATAAATAAAATCACAAATGAGAGAGGAGAAATAATAACAAGAGAATATTATGAAAAACTATGTGCCAACAAATTGTACAACCTAGAAGAAATGGATAAATTCCTAGAAACATATAAACTACCAAAACTGAAAAAGGAAGAAATAGAAATTTGACCAGACCAATTACCAGCAAAGAAATTGAATCAGTAATCAAAAAACTCCTAGCAAATAAAAGTCCAATACCAGATGGCTGCACAGGTGAATTCTACTGCTTATTTAAAGATTAATACTTATTCTTCTCAAACTATTCCAAAAAATAGAAAAGGAAGGAAAACTTTCAAATTCATTCTGTGAGGCTAGCATTATCCTGATACCAAAATCAGATAAAGATACCTCAAAAAAAAAAAAAAAAAGGGAATCATAGGCCAATATATCTGATGAATATAGATGCAAAAAAGTCAGCAAAATACTAGCAAGCTGAATTCAATAATATATTTTAAAAATTCACCACAATCAGGTGGAATTTATTCCTAGGTTGCAAGGGAGCTTCAATATTTGCAAATCAATCAACATAACACACCACATTTACAAGAGAAAGGATAAGAACTATATGATCATCTCAACAGACAGAGAAAAAGCATTTGACAAAGTACAACATCCATTTATGATAAAAATCCTCAAAAAAGTAGGTTTAGAGGGAACACATCTCAACATAATAAAGAAGAACCCATAGCTAACAATATCCTTAGTGGGGAAAAATAGAGAGCCTTTCCCCTAAGGTCAGGAACAAGACAGGGGTGTCCACTCACACACTTTTATTCAATAGTACTAAAAGTACTGGTCATAGCATTCAAAGAACAAAAAGAAATAAAAAGCATCCAAATCATCAAGGAATAAGTAAAACTTTCACTATTTGCAAATGACATACTACATATAGAAAACCCAAAAGACTCCATCAAAAAACTGCTAGAACTGATAAACAAATTCAGTAGAGTTGTAGGATACAAAATCAGTGTACAGCAATCTGTTGCATTTCTATACACCAATAATGAAACAGCAGAAAGAGAAATTAAGGAATCAATACCATTTACAATTGCACCAAAACTAAAGATAACTAGGAACAAATCTAACCAAAGAGGTGAAAGACCTATACTCTGAAAACTATAAAACACCAATGAAAGAAATAAATATAACACAAAGAAATGGAAAGACATTCCATGCTCAATGGACTGAAGAACAAATATTATTAAAAATGTCTATACTACCCAAAGCAATCTACACATTTGATGCAGTCCCCACCAAAACACCGACAACGTTTTTCACAAAACTAGAACAAACAATTCTAAAATTTGTATGGATTCACAAAAGACCCCAAATAACCCAAGTAATCTTGAAAAAGAAAAGCAAAGCTAGAGATATCACAATCCTGAACTTCAAGTTATATTATACGGCTGTAGTAATCAAAACTATATGGCATTGGCAATAAAAACAGACACATAGATCAATAGAACAGAATAGAAAACCCAGGAATAAACCCACAATTACATGGTCAACTAATATTCAACAAAGCAGGAAAGAATATCCAATGGGAAAAAGACAATCTCTTCAAAAAACAGTGTAGGGAAAACTGGACAGCTACATGAAAAGAATGAAACTGGACCACTTTCTTATACCATACACAAAAAATAAATTCAAAATGGATTAAGACTGAAATGTGAGACCTGAACTGTAAAAATCCTAAAAGAGAACATAGGCAGTACCTTCTCTGACATGGGCTGTAGCCAACTTCTTTTTAGATAAGTCTCCCGAGGCAAGGGAAACCAAAGCAAAAATAAACTATTGGGACTTCATCAGAATAAAAAGCTTCTGCACAGCAAAGGAAACAATCAACAAACTAAAAGGCAACCTATGGAATATGAGAAGATATTTGCAAATTACATATCTGATAAAGGCTTACTATCCAAAATACAGAAAAGAACTTAGAAAGTTCAATACTCCAAAACCAAATAGTTTAACTAAAAAATAGGCAGAAGATATGAACACACATTTCTTCAAAGAAGACACCCAGATGCTCAACATCACTTATCGTCTGGGAAATGAAAAAGCAAACCACAATGAGATATTTATTACCTTACACCTGCCAGAATGGCTAAAAATCAACAACTCAAGAAGCAACAGATGTCGGTGAGGATGTGGAGGGAAAGGAAATTTCTTGAACTGTTGGTGGGAATGCAAACTGGCACAGCCACTGTGAAAAACACTATGGAATTTCCTCAGAAAGTTAACAACAGAACCACCCTAAGATCCAGCAATCATACTAATAGGCATTTAGCCAAAGAATACAAAAACACTAATTCAAAGGGATACATGAACCCCAATGTTTAGAGCAGCATTATTTATAATAGTCAAGATATGGAAGCAGCCCAGTGTCTACCAATTGATGAGTGGCTAAAGATGTGGTATCTATATAAGTTGGAATATAAGCATAAAAAACAATGAAATCCTGCCATTTGCAATGATATGGGGGAAATTAGATGGTATAATGCTAAGCGAACTAAGAGAAAGACAAATACCGTATATGATTTCATTTGTGTGGAGTTTAAGAAACAAAACAAATGAGCAAAGGGGAAAAAAGAGAGAGATACAGAGAGACAACCAAAAAACAGACTCTCTTTTTTAAAAGATTTTATTTGTTATTCACAAATCAATCAATGTGATAGAACAAATCAGAAAGAGAAGAGAGAAGAACCACATGGTCCTCTCAACTGATGCAGAAAGAGCATTTGACAAGATATAGCATCCATTCCTGATTAAAACGATTCAAAGTATAGGGATAGAGGGAATGTTCCCCAACTTCATAAAACCTTTGAAAAACCCACAGCAAATATCATCCTCAATGGGGAAAAGCTGACATCCTTCCCTTTGAGATCAGGAACATGACAAGGATGACCACTCTCACCACTGTTGTTCAACATAGTACTAGAAGACCTAGCAATAGGAATCAGACAACAAAAAGAAATAAAAGGTATTCAAATTGGCAATGAAGAAGTCAAACTCTATCTCTTCGCAGATGACATGATACTTTATATGGAAAACCCAAAAGACTCCACCTCCAAACTACTAGAACTCATACAGCAATTCAGTAATGTGGCAGGATACAAAATCAATGTACAGAAATCAGTTGCTTTCTTATACACTAACAATGAAAATAGAGAAAAAGAAATTAGAGAATCGATTCCATTTACCAAGAACCATAAGATACCTGGGAATAAACCTAACCAAAGAGGTAAAGGATCTGTACTTGAGGAACTACAGAACACTCATGAAAAAAACTAAAGAAGACACAAAAAGATGGAAGAGCATTCCATGCTCATGGATCAGAATAATAAACATGGTTAACATTTCTATACTACCTAGAGCAATCTATACTTTCAATGCCATCCTGATAAAAATTCCACCAGCATTTTTCAATGAGCTGGAACAAACAATCTTAAAATTTATGTGGAACTAGAAGAGACCCCAAGTTGCTAAGGAAATGTTGAAAAAGAAAAGAAAAACTGGGGGCATCACGTTGCCTGACTTCAAGCTTTACTACAAAGCTGTGATTACCAAGACAGCATGGTACTGGCACAAAAACAGACACACAGACCAGTGGAACAGAGTAGAGAGCCCAGATATGGACCCTCAGCTCTATGGTCCAATAATCTTAGACAAAACAGGAAAAAATATACAGTGGAAAAAAGACAGTCTCTTCAATAAATGCTGCTGGGAAAATTGGACAGCTATGTGTAGAAGAATGAAACTCAACCATTCTCTTATATCATACACACAGAAAAACTCAAAATGGATAAAAGACCTCAAATGAGGCAGAAATCTATCAAGATCCTAGAGGAAAACATAGGCAGTAACTGCTTCAACAATAGCCACAGCAAGCTCTTTCAAGATATGTCTCCAAAGGCAAAGGAAACAAAAGTGAAAATGAACTTTTGGGACTTCATCAAGATCAAAAGCTTTTGCACAGCAAAGGAAAGAGTCAACAGAACAAAGAAGCAACCCACGGAATGGAAGAAGATATTCGCAAATGACACTACAGACAAAGGGCTGATATCCAAGATCTATAAAGAATTCCGCAAACTCAACACACACAAAACAGATAATCATGTCCAAAAATAGGCAGAAGACATGGACAGACACTTCTCCAGAGAAAACATACAAATGGCTAACAGACACATGAAAAAATGTTCATCATCATTAGCCATCAGGGAGACTCAAATCAAAACCACATTGAGATACCACCTTACACCAGTTAGAATGGCTAAAATTAACAAGAGAGTAAAAAACATGTGTTGGAGAGGATGTGGAGAAAGGGGAACCCTCTTACACTGTTGGTGGGAATGCAAGTTGGTGCAGTCACTTTGGAAAACAGTGTGGAGATTCCTCAAAAAATTAAAAATAGAGCTACCCTATGACCCTGCAATTGCACTACCGGGTATTTACCTCAAAGATACAGATGTAGTGAAAAGGAGGGCCATCTGTACCCCATTGTTCATAGAAGCAATGGCCACAGTTGCCAAACTGTGGAAAGAGCCAAGATGCCCTTCAGCAGATGAATTGATAAAGAAGATATGGTCCATATATACAATGGAGTATTGTGCCCCCATCAGAAAGGAAGGATACCCAACTTTTACATCAACATGGAAGGGACTGGAAGAGATCATGCTGAGTGAAATAAGTGAAGCAGAGAGAGTCAATTATCATATGATTTCACTTACTTGTGGAGCATAAGGAATAACATGGAGGACGTTGGGAGATGGAGAGGAGAAGTGAGTTGGGGGAAATCGGAGGGGGAGACAAACCATGAGAGACCAGGGACTCTGAGAAACAAACTGAGGGTTTTGGAAAGGAAGGGGTTTAAGGGTTGGGTGAGCCTGGTGGTGAGTATTATGGGGGCACATATTGCATGGACCACTAGGTGTGGTATATAAACAATGAATTTTGGAACACTGAAAAGAAATAAAATAAAACAAAAATGAAAAAAAATGCTGATAATTTGGAATCTGTTATTGTTAAGAATAATAAACTGTCCTTTGTCTCTGTCAAAAAAAGAAAAGATGTTTTTTATTTATTTATTTATTTATTTGAGAGCCAGAGCACTCATACAAGTTGGGGGAGGAGGGGTAAAGGGAGAGGGAGAAGCAGACTCTCCACTGAGCAGAGAGCCTGACACAGAGTTGCATTCCAACACTCTGAGATCATGATCTGAGTGGAAATCAATAGTCAGATGCTTAATGGACTGAGCCACCCAGGAGCCCAAAAAAACAGATTCTTAACTATAGAGTAAACTGGTAGTTACCAGAGGGGAATTGGGGTGTTAAGGAGAGGGAGGGGGGTTAAGGAGTGCACTTGTCACGATGAGTAGCAAGTGATATATGGAATTGTTGAATCTCTATACTGTATACCTCAGACTAATATAAGACTCTATGTTAACTAAGTAGCATTAAAATAAAAAACTTAGGGCATCTGGGTGGCTCAGTGGGTTTAGCCTGTGCCTTCAGCTCAGGTCATGATCTCAGGGTCCTGAGATTGAGCCCTGCATCAGGCTCTCTGCTCAGCAGGGAGCCTGTTTCCTCCTCTCTCTCTGCCTGCCTCTCTGCCTACTTGTGATCTCTCTCTCTCTCTCTCTTTCTCTGTCAAATAAATAAATAAAATCTTAAAAAAATAAAATAAAATAAACTTAAATAAATAATCTCAGACAATCATTTAGAAATATATGAAGATTTCTTCCAGAAAGTATTAAAAGGGACAAAATTAAAAGTAGTTGTCTCTGAGGAGAAGTAATAAAAAGCACAAAGAAAGAAGAAAAATAAAT
This sequence comes from Taxidea taxus jeffersonii, assembly GCA_003697995.1. Classification (NCBI taxonomy): domain Eukaryota; kingdom Metazoa; phylum Chordata; class Mammalia; order Carnivora; family Mustelidae; genus Taxidea; species Taxidea taxus. The sequence goes on from ML105284.1 coordinate 347,757, forward strand.
ATATCTCAATAAAGCTAGTAATAAAATTTTTTTAATTAAACAATTTTCCATCGTTAAATGCATGAACTCTTATGTGATAAAAACAACATAAAAGCATATACACATAACAATGACAACTATCACCACCAAAACAACAACAAAAAATTAGTTTCACAATACCAAATTAATTGACATCTCTCTAGTGAAAGATGTTAGGACACAGTGTTAAGAAAACACCATTTAGACTAACAGGATCCTAATACCCCAGTCGTTTATAGCCTTAATGTCAGTATATATAGAAAACATTAGAAAATAAAAATGTTCATAATAAAAGTAGTAGAATATGTTCACAACTAGACTGAGAAAGCATAGCCTTATTTTGTAATTTTGTATTAATTTACCAATTATTAACTTAGAAATCCATTCTTTTTTTAAGATTTTACTATTTATTTGGCAGAGAGAGAGATCATAAGTAGACAGAGCAGCAGGCAGAGAGAGAGAGAGAAGTAGGCTCCCTGCCAAGCAGAGAGCCCAATGTGGGGCTCGAGCCCAGGACCCTGAGATCATGACTTGAGCCAAAGGCAGAGTCTTAATCCACTGAGCCACCCAGGCACCCCAGAAATTTATTATTTTTTTTAATATTTCTATTTTTTTTTAATTTTGTTTATTTATTTGACAGAGTGAGAGCACAAGCAGGCAGAGTGGTAGACAGATGGAGAGGGAGAGGGAGAAGCAGGCTCCCCACTTAGCAGAGTGCACGATGTAGGGCTTGATGCCAGGACCTTGGGACCATGACCTGAGCTTAAGGCAGACACTTAACCAACTGAGCCACCCAGGCAATCTGAAAGATTTATTTATTTTAGAGAAAGGAGAGAGTAAAAGAGAGTGAGTGCGTGTCAGGGGTGGTGTAGGGTTGAGGAGGGAAAACTCAAGCAGGCTCCCTGCTGAACAAAGGCTGGACTAGGGGCTCCATTCCAGGACCTTGAGATCATGACTTGAGTGGAAATCAAGAATTAGAAGCTTAACCAACTGAGCCACCCAGGTGCCCTCTTAGAAATCTATTCTTAAAAATTGCGGATTTCTGTGTCTCCTCAGTGAGTATTAATTTAAAATTATGATGCAGTGGTAGGTAAACATGGATGGGGCTGTGGTTTGTGAGGTGTGCAGAGACTGGCAGATACAGTGAACAGTCCACTTTGAGAGGTACATGGCCCCTTATACTCACTTCGTCAAATTGGGATCCAGATAAAAAAGAAAAAAGGATACAAAAATAACCAACACTATTTCCCAATGATTTTCTTATTAGTTAAGATACTGTTATTCAAATTTATTCTTTATTAGAACTGAATAGTTCTAGGTATCTTACCAAAATTACCTCAGAAAGCATACCCCATGTAGCATCTCTTTATTACATATATTATAACATTTGTTATAATATAAAAATGCTAATTCCATACTTTTAATAATTAGCAGTTCGAAAACACTCTACAATTACAAGTAGTATGATCAAGAATCCCTTTTACCTTCTCTTTTTTCTTAACTTTATGAAACATTAATTTCCCTTAAAATAGCAAAATAATATATTTCAATTTAATAAAAGAATTGAAATTGAGTGATACTATTAGTGGTGATATTCTCAATAGCAATTGTCTTTCATGAAAAATATTGAAGTCTCAACTGAGGAACTGTGTACAATTTAGAAATGAATTTTTTTCAGCAAATGTCCTTAAAGTTGTAGAATATAACAGATTGTATCTATTATCCTTATATCTAAAGGGAATTATCCTTTCAGTACAGCATGTTTAAACTATATGGAAGCTTGCCCACACTATTAAAGATGCTCTCGGAGGAATTCACAGAGTGATTCTGTGTATCAATTTGACTTCATCTGGATCCGAAGTTAATTTGGCCTAAAGTTAGCACATCTCTTGTGATGGCAATTAAGTTGGAATGAAAGTTCTTCATGTTAAAAATTTCAATTCTAATGTTAATAAATGTTATAATTATATTTTCAATTTGGAAATATAATCTTATCTGTTTATATTCTTATTTGACAGGTATCACATATAAGACTAAAGTTGGGAACTTTTTTCAAAGAATGAATAGAAAACATTTTGGAAGATGTGTCTGGGGCAATTGATCTAGCTAAATTCTAGAAAGCTGAATAATAAAGCTTATATAATTTTATGTATATTTGCATAAGATATATCAATCTAAATGATTAAACATGGAATAAATTACTACACTTATTTGAATACTCTCAAATTTCTAGTGGACTGCTATAATTTAGGGAAAGGTTGTTGTAAAATATTATAACATGTAAAGATACCTATGCCACTGACATTTCTAAATATGTCATTAAATTAGAAAATATTCTTAAGACTACTTGTTTTGACTTTTAATGATGTTAAGATTGATTTTTTTTTTTATAGCTAGCCAGGAGAGAATCTAAATATTTCAAAGTTGAAAACTTTAAATAAGGTTAAACTGAAAAAAGTCCAAAGAAGTTTAAACCACAAAATAAATCCTCACTCTCATACAAGATATTTCCATGTAGTTTTATGTGGATCAGTACAGTTAGAAAATAAATACTCTAGAGAATAAAACAGCAAATATTTTACTGAATAGCTTTGTCTTATTTCTTTCTAGAAAAATTCTGATTTCTGCATCTCATCAGATTAATACAAACTTCATCTACCTTAGCTATAAATTAAGACAATAAGGCAAATCACCTACTCTTGACCAAGAGTCAGGGATTTCTCTCTTGCTTTTGCCTTTGCCTGGCATGCTCTTCTCTTGGAAATCTGGATCACTTCAAAGGTCCTCACTTAGCTTCACACCATTCATTCTATACCCCTTTGTGACTTTTCCATAGTAGTTTTTTCTGATGACTTTATGAAATAGCCTAACCCACCATGCACCTTGAACATTGCCTATTATACTACCTCCCCTTTTTTTTTCTCCAAAGTAGATACCATTGCCTAATGTGCTAAACAATTACATGGTTATTTTCTGTTTTTCTGCCCCCAAATGTAAAATCCATGTCAGCAGAAATGGTGTTTACTACCCTCTTGCTATCCCTTGGAACAATATCTAGCATCTAGTCATTGCTGTATAAATGCTTTTGAGTGAAGATAGAAAGGAGAGAGGGAGGGAGGAAAGCATGAAGGAAGGAAGGAGAGGAGGAGGAGAAAGAAAGGGAAAATGGGTGGGTTGAGCCTCTGCCTTCGGCTCAGGTCATGATCTCAGGGTTCTGGGATCAAGCCCCGCATTGGGCCCTCTGCTCACCAGGGAGCCTGCTTCCTCCTCTCTCTCTCTGCCTGCCTCTCTGCCTGCTTGTGATCTCTGTCTGTCAAATAAATAAATAAATAATCTTAAAAAAAAAAAAAAAGAAAGGGAAAATGGTGGGGACAAAAGGAGGAAGGAGAAAAAGAAGGAAGGGAAGAGAGAGGAAGGGAAGAAGGAAGAAAGGAAAAATAATGAGCTTGACCTGTTATTTATGAATATAACCTCTGACAAATAAGTATACTCATGGACATATAAAGAATGCTTTGAATCTCTCAGGGTCTTAATCAGGAATCAGATGGAACACTGAGAAGGTTACATGAAGAGGCTGATTACAACAGGGTAGGAATTGTGTAGGAAACCTGGGAGGCACAGTGCAACACGCAAGGTCTGTGACAGTGGGGTTCTGTAACAATCCCTAGTATGGAAGGACTTGACCAAACCATCCAACGGGAAGCAGGCATCTTGGGCCACTGTCACAGGGAGAGACATAAAGGAATACATAATCTGACCAACTGGATCCTTGCCTCCAGTGTTCTCCTAATACATCCCTTTTGTGGACCCCAACCAGAAGCCAGAGAGCCAGGGAGGTGTTGCCACAGGTTTAAGTTCCTGGTGAGTATTTGAGAAGGACAGATCTACCAGGTTAGACCGATTTATTCACACAGAAGCAATTTTCTTTGCAAGTCCCAGCCTCATCTCCAATAATTTGGAAGTTTTTAGGAAAAATGTAAGGTCTCACAATCTCAAATAAGACTTTCTTTTAATCTTTACTAATGCTTTGCCCCAGGAATTCATTTTTTGTGTATGTCCTGTGACTTAAGCCCCTTTTTGATTAACTGAGATTCAAACACTGTTCCTCGTGCATAATTCCCTGAATTAGTCACTTGAAAAACACTACATTTTTTTCAGCTCTGGGATGTAGGTTCTGCTTTGATTAATCTCCTAGTAACTATTGTTATCTTCTCTCCCAAATACCTACCTTGTAATTCTGAGCCCAATAGTTTGAATTTTAGCAAGGTGATACTCACTACATGCCTAAGTGAGTTTTTGTATGCCACTTTCTTCGTGACTCCCTGATACCACATTCTTCCAAACTTCCTGTTATCTTCCCTTTATTTTTCCTTCCTTTATTATTTTGTTTTAAAGTACAATTGTACCATGATTAATAATTGCAATAACAATAATATCAAGAATGACAAACATATGTAAATAGTAATAATGCACCAGTCATTATTTTAAATTATTTCAAGAATTATTTCTTTTAAGAGTCCTACTTGACTTCGGCAGTAGTTACTGCCTTTATCAGCTATTTACAGATGGGGAAATCAAAGCAGAGAGCATGCAAGTATCTTGCTGATCTCACAGCTAGAAAGTAGGAGAAAATGGGTACCAACCTCATAATCTGTACTAAAGCATCTTTTTTTTTAAATTTTTACTTATTTATTTGTCAGAGAGAGTGAGCACAGGCAGACAGAGTGGCAGGCAGAGGCAGAGAGAGAAGCAGGCCCCCGGCTGAGCAAGGAGCCTGATGCGAGACTTGATCCCAGGACGCTGGGATCATGACCTGAGCCAAAGGCAGCCGCTTAACCAACTAAGCCACCCAGGCGTCCCTGTACTAAAGCATCTTAATCATTCCACTGAATCATCACTCTTAGTAAAATGTTCTAACATCTTGGATGGAATTTTCTTCCACTTTTTATGGGTTCACCTCCAAAACACTCTCATCCCTATCACGTTTACCCTATAAGTATTATAAAGTTTGGTCTCAAAGTTTCTTCTTTTGTTTGCCTCTGCCCTCCTTCCCCCACCACTGATAGACTTAAATCAACTTCTGGTAAATTATAAAATCTTAGAATTAACAAAATAAACTTAGAAAATACAGATGTGCAATGCTTGCTTTTTATCATTCTTTAATATCTAAGTCAAAATGAAGTGATCAAAAAGTAATCAAAACCTAGAACTGTCCCACAGATCTTCTCAACTTTAAGATATTCATTTGGGGATATTTTCTAGAATATGTACTAGTATATAATGTAAACTTAAGTTAAAATTCATGTAAATTTCAAAAATGTTTGCCTTTGTAAATAAAGCTTTAAAAATTTTCTTTTAACATCTATCTTTTTACTTCTTGCTCACTACTTTTTTTTTTTTTCTTTTTTGGAGAGAGAGTGAGAGAGGACGATTGTTGTGGGTGTGAGGGGCAGAGAGAGGGAGAGAGAGAATCTTAAGCGGGCTCTACTCTCAGATGGAGCCTGATGCAGGGCTTGATCTCATGATCCTGAGATTATGACCTGAGCCAAAATCAAGAGTTGAACTCCTAACCGACTGAAACACCTAGATGCCTCAATGCCCACCACTATTCTTATTGAGCATGTCAGCAGTCAAGAGAAACCATGATCTTTTTTTCATATGCTTTGCCTCTTAGAACAAATACATGGAAGATTTACCCCCCTGTTGTCTTATTTTTAACATATCCAGTAAGAATGTGCTCAATATGGGTGCTTATAGTACTTAATTCAGTTTATTTACTAAAATTGTCAGCTGAAAGATTTTTGGTTCCTAATCTGATAATAAATTCAAAATAAGACAAAACAAAACACAAGTCCACCACCTCTTTCTCATGGTTATTATCCTTTTTCCCCTTCTAACTCCACTTGAATTTTTAGTTTTCTCAAAATTAACTTCTCCTCTGGAAAAGATTTAGTCTGATATTGATATTCTATATATAATTTCAAAAAAGTCTCTCTTTCTCTCTTCTCCTTCTCTTTTTCTTTGGCAGGCAAAGCACAAAGTTCCACCAACCAGATGGCACTTCATGAGGGGAAAAAGAAATAATTCTGTGTTTGGAACAATCAAATTGGTATGTGTGGTCTGAATGTGAAATTAAATCTGCCTTCTTGGTTTGATAACCCAGAGAGGAAAGAAGGAAGGAACTGAGGATTAAAAAAAGAAAATAATCTCAGATATGCCATCTTTGCACAAAATAGTCTAAATGTAACCCAAAACAGAGGAAAAATGTAAGTGGAAAGACATCTGTAGGTGCCTTTGTCACCTAAGGATGTACGAAAAATAAAATGCTACAAATACTCAAATTTTTCCATGATATGCTGTGGAGTGTTTCTAGTGATTCAGGGTCAATACCTGTTAAACTGCACAAAGTAATACCTGAAAGTAAAGTTGCCAAAAAGAAATCTGTAATAGTAGAATGTGACACCAACTTCCTTTGCTCTAGGTGCCTGGAGCCTTTTATCTGTCTTCTGATTTTACTCCATCATCATATTTCTGGAAAATGGTTGGTCTAGGATGAAGTCTCCCCATTCAATTATGTGTAGTGATAAAGAAAGAACTACTTTGGAAATTATATAAAAGCACTTCACCCTTAAAGGGTAAAAAGGGTGTGATAATGGTTTTCACAGAAATAACTCCAAACCAGTAAGATGACACTGTTAAAAATGTGGAAACTTTCAAGAAAAAAATGTTGCTTATGAAATTTGAGAATCTAAATGCAGTATGGCCTCAGTATTTAAAGGCCTCAGAACAGATCTGCTCCAGGAAAAGATGATATAAAACCAGTAAGAAATCAATTTTAAGCTTCCAGAGCTTAAGAAATGAATGTCAAATAAAGAGGAAGGGAGGTAGAAAAGGAGAGAGAGAGAGAGAAAGGAAGGAAGGAAGGAAGGAAGGAAGGAAGGAAGGAAGGAAGGAAGGAGAAAAAAAGAAAAGAAGAGAGGAGAGAAGAGAAGAGAAGAGAAAAGAAAAGAAAAGAAAAGAAGAAAAAGAAAAAGAAAAAAAAAAGAAAGATTATCTGGAACTGAGGATTGTCCTGTAATGGAAAAATAAAAAAGAAAAGGAAAGAACTTCACTGATAATCCAATCAGAAATATGTTGCAGTAGCAGAGAAAAGTGGGAAAAAAAAGTGAGGTAAGAAAAACAGAGAAGTGAAAATTAGAACATAAGCAATAAATATGAAAAGAGAAATTGATTTTGCATTGGCATAACTGCTATTTTGAAGAAGAGAACAGAACCAATAAAACTTAAACATATACACAGAGGAAGAAAAATTATCATTTAAGGAAACATGATTTGATTGAAGAAAGATTTGAATATATAGATTGAAAGAAGAGACTGACTCCTGGGAAACAAGATTCCAGTAGATTAATATAAGCATAGATATTTTTTTAATTTGCTAGAAATCATCAATAAAGAATTCTCTGAGCAACCAGACCAGAAAATACATACATATGGAGAAACATTTAAAAAGGGAAAGATCAGGCTAGACTGAGATTTCTCCAGGTCAGCAGTCAGTGATAGAACATAGTGGAGCAAATTTCTTAAATCTCAGGAGCGGAAAAGTCACACAGATTTTTATTTTCAGTTAAAATCCCATCCAAGGTGAAAAGTAATATGAGATATGTTCAAATATGCAAAACTGAATGAATTAGATGTACTCCATCGGTTCTTGAGAAAAATTACCAGGAAAAACAATTAGACAACAAAAAGAAATAGTATAATAAATAATGGCGTCTACAGTAATAAGCAGAAAAAGAAAAAAAGAAACAAAATTCTAAGCATACCAATTAGTTTGGAACACAGTGAGAAATTGGGTACTCTAATATAACTTTTATGTACCTGTATGTATGTGTATATATATACACACACATATATTATTTCTTTTTTTATGCATGCATATACAGATGAAATAGAGAATGCGTCACATACATATATATGTACTGTATATACCATATATACATATATATGTACTGTATTCTCTATTTCATCTGTATACACATGCATAAAATGAGAAATACTAAAAGTGTGAGAGAGAGAAATCTGTGATCATAATTAATGTTGAAACACATAAGCCTCTCAGTAGCAGAAGAAACAGGACAAGGTGATGACTGTTATTATTATCTAACATTATAGAAGTGTCAGCCAGTTCTCTGACTCAATTTATAGTATTATAAAAATTGGGAAGAATGAAAAACATTATCACAACAGATATAATCTGAAATATGCCCCTTTGACTTACAAGAATTTGACATCATAGAGGATTACTTTCCATATTTTCTTTTACTGCTGGGATGCATTTCTTTGTAAGATTGAGCCCATTCAGATTTCCCATGGCTTGGGAGCAGCTGAGCACAGAAAGATCAGTCAGACAGTTACCTTCTCAGGTGAGTAGCTGACACCATGGCATTCGGGTCTTCTCCAACCCCTCTAGTTTTGTCAGTGAAGAGTAGTTGCAATTTCATGCATCATTTTCTTTGCTAATATTGATTTATTTTGTCGCTTCTTTTGTATTTTTTTGCATAAAAATTTCAATTACATGGACTATCACATGATTTGTTTGTTAACTACTGAAGAAATTGTATACCCATAATGTCACTTATACTTAATGTTCTAATGATGGTAATTGACCTAGATGTGTTTTTCCAGGAACAAATTGCTATTTTACGTCAGGGGTAGATTAGATACACATATGGATAATCGTATACTTGTGGAACCTAAGATGATAAAATTAAAAAAGTAATTCAATAAAGGGGTAAGTTACATAACTGTTAGGCAAAATTCAATAGTTTTCCTCCATTAGAACATCTTTTAGGAAACATCATGGAAGAAATATTTGTATTAATAATAGCGACAGGAGAATAACATGTCTATAAATAAACTTAGTATTAATGGGAAACATTTAACCTTTGAGAGATGATTGTCATGAATAATGTGATGATCTGCCTGGATGCCCCCTTCAGGGCCAACACATCAATTTCACTTGATAAAAATATCAGCAGCTGAATATTCACACCTGAGCCTCTCACTGCAACTTGCCCCTGGCCACAGGGAAATGTCTCCCCAAGGTTACACAACCTTCCAGGGCTCTGCCCATAGCCACTGACTGTGGAGGAGAGAAAAAATGTTTTCCTCAACTCCCTGACTGTACCTCGCTGAGTCTGAATGTCACATGAACACAGACCGATTTATCAGAGAAAAGCATACAGATTTCATGGAATTTTTACATTACACGGTAGTTTTCACAAGGGAATGAAAACCTGAAGAAGTGATCAGAGTAGGAAGGTTTTAAATCTTTTAGACAAAGAAACAATCAATTCGAGAAGAACTGACAAGACACAGGGGTTGGAGTTAGGGATCCTAAACAGTGAGGAAGTGACTAAGAAGGTATGGTTAGTTTAACAAGGTTTTATTATATGGATTCTCTGTCCCGAATTCCTTGTCTCTAGAAATGAGAATTTCTTCCTTTCTTGGGGCACCTGGGTGGCTCAGTGGTTTAGAGCCTCTGCCTTCGGGCTTGGGTCATGATCCTAGGGTCCTGGATGGAGCACCGCCTTGGGCTCTGGGCTCAGTGGGGAGCCTGCTTCCTCCCACCCCCCACCCTCTGCCTCCTTCTCTGCCTACTTGTGATCTCCGTCTGTCAAATTAATTAATTAATTAATTAATTAAAAAAAAAAAGAAAAAGAATTTCTTCCTTTCTCTTGGCACAGGGAAGATACTTTTCACATTGGCGCTTTCTCTCCTGCTTTCAGGGAAGAAAAGCAAGTGTGGAGGGACATCAGAGGGGCCATCCTGCTTTTGCCGTTTTCTCAGACTCCTTCAGCTTAAACTATTCTATATACCAACGTGCCATATTTTGGGGTTGCATGTGCTGAACTCCATCAACTGGTTGATAGGAAAATATGAAGGCCTTGTCTTCTTGCCTCAGCTTGGGATAATTATAAAGGGCCATCCCAGCTTCATAGCACCTTGCAGAATTAGCTACAGCCTTACAAATAACATGTTGAGTCTGATTTCCTTTGGCCTAACGCTGCCTTTCTATCATGGCTTTTCCGTTGCTCTCTTAGGCATACTTGGAATTGGCATTTCCTTGTACTCTTAGGTTGAAGCTGTGGGTGTGAACAGAGGAGGCAGAAGCTTTAATTCCAGGTGTTCTTTCCAGGTGCTCTGCCTGAGCATCATCTGAGTTTTCTAGAAGAGGCCTATATTCAGAGCTTGTCACATGCGTAACTAGGTCAATAAAAGCATTTCTTTTTCCTCTTTGGCCATTGCTCCTTCACAGCGAGACTGACATAATGGGACCCAGGATCCCCAGTGCGATCCTGAATTCCGAACATATGTGAGTGAGTTTATATAGACATGGACAAGTATAACCTTAGGGTCTTCGCATTCATAAACATTTCAGAGTCTCTATTCTTTGAGTGTCCAAATAAGTACCACATATGTCTGAGAAGACCTGGGAAGTGTTTATGTAGGATACATTTTCTACAGCAGAATGAAGAATTTTGCTGCTGTTGCAGAGATGAGAAAGCAATACATTCTGCTTTGGGAATAGTGAATCGCAGAAAGAAACACATAAATTAGATCTTTGAAGGAATGTAGTAGAATAAACAAAGTTTCACATTGGCTTTTATGCTTAGAAACCTCAATTTACATCTCATAGACAAAAGGAAAACCACACTTTTATTTCAAATTCCAGAAAACTACAGTTTTTCATAGTATGGGGACGATGCAATTTAATTGTGACAAAGAGGTTTTAACCTAACTTTTAAGTTTAAGTAAACATAAAATGATTAAAATATAAGAAAAATATTATTTATGAAATATCACTGACTTCATTTTTGTCATACGTAAAAGAAAGTCATATTCAATCTTTCTACATCTTACATTAGTTATTAGATCAAAATAAGAATCGGGAAATGGATGCAAAAGCATTAAAAAATGTAGTCTTATGAAAAATCAAAGTGTTATTGTTATTGCCTCAAATATTTATTATTGTTATTGACACTATCACCATTCCAAAATATTTATAACCTGCTGCAAAAAATTGAGATGCCAATAACTTTAAAAAAAGAAAAAAATTTAAAAAACTGCAAGTTCCTTGAGGATAAAGATGGTCTTATTTCTCTTCATGGTCACTATGTATTACACCATGGGCAGAATACATTAGTTCTTGACTGGTTATGGCATTAGCCAGGATTCTTCAGAGAAATAGAGACAATAGAATATATACAGATGAAGATCATTATGAGGAATTGATTCATGTGATGATGGAGGTTGAGAGTTCCCACAATCTGCTGTCTGTAAACTGGAGTCCCAGGAAATTCAGTCTCAGTCAAAGGGACTGAGAACCATCAGAGCTGATGGAGAGCGACAGAAGATGAAATGAGATGTCCCCGCTATACTAGTGAGGCAGGAAAATAGGGATGAACTTCTCTTTCTTCTGCCTTTTATTCTATTCAGGCCTTCATTGGTTTGGGGGACATCTAATCACTTTGGAGAGAGCAATCTACAATGTTTAATGTGGGCATCCATGTCTCAATCAAGTTGACATATAGAATTAACCATCAGCTACAGTACTAACAAATCAGATAGATAGGGATAGATGGATGGATATTTATGTAGAGATCTATTTTAGAAATGATATGATGTAAACATAAAAATAAAGTTTTAATATATAATACAACATCTAGTGTATAATGATAAAGAAGTTATATCATTTTATTTTGAAGACTCTATAAATATTAGCAATTATTAAACATTTTGAGTATTTTTATTTTTTGAATACATTATTTTTAAAGCTAATATGAAAATATGTAATATCTATATGTGCTTCTGTTTGCACTGCTACATTTAATATAGTTGCTCTCAAGAGTATTTTAAATCTTTAATATATTGTACTCTGTCTGACCACAGTGAGCATTATGATTTAAAACACATTTTAAAATGTATTTTAATTAGATAAACAGTGAATAATTGAAAGAACCAGATCAGCCTGCAGTATATTCTTTCAGTTCTCTTAATGAAAATGTAGGAACCTAAAAATACTAAGGCTTTATAATCAACATTAAATCATTTATATTGAATTTATATTGTATGTGAAGCATTAAATAAAATTTGCCTGTCTTGTGAAAGCAGATTCTCAGAAGCAATGTGTTTCCAGATGAGAGCTAGAAACTTTGGAAATAAGTTTAATCCCTTGAAGTCACTGACTCTTTGTATAGTATCCTGGTGTTCCAGTTAATGAAAATGTTAAATGTGTCTCAGGGTAAGATCTGAAGAACTAAGTGACATTGATTCTTCAAACAGAAATATGTTGGGGGCCCATGTGATGTCTGGCACTGCGCTGGACATGGGACACATCAACAGTGAAAAGTGCTGTTGTACCATACGCATTCACGAAGCTTTTATGCTACTGCAACAATGCACTCATCGAAATATCGCAATTCATGCTGAATTGCGTTATCGGCATGGGCATAATTTCATTCATAATTGGTTTAGCCTATTAAAGCATTCAGTGAAACATGTCTTTGGCTGCAGGAAAAAAAAATTCAGGTAATATTACTGATTATTTACTAATGAAAATATTCCAAAGAATTAGGCTTTGCATCTGGGGATGATAAATAATTGACCAGGATATGATTCAGTCTTGTTTGTTACCTGTAGATTGACAGAACTCCAGATATTGCTCACATCACAGCATGAAGCCTGTGTTCAGGGGACCTGATTGATGGGTGCCTTTATTCTGTCTCTCGATATGTACATCAAGCCTTCAAATTAATGACAGTATTCATATAAGATTTGTGTTTTGGCTATTCAACTGTTCTTTTGCCTCCACATCCCCACTTCCATCCCCCTCTTGAAGTATGGAGGCTGGAATTTTACAAACAGTATTTCTCCTTTGGCAGATATTCTCTACTAGATTTTGCTAATACAGGTCCCTACAGAAAGACTTGAAGGAAGAGGCGAGAGAACGGACTTACTCCTTCTGTTGAACTGTTCCTATCAATGTCCTCTTCACAGTGATTCTTCACTCTACCCCAAGCAATCTGCCTAGTTTTCACTATTTTTTCAACTACCCCCAAACCAGCCTCATGGTAACCCTCAGAGACCATCTGGGCAGTGGCCCAAGTCAAAGGTAGGAGCCCCAGTTTCAAACAAGCCCAGGCCCAAGTCTCTGACACACCAGTCACAGATAGGTTATGCCTCATCTCCTGAGGTCTGAGCTCCCTTCTGGGTGCTCTTCTGTAAGGTTCTAGGTTCAATAAACCCAACCTCTGCCCTTTCTTTACAAAACCCTAGAGACATTAGCAACTTCCTGCAAATATAATTTATGTTACGCCTGTTCTCCCTCTCTGACTGTCTGTCCTTCAATTACTGTTTAATTTCTTATATTAATTTTCCAGTTAAGATAATTAATATGATATGTGTTTTCCTATATGGGTCCCAATTGGTATGGATTAACTAAAATTAGTTAACAAACTGGCCTGAGATTTTGAAATCAACTGTTGACACAAAACACAATGGCAAAAGTAGATGTTCCAGACCAGGATCAAACAAGAGTTTGTGGTGAAAGACTATTCAGTACATTCAGGACAAATCTTTAAATAGATGTCTGTCTTGTTTAGTAGTTATCATCCATCCTTTGTTGCAACTGAATTACAAAGAATACTGAATTCTGCTTATGGTAGTCACTGTGCAAGACACTATATTTACAAATGTGAACAATGCATAATTCTTTAACTCAGAAAGCTAGTCTGAAGAGAGGTACAGCTATTTTCTAACAGTATGCACACATTTATACATGGATATAGTGTTTAAACAACATATGATATTCAGAAATATTACAGAGAAGTTGGTGATTAACTGCCTGGCTGAAAAAAAGGGGTCAGCCACAGAAGAGACCAAGACCCAGATAGAGTAAATGATCAGTTTAATCCAGTCTCTTTATTATGATCCTAGCAGTTTCAATGAATTGATAAGGTTTCAAGCAGATGAAAGGGAAAGAGCATTCTGGAAAGGGGAAGTTTTAAACAATGTGCCATATATGCAAACTGCAAATTTGCATATATTTTATTGCAATAAAAATTATTGCAGGAAGTAGTGCCCCAGGAAGGGAAGAATTGGCTCTAGTTTGGAGGTTGATAGCCTAAGAAGTTTAAAATTATTTTAAAGATGATGAGGAATCATTGAAGAATAGAAAGTACAGGAGTAAAATAGCCACAATATTGACTTTATGGACAATTAAGATGGGGGCAGAAAAAGAAGTTATAAAATTAGGTCAAGAGTCCAGGTGAAAGATGAAACTGAGCCTAACGAGGTCTCAACTTAGATGGTGAGCTGAGGGCAGTTTAAAGAGGTTTTTAGCAGTCACTCACGGAAATGACTGTCAATGTGGAGTGAAAGAGAAGTGCCTACAAGGCATAGCAGGTCTCTGGTTTGGATAAATGATGCTGAAAACCAACGTAAGAAATTTAATGAGGAATTCCGTTTTGGAGGAACGATAGAAAGATAATTTTAGTATTCAATACATTGTGCTTGCAGGTCCTGCATCTCATATGCAAAAGCACTCAAGGCCATCACGAGGTGTTAGGCATACGTGGGTATGAAACTTGCAGCTTGGAACACAGACTGGGGAGTTAAATGTATATTCAACTAATGTTAAACTAAGCAACTAAATGAGGATTGTTGGGGCGCCTGGGTGGCTCAGTGGGTTAAAGCCTCTGCTTTCAGCACAGGTCATGATTCCAGGGTCCTGGGATTGAGGCCCATGTTTGGCTCTCTGCTCAGTGGGGAGCCTGCTTTCCCCTCTCTCTGCCTGCCTCTCTGCCTACTTGTGATCTCTTTCTCTGTCAAATAAATAAATAAAATATTTTAAAAATATATATATGTATATATATATGTATATATATATATACATATAAATTCAACATTCATTCAGCAAACATTGGTGATGTAAGTGATCCATAAATGACAATGGAAATTCTCTGAACTCACCACCACTTAACATATTGTCTGGATTAATCTTTCTTCATTTCCTTTGTAAAGCACTAATTCTCATGGTCCATTTAACTCTACACATTTAAATTATCTTCTATTTTGCCTGCATTCTTTCTTCCAGCTCAGTAGAGTATTTACAGAGAGTCCATTTTGTTTACTGTCAAATGTGCCTATGACAGTCGTCCTTACTGAACTATGTAAACAATGAAATATGAGTGGAAAAAAAAGATGTGATTCTTCTATGAAAACTATAAGGAATTCTTTGAAACAATGTAATAAAAGCGAGTAACAAAAAACAAAACAATCAAATTAAGTCAAAGCAAGACAGATTTGAAAGTTGGGAACAACAACAACAAAAAAACAAATCCATAGAAAAGCATCCTCTCAGATTTCTTCCCAAGTGTCTTTTAAGGTAAAGAAATTGAACTTGGCAGTCATGAAAAATGATTTACACAAAAACAAAGCATACCTTTGTATTTAAAAAATCTGAACCCTGTGTCGAAAATCTGACAAGTGACTGCTTCTTTCTGTGTGTTAATTAGAAGTAAATGTGTGAAGTGCTTATCTTTTCTCTTTGTAAGATTTCACTATTTAACTGATACTTAAAAAAAATTATCTAACCAGTTACCAGGAACTATAACATTAGACTGGTGGTTCTGAAACTTTAGTATGTATCAGAACCATGGGGAGGTCTTGTTAAAAAGGATTGCTGGGTCCCACCCTCTGATATTCTGATTTAGGGTGATCCCTAAGAATCTGTATTTCTTCCAGTTCTCAGATGATGCTGATGCCACTGGTCTGGGGACCATACTTTGGGAAACAGTGCATTCAGTGGTAGGGCTTGTACTCTAATTCTTAAGGCAGTTTTCAAATTACATGATGCTGAGAAGGCAGTTGGGATGATATTGCAATAATACTCTTGATAGCGATGTTAGTAAAAAGTGGTTGTTGGGGGCACCTGGGTGCCTCAGTGGGTTAAGCCACTGCCTTCGGCTCAGGTCATGATCCCGGGATCCTGGGATTGAGTACCGCATCGGGCTCTCTGCTTAGCAGGGAGCCTGCTTCTCCCCTCCCCTCTCTGCCTGACTCTCTGCCTACTTGTGTAATCTTTGTCTGTCAAATAAATAAATAAAATCTTAAAAAAAAAAAGTGGTTGTTGGATTTTTAATATAATTTGAAGGTTGTGCTGATGTGTTACATGTGGGGTTCAAGAGAAAAAAAAGGAAGGGCACCTGGGTGGCTCAGTGGGTAAGCCTCTGCCTTTTGCTCAGGTCATGATCTCAGGGTCCTGGGATTGAGCCTCTCATCAGGCTCTCTGCTCAGCAGGGAGCCTGCTTCCCCACCTTCTCTGCCTGCCTCTCTGCCTACTTGTGATCTCTTTCTCTGTCAAATAAATAAATAAAATCTTTAAAAAAATGAATGTGGATTCTTAGGAGCACATACAGAGTCAGGGAAGAGGAAAATCAAAAATAGAAATCTAGAGAATCCCAACATTTGGCAAACTGCCCAGGGCGCTAACTGTATGATAGGCACTTAGTTATCTATCTTTATAAGACTCAGAACTAAAAGAATATCTTGAATAAATTGTGGCATATCTATGTTATACATTTCTAAATAGAATTGAGACTAGAATTATTTTTAAAATACCTTAATGTTATATGTACACAATGAAAAATTAAGTTGGTCAAAACAGATTCCCAAACTACATAGATAGTGTTATTTTAATTAAAAAGATATATATCTATAGAAAAAAAGAGTGGAGATGCAATGGGGGGTTTTGGGGGGCAGGAAAAGAATGAATGAAATAGGATGGGATCGGGAGGGAGACAAACCAAAAGAGTCTCTTAATGTCACAAAACAAACTGAGGGGGACTGGGGAGAGGGGTGTAGGGAGAGGGTGGTGGGGTTATGGACATGGGGGAGGGTTTGTGCTATGGTGAGTGCTGTGAAGTGTGTAAACCTGGCGATTCACAGACCTGTACCCCTGGGGCTAATAATACATTATATGTTTATAAAAAATATTAAAAAATTATTTTAAAAATGACAATAAGATTTAACATCATAATGTGATCTCTACATGTTAGGATTCTTGGTGTCTTTGCTTCTTTGTATATTTAGCTATTTATCAAAATATTTGATACACATATGTATTTTTTAAACCTCAAAAATGTAAGTATGTTTAAAACTTTGCTTCAAATACTGTTGATGAGGTTAAAAAAATAACCTGTGATCCCAAATGGTATTATCTGCCAAGGTCTTGATGTCTACAGAGAATAGATGACGTAATAAAAAGGCTTCTCTATAAATATATATGCAATGTAACCACCCCTGTGACCTCACTTTGATCACCATAGTCTAAACCACCAACCACCTGGCTGATTGTTTGCCCTCACTATGTAGTCTCCTTTCATTACTCTCATTAATGTCAATGGCTAGAGCTTATTCTCCACACAGCAACCAGAATGTAATTTTAAAATGATAATCCAGATTATGTTACTCCTTAGGGAAAAACTTAAAGGCCTTATTTTGCATTATCACTCCATTCCTATTAACTCCATCTCTGAACTTGACCCATAGCATCCTACCCCATGTGAGTTGCTTCCAGGAATATTAGTTGCTTTGTTGGTCTGTTGAGTATTCCAAATCTACTCCATCCATGTCTCTTTGCACTTAATGTTCTTTTTTACTCAAATTTACTTAGATCTCAGAAAAATATGAATCCTTTGCGATGAGCTACCCGAACATTTTGTCTTGAATGTTGCTTTCTTTTACTCTGTGCCTCCTTACCATGCTTCATTTGCCTAGATGGACTTTACCCACTGAGATAGTATATATGAAGGAATTTATGTGTATTTGCATATATTCTTTCTCCCTCATCAGAATGGGAACTCTGTCAGAGAGGGACCTTATTTGTCTTATTTATTAGTGAATTATCAATCTTAAAAAAGCAGGCTTTCCAGTAAGTATTTGCTGAATGAGTTAATATATTTTTATAGAATTGCCTTAAGAAGAGCTAGTCCTTTTTGAGTGTATAAGTACTTGCTTTAAAAAAATGGTCAGAAATTCACAATAGAAATTGCTGTAAATGCCATAAAAAAAAAAAACCCACCAGTATTTATGTACAAGAAATTTACCTGTAGAGCTTAAAAAAATTCACTCATGCAACCATTTGCCTTGTCACTAAAGACTTTGATTCATGATATCGAAGTTGGGTAAGAAGGGTTTTTCATTATTATTTTGTTTTTGTTTTTGAAGTTTCATAGTTGAAATACTAGTGATTCACTTCAGAAACTATTTATAAAATAGTATTTTTTGACATAAAAGAACATGTTTTCAATTTTTTTAACTTAACAATTTTAGCAATTTGGTTGGATAATTGATGTGCAAAGATATGCAACTAATTTTGAGTTACAACTCTCAGCAAAATATGAAACTTTATAAGTACTTATAATTGTGAACTCTAGTATCATATTGGAGAAATGTTTTTGCAGATTTAGCATTATGTGTTTTGATTTTCATTTTATATTCATGCAAATTCATGCTATAGCATATTCATAGCATCTAACAATGAATTTTAATGAATAATTAGAAATATGGATTCACAAACATTCATTAAAGATGCGTGACTATGTTGAAGTGTTATGAAAAGCAGCAACTGTCCAGGCTTAACAGCACATTTTTTTCAGATTTCAGTTCACCGAACTCTTCTAAAGATATCTTATTAGCATAGCAGAGTAATTTTTGAAGGTTATAGTCAGGTTGCTTACACATAAATTTAAACATCATCACATTAAATCCAAACTCTCTTTTATGTGACAAAATACTAACGTACACAAAATCTACTTCATAAGTAAATATTTTGAGTAGGATAGGAAAATACAAATACTTTTTCTTAATCATTTCATCTGATAGGAAGATCTTAAATTTTTTCTGAAGCCTATGTAGAACTGGTCCAGATATGGGGAGACTCAAAATGAACTCTGAGCTGGTTTGTTTTGCTTTTCTTTGCCTGTGAATGTATAGGGACACTCACACCCTCTCTAAAGAGTGAAGTGAGGTTTCCACTCCCTCAGTGATGAGATATTACACATGAATCCCTATGAAGCCACAGACAAGGTAGAATTCTGCAACACTGAAGAATTGAACTGATAGACAACCAATACTGGAATCTGACTGACCTGTAAGTAGAAAGAAGATGGAACTGGGTGGGCAGGAGAGTTCAGTGCTTGGTCTCTGTAGCCTTTACCTCATCACAGCCTGAAAGGAGAAGCAAACTCATGACCCTCCATTCTTTGCTCTTATAATTTCCACATCCATGAAAACAGTGAAAATTCTTAAAAAAAAAAA
>RCUC01144862.1:0-94217 GCA_003697995.1 Taxidea taxus jeffersonii
TTTTTTTTTTTTTTTTTTAAATAACCGTGTTGCATAGTGTCCTCAAGGGAGAGGACACCAGAGAAACCACAAAAGCAGGGAGGGAAACAAGGGAAAGAAGGGGAACAAGAAAAGAGTGATTCCTGGCCATCTGGGACACCCACAGCTGCCTGGTCTCCAGGTACAGCAAGGCAACTTCTGCAACTGTGGACCTTTGAACACTTTTGAAAGGTTACTACCTACTTTCCATTAATTGTTGCAAAGACAGCTGTTAGTAACATGTATTTTTGTAGTTGAATATTATTTACATATTGGTCATTTTTCTGATTCCTTCTCCCTTTTTTTGTTTCCATTCTTTTTCAGAAGATGATCTGTTCTGTGCTCCTTATCTTGGAAAAGGAATGTAACAATATGAATCTTTAAGAAACCTGGTAAGCTTTTACTTTTAACTTCAAAATATTTAAATATTTAGACACCAGGGATGACATAACTATTTGGGTAAACAGGAGGGTGGAAAAAAGGCCTTTCCACAAACCTTTACCAAACCTCTCCCACCACTACTCAGATTAAAGAAAGGATTTCTTGAGTCTTGGAAAGAGTCTTGGAAAGGAGTAGAAAAATAAGAGATCATGAAAGGTTTATGGGTCTAGGAGGAAGCATGAGCCTGTGAGGCTTAGGGGACTTTTATCTACTGAATTCAGAGTATTTGTGGCAGGGATATGAGAGTTATAAATGTGAATTATCGGTGTTGGGCCCTCTGCCAGGGAGTAGGTCCTATACTTCTTGCCATCCCTAGGGCCACTCTTCCTTCCACTGTGTATTATGACAAAAAGTTCTTATCTAATCCTCTAGTTACACAACATTTTTATTGCATTTCTACTATGGTCTGAGTGTTTGTGTCCCCTTGAAATTCACATGTTGAAATCCTAATTCCTATGGTGATGATATTAGAAGGTAGGTATGGCTTTCAGGGGGCTGACTAAGGTTACGAAGGTGGATCCCTCATGCATGTGTTTCTTACATTATTATAATTACATATTATTATGATAAATGAGGCTCAAGAGACTCCCATGCTCTTTCCACCATGTGAGGGCACTGTGAAAAGACAGCCATCCAGGAAGTGGTCCTCACCAGACACCTAATCTGCCAGCCCTTGATCTTGGACTTCCTAAACTCAACAACTATGAGAAATAATTTTCAATTGTTTATAATACACTCAGTCCATGGTATTCTGTTCTAGCAGCCCAAATGAGTTGAAATTTCTAATGATTATCTTGGATGATTTTATAGATGAGAACTCATTTTTATGATAAAATCTAAAATGAATTTTGATATCTATAGAAAGAAAGAATGTTGATGGGTTTTAAATGAGTTTGGGGATAACCCACAACTCTATACTATTGAGATTTCCTTGTAGGAATTTGGTTCCTCTCTTCATGTCTTAAAATTTTCCTTTGGGTCCTTCAGTTGAGTTTTGTTATGTAAGGTGAGTTCTATATTTCTTGCCTATCACCAGGTAATTTTGATGTTGTTTATATTGTGATTTGGTAGTAATGATTCTACTTAACATTTACTACATGTTGATGATGTATCAGGCACTGTCCTGAGCAACTTAATAGTATTAATTTATTTAATTCTCACAATAATCCTGTGAGTTAAGAACTATATGAAACCCATTCCAAGACTATAGAATTGATTCTTAGATAAATTAAGGAATTTGCCTAGAGTCATGCACAAGCGTATGGTTGAGCCAGGATTTAAAACTGGATTTGTCTCTACATTGTACTATTATTTTAATCATTATAACTATTCTATTCTGTTTTATTAATTTAAGGAAATACACACACAAACATGCAATGTTTTTTAATTAACAGGCTACAAAAATCTTCTATAAGATAATTTTAACTTTCTGGGACATGTTGTTGATATAGAAATGGTTTGTAGATATTATTTAGAAAGTAATTAGTCTGATAGAGTTAGCTTTACAAACTTCAGTTGATTGACTCTGAAACTTTTGCCACTTCCAAATCACCATGGGTGATATGGGGAAATTAAACATGATTTCACTGACTATATTTATCCAAATTATATCTCTTAACATGGGATTTGTATGTTAAGAAATGATACTATCCAACATGATTAAGTATTCTACTTAATGATTCTCTCATCATTAATGAGGCTCTGTTGCCATAAAATTTTGGAGGAAAGTCCTTTTTGGTTTATGCCAGTATGTTTGTTACTTGGACAGAAAAAAGGGAAGAATTGAGCTCATCTTATATTTTTAATGCTTACTTCAGTAGTAAACTGTGGAACTATCAAATATCCAGCTAACTTCTCTGTTTTTAAGTTTCCACAATTTGCAAATTGCAAATTGATAGTAATACCATAGTCCTTAGTAGCTGCAAATGATATGTAACATTTATGTTGTATTATTCATCAGGTATTTCTGAGTAGCATTTTTATTGGCTAAAAAGATAGCAACAATCTATTAATAGAATGATGTATCTCTTAGTGCCTTCTTGACAAACTTGACATGAACTCTTGTGAAACTGCACAAAAGCAGAGTTATTTTTCTCTTTTGCAAGCTTCCTACTAATATAAGTAAAAATGTAATTCCAGGGCGCCTGTGTGGCTCAGTCATTTAAAGTGTCTGCCTGCAGCTCAGGACATGATCCCAGGGTCCTGGGATCAAGCCACGCATCAGGTTCTGTGCTTGGTGGGAAGCCTGCTTTCCCTCTCTCACTCCCCCTGCTTGTGTTCCTGCTCTCTCTGTCTCTCTCAAATAAGTAAGTAAGGCCTTTTTTAAAAAAAATGCAATTCCAAAAGAGCATAAGTGAATTATTTCAATCTCTGGCTCAAGCTACATAAGAGCTATTGGGATTATTACTAAGATAATTTGGTTCACTGTGCACAAGTTTTAGGAGTAATGAATTGCTAGGGGCTGCCAATATGTGATCAGCTTTTCCCTGCACAAATAGAACAACTGTATTTGGGAAAATAGCCTAATACAACCATTAGTGAAACAATAATCAATTCTCTACTGTATATTTTGTTATTAGACTTTATCATTTCACTCAGTTATTAGGCAGGAATAAGTACTCAAAAACCAAAATGTACTGCATATCAACTGTGGCAAAGCTCTGTATGAGATACTGAGGACAAATATATATATATGTATATACACACACATACACACATATATATGTATATATATATTTATATTTTTATAAATACATATAAATATTATATGTATATTTATATATAATACATATATATAAATTTATACAACAAGATGTCAGATCCCTTAAAAGAAATATATAATGTGTCATGGTAGTAATTAATAATGGGTTAAAAGAAAGAATCAAGCACCCATAAGATATAATGAGATCACAAGTCTCTCTCTGTCTCTCTCTCTCTTTTTCTTTTTCTAGCAAGCGCACCTTGTTTATCATACCCACAAGTCCCAGGAATAGAAAGCTTGGGACATTTTGATAATGGAAATATTATCTTAAATAGTACAGACAATAGATAAGAACTTCCTCAAGTTGATAATTAATATTTACATAAAATCAACAGCTAACATCATACTTTAAAATATTTTTTTTTATTTATTTGACATAGCGAGAGAGATCACAAGTAGGCAGAGAGACAGGCAGAGGGGTGGGGGGAGCAGGTTCCCTGCTGAGCAGAGAGCCCCATTCGGGGCTCGATCCCAGGACCCTGAGATCGTGACCTGAGCTGAAGGTAGAGGCTTAACCCACTGAGCCACCCAGGTGCCCCTAACATCATACTTTAATGGCAAGAAACTCAAAACTTTTTGCCTAAGATGAGAAACAAAACAAGAACATTCCCTATCACCACTCCTTTCCAACATTGTACTGGAAGTCACTGTTACAATAAGACAAGAAAATAAAATGAAAAGTAAACATGTTGGGAAGGAAGAAAAAACTCTTTGTTCACAGATGACGTTGATTGTCTGTGTAGGAAATCTGTAAGAATTGACAAAAAAAAAAATCCTAGAACTAAACATATTATAGCAAGGTTATATATAATATATCCTATTATAGTAGGATACAAAGTTAATATACAAAAGACAATTGCTTTCCTATATACCAGCAAATAATTGAAATTAGAAATTAAAAGCACAGTATCATTTACATTAGCATACCCCAAAATAAAATATTTAGATATAAACCTAACAAAAATATGTACAAGACCTGTATGAGGAAAACAGCACAACCCTCATGAATTCAATCAAAGAACTAAAGAAATGGAGAGAGGTGATATCAGAGACATGTTTGAACAAGGCATCCTCATTCACACCACCCTCCCAGTGACAACAATTGGGCTTCTATTCACAGATAATAGTAACACTGTGGCAGCTGTGGTATTCAGCAACACATGCCAAGGGACCCAGGAGGACTCTCACCCAATCATGTGTTTAGTAATAGGCACAAAGACCTTGGTCTTGGCTATGGACCTTGTAATGGCCTGTGAACAGGCTTCAGCCCCACTCAGCTGTGGTCCAGGAGTCCCTAGAAAACCATATCTCAGACAATCACCTATGGACAAGAGTCTTCGTGGAAGTCCAGGTTTCCAGTGGAAAAGTTCCAGCACAGTATTGGAAAAAATATGCAGGAGTTTGGATGCACTGGAGAAGGTAAGAGGGTAAGTTTGACTTTACCCACATCCATCCTCCTCCTAGGTGCCACAGCTCAAGGCCAAGAGAGATCTTATTGGCCTGTAATTTTTCCCACTTCAGTACCAAACCTTCAGAAATGGTTAACTCATCTCGACAGAAAATCAATAAGGAAATGTTTGACTTGAACTACACGTTAGGCTAAATTGACCTAATAGATATAAACAGAACATTTCCATCCAGCAGTGGCAGAATACACATTCTTGAACACACGTGCAATATTCTCCAGGATAGATTATATGATAGGTCCCAAAACAAGTCTTAGCAAATTTAATAAGGTTGAAATGATACTAAGGATATTTTCCAACCACAATTGTATAAAACAAGAAATCAATAACAAAAGGAAAACCGGAGAAGTCCAAATATGTGAGGATTAAATGACATACTCCTGAACAACCAATGGGTAAAATAAAAAATAGAAAGGGCAATCAAAAAATATGAGAAATGAAAACGGAAGCTAAGCATCACAAAACCTATAAGATGCGGCAAAACAGTTCTAAGAGGGAATTTTATCACAATAAATGTCTACATCAGGGAAACAATAAAGATCTTAAACAACCTCACTTCTTACCATAAAAAAAAAAAAACCCTAAAAACGACAAGAACAAACTACGCCCAATTTAGCAGACAAAATAACAAAGATCATACAAAAAAATAAAGACCAGAAAAATAATTAAAAAATCGATGAAACTAAAAGTTGGTCTTACTGAAAAGATAAGAAAAAAAATTAACAAATCTTTAGCTATCATAACTAAGAAAAAAGAGAGAAAACTCAAATAAAATAAAAAATGAAAAGGGAATTGCAACTGATACTATAGAAATAAAACAAACATAAGAGACTAATATGAACAATTATATGCCAACAAATTGGATAAACCAAAAGAAATATTTAGATGCCTAGAATCATACACCCAAGCAAGACTGAATCATATAGTAGCAAATCTGAACAGACCAATAATGACTAAGGAAATTGAATCATAATCAAAAACCTCATAAAGAAAAGCCCAGGGCCAGATGGCTTCACTGGTGAATTCTACTGAACATTTAATGAGTTAACACCAATTCTCCAACTTATCCAAAAAACTGAAGAGGAGTAAACACTCCCAAATTCATTTAAGAGGGCAACATTATCTTGATACCAGTCAGACAAAGACAGAACAGAAAAAGAAAACCACAGGTCAATATACTTGATGAACATAGTTATGAAAATTCTCAACAAAATATTGGCAAAACAAAATCAACAATATAAAAGGATCATATACTATGTTCAAGTGGGATTTATTGCTGGGGTGTAAGGATGGTTCAACACACACAAATCAATAAATGTGATACACCACATTAAGAGAATGAAAGATAAAAATCATATGATTATCTCAGTTGATGCAGACAACGCAGTTGATAAAATTCAACCTCCTTTCCTGAAAAAAGAAAAAAAAAACAAAAAAACAAAAACCCCACAACTCTCAACAAACTGGGGAGAGAAGGAATGTATTTCAACATAATAAAGGCCATATATGACAAGTTCATAACTAAAAGCATACTTAACAGTGAAAGGTTGAACATTTTTTCTCTAAGATCAGGAAAAAGTCAAGAATCCTCACTCATACCTCTTCCATTTAACATGGTACTGGAAGTCCTAGCCAGAGCAATTAGGCAAGAAAAAGAAATCAGAGGCAATGAATTGTAAAGGAAGAAGTAAAACTCTCTTTGCTTGCTGATGATATAGTCTTATGCACAGAAATCCTAAAGACTCCACCAAACAACTGTTACAAGTAATAAACTCAGTAAAGCTACAGGATTTAAAATCAACATACAAAAGCCATTGCATTCCTAAACACTGACAACAAAATATCTGAAAAGGAAAAAAGAAAATAATTCTACTTATGATAGCATCAAAAAGTGCTTAGGAATACATTTAACCAAGGAAATGAAGATCTGTACACTGAACAGTATAAGACTTTGATGAAAAAATTGAAGAGAACAAAAATAAATGGAAATATATCCTATGTTCATAGATTAGAAGAAGTAATATTGTTAAACTATCCGTACTACCCAAAGCTACCCAAAGTTTTGAATTCTTATCAAAAGTTCCAATGGCATTTGTCACAGAAAAAAAATTCCAAAATTTATATGGAACCACAAAGACTGAATAGCCAAAGCAATCGTGAAAGTAAGAAAGAGCTAGAGGCATCTCACTTTTTCATTTCAAACAGTATTACAAAACTTTATGCTTTGAAACACTATGGTACTGGCATAAGAACAGACACCCAGACCACCAATGGAACAGAATGGAGAGCTCAGAAATAAGCCTTCTTACATATGGCCAACAAATACATGACAAGAGAGCTAAGTACAAAGAATGATCTCTTCCATAAATGGCATAGGAAAAATTAGCAAATCACATGAAATAAATGAAATTGAACTCCTACATTACACCACTCAAAATTAATTTGAAATGGATTTAAGATTTACATGTAAGACCTGAAACTGCAAAAATTATAGAATAAAAGAAGGAAAAACCTTCTTGATGTTAGCATTGGCAATGATTTTTTAGATACGGCACCAAAAGGAAAGGCAACTAAAGCTAAAATAAATAAATGAGACAACATCAACCTAAAAAGCAAAAGAGGGGCGCCTGGGTGGCTCAGTGGGTTAAAGCCTCTGCCTTCAGCTCAGGTCATGATCCCAAGGTCCTGGGATGAGCCCCGAATCTGGCTCTCTGCTCCATGGGGAGCCTTCTTCCCACCCCCCTACCCCCCGCCTGCCTTTCTGCCTACTTGTGATCTCTGTCTATGAAATAAAATCTTTAAAAAACAAAAATAAAATTAAAAAGCAAAAGAAACAACAAAATGAAAAAACCCTATGAATGAGAGAAAATACTTGAAAATCATATACCTGGTAAAGCTTTAATATCCAAAATATATAAGGAACTCATAAGCAAATAAACAACTCAGAATATATAAGCAACTCAAAAGCAAATAAAAGCAATTTGATTTAAAAATACCAGAGGAGGGGTATCTGCTTGGCTCAGTCCATTAGGCAGCTGCTTTTGGCTCAGGTCATGATCTCAGGGGTCCTGGGATCAACCCTTAGTTGGGCTCCCTGCTCAGCAGGGAGTCTGCTTGTCCCTCGCCCCCTGGCCCCCATCACCCCCCACTCGTGCTGTCTCTCTCTCTCAAATAAAATCTTTAAAAATAAAATAGCCAGAGGAACTGAATAATCTTTTTTCCAAAGATCCCGTATAAATTTCCCCCAGATTTGTAAAGATGCTCAATATCATGCATCATCAGAGAAACTCATACAACTCAAAACCACAAAGAGATATCACCTTTCACCTGTTAGAATGGCTAGTATCAAAAAGATAAGAGATAATTCCTGGCAAGGATATGGTGAAAGGGGACCCCTTGTGCACCATTGATAAGAACATAAATTTTTACAACTATTATGGGGAAAAAAAGTATGAAGATTCCTCAAAAAAATTAAAAATAGAGGGGCACCTGGTGGCTCAGTTGGTTAAGTGTCTGTCTTCATCTCAGGTCATGATCCTGGTATCCTAGGATTGAGCCCCACATCAGTCTCCCTGTTTAGCAGGGAATCTGCTTCTTCCGCTCCCTCTGCCCCTGCCTCCACCCATGTTCTCTCTCTCTCTCAAATAAAAAAATTAAACATAGAACTATTATATGCAGCTAAGAGTTCTGCATCCCAGTTCTATGAGAAGATAGCATCAGATTCATTTCATTAAGGGCTCAGTCCTACAAGGCTACTCTACTTCAGATGCCAATTGCAAGCCAACTGTTACCTGGGCTTCAAACTGACAGGCTTGGAGAGTCCCACACCCCTCCACCTGGATTCAACTAATTTGCTAAAGCAGCCAACAGTACTGGCCAACAAATCCACTCTAGATCACCAGTTTATTACAAAGGATATTAAAGGATACAAATCAATAGCCAGATGAAGTTCCTGAACAAAGTAGTTTCTCTCCTTTCAGAGTTTGGAGCCCAGCATGCTGGCATGTTAATTTTCTGGTTCCCCAACCCAGAAGCTCTTTGAATATTCTCCTTTTGGCTTTTTATGGAGGCTTCATTATAGAAGTATGATTGATTAAATGATTGACTATTGCTGATTGATTCAACCTCCAGCCCTTTTACCCCCTCAGAAATCAGAGAGTAGTCCTAAAGGTTCTAACCTTCTATTCATGGTTGGTTCCCCTGGTAACAGCCCCCATCTTTAAAGCATTTCCAAAAGTCATCTCATTAACATAAACTCATTTGTGTTTGAAAGGTGCTTGTTATGAATAAGAAAATGCCCATTTCACCATTATGGCTTTGAAGCATTTTCAGGAACTGATGATGAGAGACGAAATATTAAAAGATCCACTGCTCATATCCGCTCAGGAAATTTCAAGGGAATTGGCAGATGTGAGCTAGGGACAATGGATGAAAACCATATATATATGAGATATATATTTTGGCCATCTGAATGGCCTGCACATGGATGTTTTATAGCAGCTCTATTCATAATTAACAAACCTGGAAGCAACCAAGATATCCTTCGCTAGGTGAATGAATAAAAACCCGTGGTAAATCCAGACAAGGGGATACTATTCAGCACTAAAAACAAACAACACCCAAAACAATGATCAAGAGATGGAAAGTTATGGAAGAAACTTAAACGCATATTACTAAGTGAGAGAGGTCAATCTGAAAAGGCTATAGACCATATGATTCCAACTGTATGCCATTCTGGAAAAGGCAAAACTATGGAGACAGCAAAAAAGATAAGTCATTACCAAGACTTATGGGGGAGAAAAGGATGAAAAGGTGAGGCATAGAGGATTTTTCGACTTATGAAAGTACCCTGTATGATGCCATTATGGTGGATACATATCACTGTACAGTTTGTCCAAATCCTCCGAATGTACCACATCTAGAGTGAACCCTAACGTAAACTATGGACTCCCAGTGATAATGATGCTGCAGTGCAGACAGATCAGTTGTAACATGTACACTCCGGTGGGGGGTGTGATAAGGGGGGGGAGGGGGACTATGCATGCGTGTGTAGGGAGTAGCAGTTATATGAGAAATCTCTATACTTTGTGCTCTATTTACTATGAAGCAAAATCCTCTAAAAAAATAAATTCTATTCATTTTTTTAAAAAATTAAGTAAGGTGAAGCAATCAAGATAAACTTATTGTGATGTTTGTATTATACTGTACAAGTGGGTGGGAAGTCCCCCAGCACCTGATAGCAAAGTGTTAGAGGCAGAGATTAATGAGTCAAAGCTAATTAAAGAAGTAATTGCTTCTGGGGATGTACCCTAGGTAGGGAGGTAACTGTTTTAGAGCCTAAAAATATCATAGCTTAATAAAATAAAATTACACAACTGAAAGGTAAGTAGAACAATAAAATGCCAAACATATTAAAATGTACTCTGTTTATTAGAAAAATAAATTGTATTCTGGAGTTCAATAAAAACCTAATTAAGGATTTTGGCTGGGCTTCACTGTTGTTGCAATTATTGTTACTTATTAATTGTTCTCTGGGGTCCAAAGATCTCTTTACAGCTGAGGGTATCTGAGACCCTAAATTTCTTAGAGCAAGAGTAATTGCATATAGGGTTTTAAGAAATTTGGAAATGTCCAAAACACTAATGAAAATTGCACCTTTATTCAAGATACAGCTGTACAGACTAATTAAAATGTTGGGTTCCTTTGCTTTGGGGTAGAATTTTACCTTTTCACTGCGGGGAAACTGGCTATCTCAGATATTTGTTATTTGTCTTCTATTAATAAAAAGAGAAACAAATTAAGTATTCCCCGAAGAATGCAGTTTGGCAGTCAAGATTTTTCGAAACATGGGATCCATTCACAAGTGGGCATGACCAAGGGAGTATTATATAGTGGGAATGTCTCCAAAATTCTCCTTAAGCTTCTTGTTTGAATTTTCTGTCACCCAGATCCTTCCAGCCACTTGCGGTCCTGTTGGTTTCTTGTATGCCGCAGGCACTGTCGTGTATTGTTTACATGAGTGAGATTTCAGTAAGGGGTAATTAAATAGTGAGTAATTTAGATTAAGCAAATATTATCAAGACAATTACTCAGTTGTTGTATAAATGAACTCTTAGTTCTAAATTATTTGGACTGTTTTGTTTGATTTATTTAAGTTATCCAACATCTTACCCTATATGGGTTATCCCTTCTTGTTATGTGAAGTTTATATAAGTTTACCACATCCAGTAGTATTTGGTCACTTCCTAACAAAATATTCAGAAGTTCCCATGGATTTTATTTTAGATATAACCTGAATAGAGTAATTTTGTAACTATGCTTCCCACTTCCTCCAAAGGCTGGGTGTACTCAGGAAACCACAGCAGCGACAACAAAACAAAAAACAAACAAATGAACAAAAAACCCTATCCTTAGCAAAGATCTTTTTTTTTAAACAATTTTAATTTTATTTGATAGAGAGATCACACGTAGGCAGAGAGGCCGGCAGAGAGAGGGGTAAGCAGGCTCCCTGCTGAGCAGAGCACCTGATGCAGGGCTCAATCCCAGGACCCTGGGATCATGACCTGAGCCGAAGGCAGATGCTTTAACCCACTGAGCCACCCAGGCACCCCCCTTAGCAAAGATCTTAAATTAACACTTTGCACTCTATCAATGTCTTATGTCTTTAAAAGAAGAAGGACTGAAACAAAAGAAAACAACAATTATACCATGGTCAACTAATTCTTACAAAAATCATTTTATAGAGTGAGTACAAAGCCTTTTCACAATGCTTCATCTCCGTGTTTGTTTCTCTATGGGTAGTAGAGACACTTTTATTCTGATCTGGATATTCCCACTGCTCTGAACTTGACATATCTGTCTCCCATTACCTCATCTGGTCTGTGACTCTTAATCACAGGTTCATTAACTGCTGATTAAGTTGATAAACATTGATTCATCCTCTGTTACTTCATTAAGCTCACCTGCCAGTCTACTAAAATTTATTTTCTACCATCTTGATATTCACCTGTAAAATCTTTGGTCTCCAGCTTCCAAAAGTGCTTTTTAAGTGTTACACACATTTCATTGTCCTCTCTTTTGTTTTTTTAAATTTTCACTCATCCAAAAAACCTGATAGGGTTTTGCTTTTTTTTTTTTCTTTCTGCAACAGAACACTAGCAACTTCACACTGAGATCTTTCTTTTTAATTTACAGTAGCTCCTCCAAAGGGGAGATGTTTTCCCCACATCATTTCTTTTCCAGGGGAGGACAAGTTTTGTTTGCAATCCTTTAGTGTAAGTTTCCTCAGTGGTTCTGTGTCAAGGAAGAAGAATAATTCAGAGCATGTATCATCTCAAAACTTACAGCTCAGTCTGGGGCTCAAAATATGATCTTTTACAGCAGGTGTTAAACTGGAAAAATTCCATTCTCCAATTGACAAACCAAAGGATTCCAGATACTCCCCAATGAGAAAGAAACTGGGACAGCAACTCTGAAGTGAAAAAATTGCTACCTGTTTTTTCCCTCTTTGCAAAAATCTTTGTTGTAGAACTCTCTTATTGAAGTGAAGAGCTTATGTAGATTCCTGTGTGGTTCAGCTTTCTTACCTCTTGGTTATGAGAATTTTCTTGTATTTATGAAAAATGAATGAGATGCTATGGCTATCAGAGAAAATAAGTAAACAAGATACCCTAATCCTGGTTAGAAGAATCACCAACAAGGAAATGGGAGATTGAAATCCCATAGCTATTTGCTTATTTGTCTGTTTTTAAAAGACTTACTTAAAAAAAATAGTCTGACTTTTTTCAGCTTTGAAATATAATTGATATAAAACGCCTGGGTGGCTCAGTTGGTTGAGCGGCTGCCTTCAGCTCAGGTCATGATCCCAGCGTCCTGGGACCGAATCCCGCATCGGGCTCCTTGCTTGGCAGGGAGCCTGCTTCTCTCTCTGCCTCTGCCTGCCACTCTGTCTGCCTGTGCTCACTCTCTCTGACAAATAAATAAATAAAAATCTTAAAAAAAAACAAACAACCTTGTAAGTTTAAGGTGTATAATGGGATGGTTTGATATGTGTGTATATTAAAAAAACTTTTACCACAATAAGGTTAGTTAACACATTGTTTACCTGATGTTACTACCATTTTGTTGTTGTTGTTTTTAAGAATTTTATTTATTTATTTGACAGACAGAGATCACAAGTAGGCAGAGAGGCAGGCAGAGAGAGATGGGGAGCGGGCCCACAGCTGAGCAGAGTCCGATGCAGGGTTCGATCCCAGGACCCTGAGACCATGACCCAAGCTAAAGGCAGAGGCTTAACCCACTTAGCCATCCAGGCATCCCTGTTGTTGTTGTTTTTAAAGATTTTATTTATTTATTTGACAGACAGAGATCACAAGTAGGCAGAAAAGCAGGCAGAAGGGGAGGGGAAAGCAGGATCCCCACCCAGCAGAGAGCCCAATGCGGAACTCCATCCCATGATCCATGAGATCATGACCTGAGCCAAAGGCAGAGGCTTAACCCACTGAGCCACCCAGGCACCCCTTTGTTGTTGTTTTTAAGGTGAGGGGCGCCTGGGTGGCTCAGTAGGTTAAAAGCCGCTGCCTTCGGCTCAGGTCATGATCCCAGGATCCAGCCCCGCATCGGGCTCTCTGCTCTGCAGACAGCCTGCTTCCTCCTCTCTCTCTCTGCCTCTCTGCCTACTTGTGATCTCTATCAAAATTAAAAAAAAAAAAAGGTGAGAAGCCACTTGCCCATACCTTTTTGAACAAAAGGTAAGTGCTCACTTCACCAGCACATATACTAAAATTAGAATGATACAGAGAAGATTAGCATGGCCCCTGTCTGGGGATGACACAAATCCATGAAGCATTTCATATTTTTGAACACTGGGTGATTGCTGAATCACTATATTGTATGCCTGAAGCCAATACAATACTGTATGTCAAGTATCCTGGAATTTAAAATTAAGTTAAACTGAATTTAAACTGGAATTTAAAATTAAGTTAAACCGAATTAAAAAAAATAAAAAACCACAAGAGGGTAAAATACAAGGGCCAGGTCACTTTCAGGATATAGGGTAAGATGCAAACCTGTCTGCAGGTGGAACAGTAGAGGACACTCAGAGCAGCAGAAAGATATGCATTCTAACAGGTGTACAAGAAAAATGAATAAGAAGGGATGAGGGGTGATGCAAAGGACTGGAGCCACAGGAGAAAGAATGAGGAATTAAACTGATTAAATTCCAAATAAGGGATCTCACTGGCCTCTTCCCATTCATTCTCCATAAAACATCTCTAAATCAGAGCCTAGGATATTATCTTCAGGATAAATGAGACTCAGACTGTCCCAAGTTTCACTAGAAAGAATTCAGTTTCAATTGATTTTATATACTTTAGAAAAAATAGATGTGGTGGAGCTCTGCAAGTTTTAGCAATTGCCTAATAAGTTCCCTAGCCTATTTCACATTCAATATACAGTATTTCTGGAAAGTATTAAGTATGATAATTATACTGCCCATACATTTCCCTTTAATGTTTATAATAACCAAAAGAAAATTAATGCAAGGAAAGAAATATAG
The DNA here is from genome assembly GCA_003697995.1 of Taxidea taxus jeffersonii. Classification (NCBI taxonomy): domain Eukaryota; kingdom Metazoa; phylum Chordata; class Mammalia; order Carnivora; family Mustelidae; genus Taxidea; species Taxidea taxus. The sequence continues at coordinate 14,243 of RCUC01144862.1, forward strand.
ATAATAATACCTTTCTTCTTAAGACGTATCTCTCTAAGAGATATCCTGGGCACCAGCTATAAATTACTGTACCCATTTAAAGTGTTATAAAAATAAAAACTAGTAGGTAGTGAATAGAGATTTGCACCACACAGACTGTACTGTAGAAATAACTAGCTTCTCACAATGGGAACATTCCCATTTACACAAAATAATTTCAAGTTATTTTTTTTCTTTATTTGACACAGCAGTGTTGTCGTGACCTTCATCCACACTGTGAGTTTTGGTAATATTTTCATTTATATCTTCTCTCCATTGGGATAAATGGTTCTAACCTTGAAATCTCAGTTCATATGTGAAAAATAACTTTATAAATACTTCAAACACTTATATTTTCAGCAACAAATGTTCCAGTATGAATACAAAACAGCATTTCTGTCAAACACAGCAATACATTACTTGAACTCAGAAGACAGGAATCCCTATACATACACAGTTCACTGTCAATTCTCAGAAATAGTTTACATATTCTTCACTGGTATTATGATTATATGTATTTCTTATTAGGTGGTGACTGCTCTGAGGTTCCTGGAGCTATTTACTGGCAACTCGGAGCATTTGTTGATTCAGCTGTAACCCTTGATATCCTTATAGTCATCAACATTAATTAAATTTTAAAAAGCTATCAATTTTATCCATTTATATATTAATTTTACAAACATTCTTTGAAGATCTATTATTTGCCAGGCACTTTCATAGGCCTAGGAGATAGAAAGATAAATTATACCTGTTATCTTTGGCCCTTAAAGGACTCACATTCAAGTAAGAAAAACAAACATGCAGAAATACATTTTATTTCAAAATAACAACTCTGCTTTGACTGTTACTAACATGTTATTAGGACTACAATGCCTGTGTGTGTGTTGACACAATGTAAACACATTGTTTTAATTTGGATTACCTTCAAAGCAGACACTAAGCAGGGATTTGGGTTCAAGTAATATTTTTTAAAGATTCATTTATTTATTTGAGTGGGGAGAAGGGAGAGAAAGAAATCAAAAGAAAGGGGTGGGGGAGGGGCAGAAGGAGAGGGAGAGAAGCAAACTCCCTGCAGATTGGGGCGCCTGAGGCCAGGCTCGATCCCAGGACCACGAGATCATGACCTGAGCCCAAACCTAGAGGCAGACCCTTAGCTGATGCAGCCACATAGGTGCCCCTCAAGTAATTTTTAAGGAGGTAATCACAAGTCCTTGAAGTCAGTGGCCTCTAGGTAAGAACTTGAGGCTCTCCCACCATTACCTGAAGGGTTTGGTGCACTACAGATGGCCTGGCTTCACACCCAGAGCTTCTCATTCAGTAAATTTGTGATGGAACACAAGGACTTGCATTTTCAAATGCCCACTGGACACTGAGACTGAGGGTGTCCAGACTGCACTTTAAGAAACACTGATGTGGCAGGTATAAGCAGAACATAATAGTCATGGGCACATACATTCAGATATTTTTTATGTCCTTGTTCTTACCCAAACATCACAATTTCCTCATGCTTTTAGCCATTTATTGCATCAGCAACTGAACATGTGTGAGCTGTAGCCATGCATGAACCTGGAAGGCTTTGCCCCATTAACCAGTTATTAACCAGGTAGCTAAACCCAGGTGGTTAATTAAAAAACATTTGAGTGGTACGATGCACTCATTTTATCTTTTTTTTTTTTTTTTTTTCTGGGATACTTATGGCTGTAAACTAAATGTCCATGTTGGGTTTGAGAAGAGCAGGGTGCAGAGGTTACATTTATTGCACAAGAAATGTCCTCTTGGATAATTCATGTGAAATAGCTTTCAGCTGCTTATCTAGATCAGGATGAGCGAGGACTGAAAGTGTGTGTTCGCGTGTATGTGTATTAATGATATGCGCATGTATAGCAGGAATAAATATTTTGTGTCCATAAATATTTGATAAAATTCTTCCAAGCATGAAATCGGAATTTTCTCTGCACCAAGCAAAGTATTTCCGTTAGGTTCATAGGGCTGGGATAAAAACAGAAGTCTCATAAAACAGTTTGGCAAAATAACCACATATATACCTTATTGCCTTTGAATAAAGAACATTTTGTGTAGAAAGCTTTCCACTCTGGTTCTTGCCTATGACTACACTACAGGTGAAAAAAAAATGCCATTTATGGAGGGACATTTTTAAAACAAAATGAATGTTTGTACTTATGTGTGGAGCATAGTAACAAAGAAATGTATTTAACTGCAGAATGCTATTTGTTTCCACAGAATACACATGCAATTTTCTATTCTGAGTACACATTTAAATCCACATAAAAAGGGCACTTTATTTTCCAAGGACACTGAGTGGAATAATGTAAGCTGACTAAAAAGAGATGAACTCTACCTTCTGCATGTACTCTGGGACTTTAAAGGCATCAGAATTAGGAGAGCTAACTAGATGATTTCGGCTGTATGATCTGTTCATTCTAATATATAATTTTAGATGGTAAGGGGTCTGTGAAAACTATACTCTCTTCTCACTGAATATTTAATTTTCCCAATAAAAAGTATATAGGAACAATATATAATAAAACATTTGAACAAGGTATTTAGAGTCTCTTGACTTGAAACATCAGTGGGCTATATCTCTTCAAGTCCATAGGCTAAGAAGCTAAAGAATGAAATAAAATTTCTGTTGTTATTAGCTGCACTTAAATAATGCAGCTTAAATATCTGGCCTGAAAAATAGAATTACAGTCTTCTGTAATTCTGTCAACATATACATACTAAATGCAATTTCCCTCTCCAAGTCTTATTTTAAAATCGATTTCTTGCTTGTATGACTGAGTCTCTTTCTTTTTGCAGGAACCCTAGTCATTCCAGTGCTCTAGTTTTCAACCATTTGTTGTATTCTGATTCAATCACACGCTTCAAACCCTGTGTTCTTTAAAAGCCGGCTTTGTGATCTGCCATACCTTTTCTGGTTTTTAAAAGCAGATATGTAGAAACTCCACTGGTCCTTTATTTACTACTGAGAGCAACAGCCAGAAAAAGGGAGGAGTTATGGGGGGGTGGGGAAGCGACACGTGTCATTGAACATAGATTCATTCAACAGTCCCCAAGCTTCTGTTCTTAGTTGCTGTCAAGAGTCTTCTGGGTGTGTTAGCTTCTTCAATCGAGACAGCAGCACTTTGAGGTTATTATCTCCTTACAGTACGGTCATTAACGTGTCCATGCCTGTACAAACTGCTTTCTCTCTCCAAACACGCACTTTCCATGCACCCCCACTTCCACATCAGGCCCTTTGAGCCTAAAAGGCAGCTCCAACTTCAAGACCCACTCTTGTCCTTTTCTTTAGGAAACCTTGTCTATTCTACTTCCCAGTATGAATCATTCACTACTATGCTCAGTGAACATTGTTTACAGATTTGAAGTATGACAACACTTACCACTTTGATTATGGTTCATAACATTTGTACCTACTACTCCACAAAGTCTATAAAATACTGGGGGAAAATGCTAGAAAATGATGTCTCTTTCTTATTAGCTAACAGGGTATGAAGTGCTTCCACAGACTGCCATCTTCCTTTAATTCAGTTCTGCTCGGTTCAACCAATATTTATTGAGTACCTACTGTTGTCCTAGGAATTGAAATAATCCTGTAGAACTCAAAGATGGATTAATATTGAGCATTGAGAAGTGACAGGTGTATATACAGGCTATTTCATAAACCAGAAATATGGTGGAGTTTTCCCAAGCAAGAAGTCTTATACATCCTGACCTAAGAGAGTAGGGTAGACTCTGGACTGGAAGAGGGAAGGTCTTTATTCAACTCTAGGTATCAGAAGGCATAGGGAAGAAAAGAAGTCACTCCTGGTCGAGTGTGGGAGTGAGCCTGCACCCAGGACGTATGTATGTTTACTGAAAGAGCTGTGTGAAGGTTTCATGAAGCTCTTATAGCTAAAAGTAAACATTACCCAATGATAAATGACTGCCTCGTCAGTAAAATCATAGTAGTCCTAGGCCACTGAGATGCTTTTATCTAGTGGAGCGAAATCATAGCAGGTAGCCAGTTTGCCAGGTTTCAGGAACAATGGCCAGCTGAGGCCCACTCAGTCCAGCCTCCATTGGTGGTCAGATCACCTCTGTACCTGACAGTGAAGTTGAATGTCTTATAAGACAGACCTATTCCTTGCTCCATTTTCCAGTGTTGTTTTCTTGTCATAGGAGTGATTAAGTCTAGCTACTTGGATTGGATAAATACCGTGCACTTGGGTAGTGCAAAGCCATATGATACCAAAAGGCAGATAGCAAAATTATTTTGTTTAATTATTTAATTTGGGAAACATTAAGGTTAACCAGCAGTGAACGGGAAAGAGGTAAATGCATAATGTTATTAGTGACTAAGCCAGACTTGTAATATTTAAATGCTACCAAACATTTGTCCAGTGCTCTTCCAAAATCTTCGTTCAAATGAGGACATTTCTCAGAGTCCTAAAAAAAAAAAAATGCACGTTTTATTATGGAACAGTAAAATTCATATGAGTGCCCCAGTCTTTCTTTCTCTTTGACCCCCAGACTGGGCTCAACTTTGCCTCCTTTGTTTCTGAGCCTTGCATCTTCCCATTCCCAATTCAGAAGCTTTCTATCACTGCCATACTATGTCCTTATTTTTTTAAAGTTGGGGTGGGGCACAACATTGACAAAATAAGGAAAAAGATATAAAATTATCATAGAGTAGCAAGAAAAAAAGAAAGCAATAGAAAGATAAGGCTAGGGCTATTAGGGATATTTGGGGCAAGGGTGGGAGGGGAAGTCATGAAGAAAGAGGCAGGAGGAAGCTGTGCAAATGAAGGAAATAGACCCAAAAAAGAAGGTGATTTTTAAATGACAATCACGTGCTCTTCACTGTGTTTAAGAAACATTTTTTAAGCATTTTTTTTTTTCAAATTTAGATTTCAATTGCTGGACTATTTTTTTTTTTTTTTCAACTTAAGCAGCACTTTGAACCTGAACTATGTGGGTCATGGTTTCAATAGAATTGTAGATTTCCTTTCCCCAGTTTCCAGTTTGAATAGTGGCCTCACTCAGCCACTATGCTACTGTGAACAAGAAGAATTACTAAGTAATACTGTGGGCCTTCTAGAATAGGTCTCTAAAAAGACTGTTGAACGCTACATCAAAAACTAATGATGTGTATGTGTTGGCTAATTGAACATAATTTTAAAAATTTAAAAAAATAAAAAGACCTAGGCAACTGGTAACATTTTGTTTGTTGAAAAAGTGAATTAATGATTGACACTTAAAAAGCAGTAGAAAGAAGTAGGAAGAAATCTGTATTAGTAGAATCCTTGGTAATCCAACACTGAAAACTAATTAAAAGTATGGTATTATTGACAGCATGTTCAGTGGTCAACATATTTATGATTGATTTAACAAATTTCATAGATAGCACATATTATGTATTCCTAAAAGAGGTGAATGGAAAGAGATCTAATATGAGGTATATCCTATTCTACCTGTTTTTTTTTTTTTTTTAAGATTTTATTTATTTATTTGAGAGAGAGAGAGAGCATAAGAGGAGAGAGGTCAGAGGGAGAAGCAGACTCCCCGCCAAGCAGGGAGCCAGATGTGGGACTCGATCCCGGGACTCTAGGATCATGACCTGAGCGGAAGGCAGTTGTCCAGCCAACTGAGCCACCCAGGCACCCCTCTACCTGTTTTTTTAAAAAAGATTTTTATTTATTTGACAGAAAAAGACACAGAGAGGGAACACAAGCAGGGGGAGTGGGAGAGGGAGAAGCAGGCTTCCCGCTGAGCAGGGAGACTGAATGTGGGGCTTGAACCCAGGACCCTGGGATCATGACCCAAGCCAAAGGCAGACTCTTAATGACAGTCACCCAGGTGCCCCCCCCTCCATTCTACCTATTTTTAAGGCCACCATGTGCACTCAAAACTTAAATGGCTAAATATGCAAAAAATGTTAACATATATTTATGCTTACATTCTTTGATGGGGTCTATTGATTTTTTTTAAATAATACCCTAATTCATGCTCATATTGACCTCTAGAGAAATTTGCAAGTTATGCATGCTAAATTTCTTATTTCATAGTGAGAGATGCTGTTTTGTCTTTGTATCTCCAATGCATATCACTATGCCTGGCACTGCAAATATTTGGGAAGATATTTGGCTTATACATGAATGAATAAGTGAACAAACACTACTTAAATTTATTTTGCAAAGGAAGTGCATGGGAACACCTGAGTAGATTTGTAAGTGGCCCTTCTGCAGATTACAAGTGCTTATTCATGGACACCCTAAAGAGCGGTATGTGGCAGTGAAAGAAATACTTGTTTGTTTGATGGTATTGAAAAATTTTGGAAGTGACCTCGTCCAACAATACTAATTCAGATGTTGCATGTCTGATGCTTGAAATGATGTCTGTGATACAACAAACCGAGTTCTCTAAATTGCCTTTAGTGACTCACTTGAGGATCCTGGACAATGAGGCATCAGGGACCTAAATGCCCCTGTCCATCTGGCTGGGGGGCTAGGATGGACATATATGAACTGAACAACTCCCAGGACCAATAACTTGCCCTGACTGAAGGAGCTTCAATATTCTTCAGGCCCAAAGGTCTCCTGAATTTGTCTGGCTTGACTATAGAGTTCTTGCAAAAAGCTGGCATCTAAACACAGACTCCTGCTACCCATGTAGTGGGTTTTTTTCTTCACTGACAAATTTGCCTTCATATTGTTCCATGAGAAGAGAAAGCAACGTAGAAACAGAGCTTCTCATCTTCCTGGGATGATTTACTTTTGATATGACCAGTAGAATACTCTGGTTTTAGAGTTCCTCTCCCCAGCTTTATAGGGATATAAGGAATAATTTCCCACCTCTTTTTGTTAATGCTGGCTTTATAAAGTTATCCGATAAAACCTGATGTCTACACCATTTCTTGTGGCTTGGTGAACTGTGTCCCAGTGTCCCAAGTCCAATTGCAAGATGGATGGTGACTATAAACAAATCTTCCTTGCACAACAAAGTTATTCATTAGATATAAGCACTGACATTGTATTTTCCACTGAATAAGACCAGTGCAGGGAGGCCTCAGATAGTTACCTTTTAAAATAAAACTCTTTCTGGGAGAAGTTGCTATACTAGTCTAAGGGAGTCTTTCAAATCATTATTTTCCTTTGGGAGAGAGCCCACATGAGACATTCAGAAAGTAATGTCTAATCACTGCTACCTAGTTGTGTTTCTACAATAACACTACACAATGGGTAGTCCCAGTTCAGTTAAGTAATTTGGTCAATGCCACGAAGTTAAAACTTGGACTTGAATCCATCTGACTCTGACTTTGATTTTTCTACTTCTTGTTAACAGATAGCACCTAGGGTTCTGTATTCATTCATTACACAAATAATCAGAAGCGGTTCCTGAAGGGTCAGGGAGATTTTCCCATGAAAACAAGATTTTCATTTCTCTTTATTGGAAAAGGTAGTGGCATGTATGGTAGGTGTTCATGAAGGTTATGTAAAATCATTAAATATAAGTGTAAAATTACATGTGAAATCTCAAATATATACTACCTAAACTCTAGTGGAAATTTTAGTGATTTAAAGATTTTATTTATTTATTTGACAGAGAGAGAGACCAGAAGTAGGCAGGCAGAGAGAGAGAGGGAAGCAGGCTCCCTGCTGAGCAGAGAGCCCAATGAGGGGCTTTACCAGGACCCTGGGATCATGACCTGAGCCAAAGGTAGAGGCTTTAACCCACTGAGCCACCCAGGTGCCCCCAAATTTCAGTGATTTAAAGATAGTTTTTGTTTTGTTTTGTTTTTTTTAGATATTGGTCATGGAAGTGATTTGGTACAACAGATAGAATGCATTCTCTGAAGTCAGAAAGATGGCTTCAAGTTCCCCTCGCAAACCGTTACCAGTTAGGTGAACCTGTTTGACCATTTTCCAATAATGTTACTATCTTCTTGGGGCTTATATTACTTATGCCAGGCTGGATCACTGTGCACAGACATCATCGAGGGTCTTGTTAAAATGCAAATTCTGATTCAGGAATCTTGGTGGAGCTCCAGATTTCCTGTTTTTAACACACTGTCCATTGACACTGATGCTGCCAGATTTTGGACCACATTCTATAACAAAGTAGAGTCTCATCATCAGGAATGTTGACACTTTGGTCCAGATAATTCTCCATTCTACAGGTTGCCCTGTGCATTGTAGGACACTTATTAACATCCCTGCCCAAGTTCCTGACACATAATAGAAATCAGGTTGGTCTTTGTTCCTTTCTTTTCCCACGTCTTCTGCTTAGACTTGGTAGTTGTCAAGAAGTTTAGACTGAAGGTCACCTCTAGGATGATAATATCCTCTAAAACAAGGGTCAGCAAACTACTACTCATAGGCCAAATCTAAGGTACCACCCAATTTTGTGAATAAAATTGTGTTGGAAAGCATCCTCAACCACTAGTTTATCAGTTTTCTTTGGCTACTTTTGCACTAAAACAGCAGTGTTAAGTAATCCCAGCAAAACCTGTGCAGTCTACAAAAATCGAAAATATTTACTACATGGTCCTTAGCAGAAAAAGTTTGCCAAGAGCTGTTCTTGATACCTGAAAATCCTGGAGCTTTCACTTTTTGAAGCTGTAGAAGCAGTGTTTCATAGAAGTCTTTCGGGTATTATTCGATAGATGCTACATCAAGAACATTTCCTTTGGGTTGGTCCCAAAGAGAGTGGCTCAATTCTTTCCATTTTTCAGTGAGCCATTGGTTTCTATAATGCAGGCATTAGGCAGCCTCTTCAGAAACAGTGGAAATAAAAATAAATCTCAGGTGCCAGAGAGCACTGGATAGGTTTCCCTTTAAACCGCCCCCCCCCCCAAAGCACAGACAATTTACCTTCCTAAATATAATTGACAAGAGTCAGTCACAGGAGAAAAATGTATCTTCCATGGCTGCCAACTTTACTTAACCTATTATGTTTGTGCTGGTGACTGGTGATTTGCATTTGTGCAAGGTCTCAGAGGAGCCAGACTGCTTTTAAAAACAAACTCGGAGGATTTGGACGGACAGCACATAGGGATTTTTCTGAGTAAAATGAATAATGCTTGTCTATGAATGAAGGTTTGGGGAAGTCATATGGGTAAGCTGCACTTGGTTGCTACCTGTAGAGGAGAATATGGTATGTGTAGCTTAAAGTACTGTCTCACTGTAATGTGAGGGATCATCACAGGTGATCATTATTATAGCTGCTTCACACATTCTCATGCTTACTGTGAGGCATTAACATATGTTAGAATAGGCTAGATCAGCTCTCTCAATCTCAAGCACTATTCCAACCAGATACTTCTTTATTGTAGAGTCTGTATGGTCAATGTCAGATATCAGGCAGCATCCCTGGCCTTTATCCACTACATGCCAATGTTAATCCTTTCCCCAGTTGTGGCAATCAAAACTATCTCAAGACATTGTTGAATATTCTTTGGGTGTTAAAATCACTCCTGGTTGAGAATTACTGACCTATGTTATACCACATGAAGAAATAATCTCAGTGGCTTAATATACCAAATGTTTATTTCTTGCTGACATAAATTATATTGGACACCTTTCCAGGGCAATTGTACTCTATATGGTGGCTCTGTATTCTAAGTTACTTTGATCTTATGGTATTTTCGATCAACACTTGCATCATGGACAGTAAAAGGAGGGTGTATAGAATTGAATACAAGCTCTTAAATACTTGTGCTCAAAAGTGACATTTCCTGCTTCTATTCACATTTCATTGATAAAAGCAATTCATGTGGTCATGCCTACCTTTAAGAGGATGAAAAGTAAGATCTTCCTCCAAGAAGATCTCCCTCCAAGTAAGATCTCCCTCCAAGAAGATCTCCCTCCGAGAACATTCTGCTGTCAAGCACAATTCTTATCTGTTAATCTCCACCTTCTTCAATGAATATTTGCTGATACTGAGAACTGCCATATTATCGAGGGAGGAGAAGGAGAATAGTAATGTATTTGAGAGCATGGATGCTGGAACCACTGTATTTGGGGCTGAATCAGGTTCTACAGATTTACATCTGTGATCTTAAATGAGTTAGGTAACCTCACTGTGCATGAGCTCATGTATAAAACAAGGAAAAACAGAAGTACTTAACATAAGGGGAGGTTACAAGGATGAAATGTGTTAGCATTTTAACATTTTAGAAAAATGCCTGGAACATGATAAACACTTTGTAAATATGTTTGAGTCAAAGTAAACAAGATTCAGAGAGAACAACTATACATTTTTTTTAAAGACTTTATTTATTTATTTGACACAGAGAGATCACAAGTAGGCAGAGAGGCAGGCAGAGAGAGAGGAGGAGGAGGAAGCAAGCTCCCTGCCAAGCAGAGAACCCGATGAGGGACTCGATCCCAGGACACTGAGATCATGACCTGAGCTGAAGGCAGAAGCTTAACCCACTGAGCCACCCAGGTGCCCAACAACTATACATTTTTATTGAGAGCCTGAAAAAAGTATGCAATGTCATGTTTCAGGTTCAGAGGATTTTATCAACGGAATTAAGTCAATAAATGTTACAAAATGTTTGGAAGTATATTTTAAAAATTTAATGTAGGCAAAATAAGATACAAAGACACTTGTTCTCTGTTCATCCAAGCCATGTTACAACTGTTAAATGTTGCCTATAGATGAAAATAGTCTTCTCTTGCTTATCAGAATTTTACTAGAACTTTCCCGTTAAAAATTATTTAATACTGTTTTAAATTTGAACCTATTTCAAATATCATGAAAGTACTAAGTGCCTACCTGTTCTGTCTAGAGTAGCGTTTGTCCAGCGTTTCCTTTCCTACAAACTCATTCACTTTCTATCGCCATTCACAGAGCACTACCCCTCATTACCACCATTTACCACCAGGGGGAGGTTACAAGACCGGCACCACTGATAAAAAATAACTGAGTTCCAGTACACTTTCTCTTGTGGCTTTTTTATTTCCTTTGAAGGCATTTAAGGAGCTGTTACATTCTGAGAGCACCTTATTCTATGTGCACCTTATTTGTGACTCGATTTCCCGAATTCCCAGTTTCATCTGTTTTCCAACCTCTAGACCATTCAACATACTCAGATCTTGGCTTCTCTCTTGTCTGTCATTTGAAGTCACCACTTCAGCAGAATTCTAATCTGGTCTTTTTGATCTTGACTCCTTTTGTCCGTTGCCTCTTTGATTGGTCTAATCACATAAAACTCCAGGTGAACAAATTTCCTATCATCCCCCAACTTCCAAGTATCTTATTAATGTGGGTCTGCTGGAGCTTAGAAGAGAGGATTCAGAAAGAGTAAGTAATTCACCTCATTAGATCATGTTTTTCAAAGTGTGTATCAAGAAATACTTGTATCAGAACCATGTGAAGGGCTTGTTAAAAATATATGTTCCTGGGGTGCCTGGGTGGCTCAGTGGGTAAAAGCCTCTGCCTTTGGCTCAGGTTGTGATCCCAGGGTCCTGGGATCTAGCCCCAGGTCGGGCTCTCTGCTCAGCGGGGAGCCTGCTTTCCCCCTCTCTCTCTCTGCCTGCCTCTCTGCCTACTTGTGATCTCTCTGTCAAATAAATTAAAAAAAAAATTTTTAAAGATTCTTTAAAAAAATTCTTTAAAGATTCTTCAAAAAAAACGTATATATATATATATATATACATATATATATATTTGTTGTTGTTGTTTGTTTGTTTTTTATTTATTTATTTGACAGAGAGAGAGGTCACAAGTATGCAGAGAGAGAGAGAGGAGGAAGCAGGCTCCCTTCTGAGCAGAGAGCCCGATGCGGGACTCGATCCCAGGACCCTGAGATCATGACCTGAGCCGAAGGCAGAGGCTTTAACCCACTGAGCCACCCAGGTGCCCTATATATGTTTTTTTTAAAGAATCTTTTAAAAACATTTATATATATATATATATACTTTTTTTTTTTTTTTAAGAAAACATATATATATATATGTTCCTAAGATCCAACCCAAACCTGGTGAATCAGAATCTCTGGAGATAAAGCTGGAAATCTGTGTTATTAATAAACTCTCCAGCTGATTTTTGTACCGACACCACATAACTATAGCTAAATTCCTATAAGAAGCTATCTTATAATAGAATTCTACTACATATCTAAAATTCATTCGTAGAATAAGTAAAATGAGCAGAAGAAATTGCTTGAAGTGTTTGTCATCATGCGTATGAAGTCATTATCATATTCCCTTTAAAAAATTAACATAAGTCTTTAAAATGATTAGTCAAAGTTAGGTCATGATTTAGCCTGCTCAATTCTTCTACTAAGTTTAAAGATATTGCCAGTAGAAAAATATCACATGTATATACTTAGACAAAGGAATATCAGTAATGTGTCTGTGATTGTATGCATGAAGTCTTCAGTATATTTCCCCCTTACTTGTGGCTTTATCTTCACAAAAATTTCAGAAACATTTTCAATAATAGATTATAGGCTTTTGGAGTGCAAAGGCAGTGCTTCCTTCCATCTCTAAAATATCCTAGTATGATGAAATGTCCTGAATTCTCTTTAAACATTAATGGTGATAAGCAGACTCCTCCAGACAGTCCAAGGCCAGACCATTTTTATGAGAATTTCCTCTTAAAATGATCATCTATAACATATTTGTATATTACCATAATTGACAAGAAAAGAGATGACTCTAATGTCAAACTTTGTATTTTATATTGGGACTGAGACTCACTTCTGTTTTGGTCATTAAGGCCCCTGGTTTTAGAATAGTGATCAAAATAATTACTTCAGAATAGAAATAATCAGTAGTTTCAAGGTCAGCTTGACAAAGTAAATTTTTACAAAGTTATAAGCTTATGACCTTTCCCTATATTATGACATTCTCTAGACTCACCCTTCCTTTATGTCAGCATAAAAATCCCAGCCCCATAAGAGGCAGTGATATTCAATTGGAGAAAGACAACTATCATATGATCTCCCTGATATGAGGAAGTGGAGATGCAATGGGGGGGTGGGGGTTAAGGGGGTAGGAAAAGAAAAAATGAAACAAGATGGGATCAGGAGGGAGACAAACCAAAAGAGACTCTTTTTTTTTTTTTTAAAGATTTTATTTTATTCATTTTAATAGACAGAGATCACAAGTAGGCAGAGAGGCAGGCAGAGAGAGGAGGAAGCAGGCTCCCCGCTGAGCAGAGAGCCCGATGCAGGGCTCGATCCCAGGACTCTGGAATCATGACCTGAGCCGAAGGCAGAGGCTTTAACCCACTGAGCCACCCAGACGCCCCCCAAAAGAGACTCTTAATGTCATAAAACAAACTGAGGGGAGTGGGAGGGAGGGGTGTTGGGAGAGGGTGGTGGGGTTACATTATATGTTTATATAAAAATAAAAAAAATTTAAAAAAAGAGGCAGTGACATTATTAGAAGTAAGCAAACAAGACTCTAAATAAAACCTTTCCTCACAATTTGAAGACATTTGTCCTTGGACATCTCACTTGGATTTTATCTTTTTAACAGTTCTGTCCCCTTGTGGTGTACAATGTCAGTACATTTATCTCTCTGAAAACCAACTGAGATATTTAGGTGGCACTAACATCTTAACACCAAGGATTTTACTTAGATTATCATGGTTCTTTCACCAATACCCAGTATCAATAGATGAGATGTAACCTAAAAACACATTAATCATAGATATTAAAAGGAAGAGGTGAAGGAGAAGACTGTTTTACAAAAGAAAACATGCAAATGTTCCAAGACAAAAAAAAAAAATGTAGTTACAACAGACTTTTCTATTATCTGTGCAGCACACTTTTATCCTTTCTAGACATGAGAAAAATGTAGGGAGTCAGATTTCTTTTTTGCACAGAAAAATCATGATCTGAGTATTTCCTTAACATTTAAGGGCTGGATTATTTCTACCCCTCCCAAATCCATCTCTTCATACTTAATAGAAGCTACTAAAACATGCAAGCATGATTTATAATAGTGACTGCTAAACAATAAAAACCCAATCAATGTTAGTTTCCTAGCATATTGTTAGTGTTGTCAAAGACTCTACCTTTCAAGAATAAAAAGAGCCATGGCAGTTTTGAAATGAAATTAACATCAGTCGTATGCTTTTAATATAACCACGTAACAAAATTTACCTGATGTCTAATTGCCTGCCATTTAAATACACACACACACACACACACACGCACAAATTTGGGTCAGGTGTCTGAAAAGTAAAATTAATAATTATCTATGGAATGTGCTTGATACAACTTGTTTTGTGTCTAAATATAGCTAAGTGTAAGCTTAACATTTCTACCATTATTTTTATTAAAACATTGTATCTCAATATCCCTCTTCAAAATCTAAGTACACTGGTAGAATGCACTGTGCTTTCTCACAGATGGCCTATTAGAGGAAGCTGAAAAGTTAGGCAACTTAATTTACTATTGTGTCTACATCAGTGTATCTGTGTATCTATCTATCTATCTATCTATCTAGATATCCATCTATCTCACTATCTTGGTTGGGTTCCTCATCTCTTCTTACCAAGATTTCTGCCATGATCTCCAGTCTTTCAATTCTTTCTTTCTTTTAAAAAAGATTTTATTTATTTATTTGACAGAGAGTGAGAGAGACAGACACAGAGAGAGCACAAGCAGAGGGACCAGAAGAGGGAGAAGGAGAAGCAGGCTCTCTGCTGAGCGGTGAGCCTGAGGTGGGGCTCGATCCCAGGACCCTGAGATCATGACCTGAGCAGAAAGCAGATGCTTAAGGACTGAGCCACCCAGGTGCCCCACCAGCCTTTCATTTCTTCTGTCTTTTCTCTACATTGCTACTGTGTGATCTCTACCGCTTAAAACCTTTTGCGGTTGCCTGAAGTCTTTAGTAAGAATTCCCAGCTTCTTAATGTCCTATAGAAGATGTTGAATAGGGGCAAGTAGGGGGCTCAGATGGTTAAGCCTCTGCCTTGGGCTTGGGTCTTGATCTCCGGGTCCTGGGATTGACCCAACATCAGGCTCCTGGCTCAGTGGGGAGTTTGCTTCTCCTTCTCTCTCTTCTTCTCCCTCTCCTCTCCTCTCTTCCTCTCCGCCCCCACATCTCAGATACATTAAAAAAAAAAAAAAAACTTAAAAAAAAAAAAAAAGAAGATCTTGGATAATCTAATCCATGCCCACTTCCCTAGCCACGTTGCTCAATCCCACACAGCCCACGTGCACACAAACGCACATTCCATATCTTGGTCAGCCATACCAAGCTTTTTCTTTTTTATGCTAAATGCATTGTGGGGGTTTTTTGGTGTCTGTATACTGTTTCCTATGAATTCATCTATGCCTGGAAACTACTAATTCCTTTCATCTGTTTGCTGCATGTAACTCATCATTTGCCACTGAACAAGCAAACTTGGAAATTTGTCCTGATGTAAACAGGATGAATTAGATGGCCTTCATCAATAATCATCCCAGCCTGTACTTACCCCTACCGAGCATTTATCACATTATGTTGAAAGCTTGGGCAGCCTTGTCTCTTTTCTACTAGACTGTAGGGTTTAGGAAGGTGGGGAAATAATGCTGTTGTGCTGGTGTCTGCAGTGGTTAGAGGAATGCATCTAACTAATAGAAACTCAATGAATGTATACGGAATGTGTGAGCATGAAAGTGTTCGATTCTTAGAGGAAGGGAGATGGAGGGAGGGAGGAATACTATGATGATACTGCTGTATTTGCAAAGGCTGTGTCCTTTATTTCTCCCCAGAGCAATGTAGGTAGCTTGATAAATGTCTCTTAGCGCTTGTGAAAGTAACCAGCCTCACATTTATGGGGACTGTCAGATCAAGGCTCTTGAGTCACACATAAATTTGCAATCTATTCTCTTTCAAACCCTTCTTTTCTGTTTAAGTGGTATCATAGATCCTACAACACTTACAGTTGCCATGTGTCCCTTTGCCTAATAACAGTTATGAATATGTCATAATAATGGGTATCATGTGATTAATTCATTAACCTTGAATTTCTGAAATTGTTTCTGTGGAATACTGGCTGTGATGTTTATAACTATTACAGTCAAAATGGAAAAGAGGGATTCTATAATCAAATATACTTGAATAGTATTGAGTTAAACAGAATTAAACATGTTACATTAGTGTGGAATTTTGCATTTATTGCTATGCTCCTGTGCATTGTGAATCTACAAAAATAAGATGATAAATAGGGATTCCCAAACTTATCTGACCATGAACTTTTTTGTTTTTTGCATCACCACCCCCGCCCCTGCCAAGTAAATGTAGCAACAGTAGATTCTGTGAACATATTATAGAACATTCGGGAAGAATACTCTCAGGTATGGATCAATGACAAGGACAGAAATGAAAGAACCCAGTTCAACTAAACATGTTCTTTTCTAACAAAATATAGCTTGGTTTGAAGCAATTCTATAAGTACAATTATAATATATTATACTTACATATGCCTAGAAGAGAATACCTATTGAGCAAGAAAAAAGGATGTATTTTGCCATGGAAGCCTCAGATTGGTACTTTATCTTCAGGTTTTTGCTTTTTCATTCATCCAATTTCATTATTTACCCTTTATGCTTATGTATTGAATATTTTTGTTTTTTGTTTTTTTTTAATTAAAGATTTTTTTTTTTTAAGATTTTATTTATTTATTTGACAGAGATCACAAGTAGGCAGAGAGACAGGCAGAGAGAGCAGGCTCCCTGCCGAGCAGAGAGCCCGATGCGGGGCTCAATCCCAGGACCCCGGGATCATGACCTGAGCCGAAGGCAGAGGCTTTAACCCACTGAGCCACCCAGGCGCCCCTGAATATTTTTGTTTTTAATCTCTGCAAAGAAAACCGATTTTAAACTAGTAGCTTATCGTGTCTGAACTTGTCCCTCTTGCCTTGCTCTCTTGGTAAGGGAGGAAAATTTAGAGTAGAAGCTAGAGGACCTAGGTGAATCGAAGTTCTACTTCTTTCTGATTTGTGATATAGGCATGTAAACCCTTTATGAGCTTAAGGGGTTTTCCTTCTGTTTTGTTTTTAATGAATCAGGGTATCACTGACTCACAGGTTTTGGTGAGGATAACCCATTGCATGATATATTGATGGGATAATATACCTACTCAGTGCCTTGAATATTGGGGGCACTTAAAAGTCATTTAGTCCATCAGTCATTTAATTATCCATCCATTCTACAACCTGTAAATACAGCTCTCCCCAGTAGCTTTTTCTTCCTAACCTTCTCAACCAGTCTTGGGTCCAAAGAGATCCTGTCATGTCCACACATCTTTCTCCAGTGATGATCAAAAGGCATCTTAGGGGGCGCCTGGGTGGCTCAGTGGGTTAAGCCTCTGCCTTCAGCTCAGGTCATGGTCCCAGGTTCCTCGGATCGAGCCCCGCATCGGACTCTCTGCTCAGCAGGGAGCCTGCTTCCCCCTCTATCTCTGCCTGCCTCTCTGCCTACTTGTGATCTCTCTCTGTCAAACAAATTTTTAAAAAGCCATCTTAGATATGCTTCAATGAGCACTGATTTCTCACCATCACCATTCACACCGTCCCTTCTAATAAAGGCTATTTCCCATCAAATGGATTTCATAGGCAAACTCAATTCTATAATCTGGCTTTCTGTGAAGTTTTACTATTTCTAGAGACTGTATTTGCATATTTTCACAGTAGCCAGAATTTAGCCTTTACTGAGAATTTTGACCAGAAGGTACAATTGAAATGTTTTTGAAACAGTCTTCCACTCAAGTTGAAATACAGTCAAGAAGAGAAAGAATCAGGAAAATTGAGAGAAAAATGAAAAATGGAAGGAAAGAAAATAAGAGAACTATATTGAGAAGCACAAAAGGACAAGTGAATTATAATACTCCAGAGAACAAACCCATTTGACTGGTTGGTTTTACTGAAAATGCATTATTTCAACCCTCTGTGCTTTTTCATACTTGATATGTGTAGTGTTCAATTCCTTAATCATTCTATAAGCCATATTAAATCATGTACAGATTTCAAATTTATGCATCTTCTGTATAGTTAATCACATTTTAATACTTTGGCTTTAGTATAATTATTTTAATGGGTATATGAAAATATAGACCTATCAGAGATGATAGTTTTATAGGCTGATTAATATCTTAAATTGAATATTGTGTCATATTGAATTTGGAGAATTTCTGAACTTGGAAAAAATCACTCAGCTTTCCATGATTAGTTGAATATATTGGCTACCTGAGTTTGGAAATATTACAGCCTATTGGAGTTTATCGTCTTGGGGGTTATCACAGGCACAGTAGAAAATAAAACAAGTAGTCCCTTTTAAAATAAACCACAGTAACTTTCTTGCTAAAAGAAGTGGTTAGAATACCAGCTGGAAGAAATTTAGAATGATATGGAATTCATGTGACCTTTATTATTGTAACACATTGTAAACTGCATTGCCATGGAAACAAGGTGAAAAAAATAACAAGGAATTTGATGGGGTTGAGAACAAGGGTATAAAAAAGGAAGCTTTCCTTCATGTATGTCCTGCATGAAGCCTGTAGCAGAAACTATATGGGGCCAAAAGTCCAGTCCGACATGCAGCAAATCACTAAAACCTTGTATCTAGTGCTGTCTCTGCTCCAAGATCCCATCAGCACTACATCCACCATCTTATGTCCCTGTGAATTATGCCAAAAATATGTACCACTTTTGTCATCTATTATATCCTAAATTCCCCAATTCTCATTCCCACACTGCTCGTTATATTTCCTTTATTAACCAAACCTTCCCTCCCCTCCCAAACTCTTATGCTGGAACTATTATAGCCAATAATCATAATAATCTTTTGTATCTTCATCCTCTTCTTCAAAGGTTCCCTCCATCTTGATGTAACTTAAACCTAGAGTTTCCTGAAGACACCACTTTCCTTCCATGAAGTTACGTTGGGATTTTTTTTTTCTTACACTCCATTTATCTAAAGACCTAGAAGTAAATTCAGAATTCCCCAAGTTTCCAGTTGCTGTTTTTAGATAGCTAAATATTCTCACCTGAGCAAAAACCTCTTCCTTTGAGGCTCATCTAGCTATAACCCACTTGCCTTCTTAATAGTAATGATCTGCACACATGCTCACCACCAACCTGCCTCTCATTTATTGAACACGTTAGTATTTCACTCATGGTATTATAGCCTCTGCAACTTCTGTCATCATTCCAGGTTTGTTTGATGTGAATCTGGATGCCTGGCATTGAGCTCTCAGATCCCCTCTCCAGCTGCATTTTCCTCCATCCGGATATACTTTAAATGTCCTTTCTCAGCACAGGTAACCACCTGAAGTCATGGGGTCACTTAGTCCTTAGCCACAGCCTTCCGTCCTCTGAGTTGCCCAAAGCAACAGTTATTAAATTCATAAGGGCATCAAGTTTGTTTGATATTTTCTCTCTATTCTTTGACCTTCTCTTATATACTCTTCCCTTTTTACCCAACTTAAAATCTATGGCTCAAAATTATAGTCATCCCAACTGTGGTTTCATTTACTGTGTCACTTGTTTATTTCTTTGAAGCTGTTTTTCAACACCTTACTCTCAAATGAAGCCTAGTCATCAACATTCTCACCTGCATCTATGAACTCAGGCAAGGCAATAGAAAATTATAAAATCAGATTGGTATCATTAATGATTTAAATTTTCTTCCTCAGACTCTAAAAATCACTTAAAACTCTTTCAAAAATTATGATAAATTCATGCTCCTACACATTACTATGATACCCTTCCCATTTCGTTTTGACTAAATGAGGACCTCTCATCTTCCCAGATCCACAGACCCATTTTCTTTACGACTCCCTACCTTCTTCTCCTCCTATTTTTCTGGGAGGAGCTTCCCTCCACCTGTGAGAGTGCAGATATATCCCCTTAAGGAAAGGCAGTCAGACTGATCCCATCAGCAGGCTGAAGGAAAGAGATTCAGCCTGGATTTTGAGACTTCAATATATATATAAACAGTTGAAAACCGTGGAATGCTTGCAAAGTAGAAAGTGAAGCAGTGGCATTGGCTGATTCCAAAAAGAAGATTAATCAGAGTGGAGAAAAAAGGAAGAAAAATCAGAAAAGTTAAAGCAAGTTTTTCAAGAAGGAAATGGGTAAGTCCCAGTGCTCTGGTGATTATGAAAGCTGAAATGTGCCCACTGGATTTTATAGTAAGTAGTTCTTTGATAATTTCAGCAAAGAGTTTGTGTGTGTTGTCACATCCTGCTTTTGGTAGGCTGAGAAGTAAATTAAGATATTGATAATAACATCTGTAAAGAATTTGTTCAGTCAGTGTAGTTGCAAAAAGGAGAAGGAGGTGGAAAGGTAACTTGAAGGAATGTGAGCATGAATGAGTTTTTGTTCCTTTTCTTTATAAGTGACTTGAGGATATGTGAATGCCAATAGGAAGAAGCCAGTAAAGAAGGAAAGTTTGGGAATAATTGGGAAAACTGGGGTATTGAGGAAACATTATCCCTGAAGGGGCAGAGAGGGATATGAGTAAAGAATTACCTTAGAGTAGTGATATTTAGAGAATCAGCTTCAAATACAAACAAACTTCTTAAAAACAAACTCCCAGGTCCCATCCCCAGGATCTACTAATTCAGAATTGCTGGGTGTAGGGCCAATAAATCAGTGTTTGACTAAGGCATCAGGTATCTTCTGATGCACATTAGGTTTAAGAACCGTTGGATTAGGAAAATGAAACTATGTCTTCATTGTCATAGAAAGGAGAAAGAGTAAAATGCGGGTAAGTTAAAGATGTTGAAACCCAGGCAAAATGGGGGTGGGAGAGTTGGGGGTGCAGATTTCCAGTTATAGAGTGAAGGGACCAGTAGGATATGGTATCCAGCATGTGCTATATATTTGAGAGTTGCTGAAAGAGTAGATCATAGAAGTTCTTACCCCAAAGAAAAAATTTCTGTAACTATGTATGGTAATGGATGTTAACTGGATTTACTGCAGTGATCATTTCACAGTGTATGCACATGTTGAGTTACCATGTCTTACACTTGAAATTGATTTAATGAATGTTGATCGTATGTTACATATGAGTAACAAAGTTATCTGCTCAAAGCAAAGAGGGTAGCATTGGAGTTTTAAAGATACAGGAAAAGGGTGCCTGGGTGGCTCAGTGGGTTAAGCCTCTGTCTTCAGCTCAGGTCATGATCTCAGGGTCCTGGGATCGAGTCCCGCATCTGGCTCTCTGCTCAGCAGGGAGCCTGCTTCTTCCTCTCTCTCTCTGCCTGCCTCTCTGCCTACTTGTGATCTCTGTCTGTCAAATAAATAAATAAAATCTTTAAAAAAAAAAGATACAGGAAAAGGTTTATAATAACTGCTATTTTGGGAAAAGGGCTAATTGAGAACATATGGTAGAATTCTTAGTTGTTTCTTCACACAACTCAGGACCTGAGATTGAAGAACTTGAATCTCTACTGCAGGTGATTGTTATAAGCATGATTACTTTCCCAGGTTTTTAAGGGTAAGGGTAGGAGAACAGAAGGTAAGTGGATTCCAAGCTGAAAATGATACCAAGTCGAAAATTTTGTAAGGTGTATCTGAATGAAGCACAGTCTGGGAATATTGGCAAGAGAATAAAATGATGGATTTCTAATTTTAGCCTGACTGGAGAAAAAATATAAAAGGATCCTAACAGACTGAGAGAAAATAGGAAGATTCTCTGCCTATTATTCAATCAAATTGTTTTTGCTGTTGAGTTATATATATATTTTTTATATTTTTTGGATATTAACCCCTATTAAACATGTGACTTGTAAATATTTTCTCCCATTCAGTAGCTGCCTTTTCATTTTGTTGATAGTTTTCCTTGCTGTTCAGAAGCTTTTTAGGTTGATATAGTCCCACTTGTTTATTTTTGCTTTAATTGCTTGTTTTTGGTGTTGGTGATGATTTTTTTTAAACTCTAAGACTGATGTCAAGGAGCTTATTGCCTTTGCTTTCTTTTATAGTTTCTGGCCTTACATTCAAGTCTTTCATACATTTCGAGTTAGTTTTTGTATGTGATGTAAGATACTGGTCCAGTTTTGTTCTTCTGTATATAGCTGACCAGTTTATTGAGCACCATTTTGTGAAGAGACTTCCCTTTCCCCATCATGGATTCTGGGTTTCTTGGTTATAAGTTAATTGACAGCATATGTGTGGGCTTATTTCTGAGCTCTCTATTCTGTTCCATTAATATCTGTGTCTGTTTTTATGCAAATACCATACTATTTTGATTAGTGTAGCTTTATGATATAGTTTGAAATCAAGGAGCATGATTGCCTCATGCTGTGTTCTTTCTCCAGCTTGCTTTCGTTATTCAGGGTCTTTTGTGGTTTTATGCATATTTTAGGATTGGTGTATTCCTGTGAAAAATGTCTTTGAAATTTTGATAGAGATTACATTAAACCTGTAGACTGCTTCAGACAGAATGGACATTTTAACAGTATTCTCCCATTCCATGAGTACAGAATATGTTTCCATTTCCTTGTGTCTTCAGATTAAAAAAGGGGAGACTGTGTATGAAGTAGAGTAAAAACAACAAAGTACTAGAAAGAGCAGAGGTAGTAGTAAATGAAATATATTACAAAGAAAATTGTGTCTTTGGGTAAGAGGCAGGTTTTAATGATAATGCACTTTTAGTCAAAAGTTGAAAACATATGGGATTGTGTTTGCCATGAAATGGGGGTCCCAAAAGGACGTAGTGGAAATGTTTGGAAGGAAAAGGAGTAATATAAATTCAGGTGAGAAGAAAGAAGCATAGAGCAATGTGGGAACTGTGAGACAAGAGGAGACAGATGTGTTAAAAAAAAAATTTACAGTGTAAGACATGAGCAAGGAAATGAACCAGATGGAATTTTGGAAAACATTAATCAGTGTGAACAATTGGTCACAAGAATGTAATGGTCAAAAATGACTCTTTGAAGCCTTTGATTCCTGGAGTGGATTGAAATATTTTGTGTTTTTTTGGGAGCTTTCTTACATTTAATCCTTTTTTGGGTTTGTTTTAAATTTAAATCAAATTTAAGTATCAAATTTAAATATATATATAAATATATATAAAATATATATATATATAAATATCAAATTTAAATATATATATACATACATATATATAGTTAATGCCTTTGTTTGACATAGTCTCCTTGAATTTTTAAATTATGTCTCCTGCACTAATGGAGTTGTCTAAAATCAAAGTCATCAACAATAAGCATTTCTCACTATTAGTATATACTGTAAGAGCTTTTGCAAGCCCAAGCGGAGCTTAACAACTGTTTTCTGGTTTAAAAAAAAAAATCTATTTAGTTTTAAATTATTTGCCTTTATATCTTAAATTCATTTAAGTTAACAATGATTACTTTTTAGCTGGGTTGTCAATTCAATTGTATATATTTTCAAATGCTTTGATAATATTA
Source organism: Taxidea taxus jeffersonii (assembly GCA_003697995.1). Lineage (NCBI taxonomy): Eukaryota > Metazoa > Chordata > Mammalia > Carnivora > Mustelidae > Taxidea > Taxidea taxus. Next base: position 37,645 of record RCUC01144862.1, read on the forward strand.
CTTCATATATCATGGTGAGCACTGTATAATGTATAAAATTATCAAATCACTGTTGTACATATAAAACTAATTTTTATGCTTCACTTAACTACTTTATATAGAAACTGGAAATAAATTGAGAGAGATATCTTGTTTATGGATAAAAAGACTCAATATCCTAAGGATGTTTCTTGACTTCCAATTAATCTATGATTATAAAGAAATTGAGATAACTAATCCTACTAGAGTTATGTTAAGGAAAAACTTGATAAGTTAATCCTAAACTGCATATAGAATGGTAAAGAGCAAAAAAGCAAGACTTTTTTTGAAGATATAAGGAGAGACTTAGATTATTAGGCATTAATAGCTTGAAAAGTTTAAATTAATAAAAAATGGTCTCAGTACATAAATAAAAAGGCTAATATGAAACAAAGGAATAAGATACGGGAATGAGTGCTTCATAATTGATAGGATGTTGGCATGTGACAAAAAATTCAAAAGAACACAAATGAAAGGGACTACATTTTTATAAGGAACTACATCTAAAATTAATATTTCTAGGGGCACCTGGGTGGCTCAGTCGGTTAAACATCTGCCTTCTGCTCAGGTCCTAATCCCAGGGTCCTGGGATCCAGCCCCATGTCAGGCTCCCTGCTCAGCAGGGAGTCTGCTTCTCCTTTAGCTACCCCCCACACCCACCTCTATCTTTCTGCTTGAATTTTTTTTCTCTCACTCTCTCTCACTTACTTTCTCTCAAATGGAAAAATAATACAAAAAAAAAATCTTTGAAAAAACAAAATTAAATTAATATCTATAGGGTACACTAGAAATAAAGTGGAGAGAGACAATAGTAGCAAAACATGCAACTAACAAATGATTTATAAACAGAATATATGTAACCGAACGGAAAACATAAATGATCCAGGCAATAGAAACTATGTAACTAAGTTAGCTAGAAACAATGCTGAATTTCTAAGAAAGCAATGGAAAGATACCCAATGTTTTTCTTAATCAGGAAACTGCATACTAAAGTAATACCGTTTCATATCCATGGTACTATTAAAATTAATATTTGATCAAAAGTGTTAACAATAACAAGTGGAAATTGAGACCATTCTACATTGCTGATGGGGATATAAATTGGCACTATAGTTTGGAGAATAATCGAGCAAATCTGTACATAAAGAATACACACATATTCTCTGATCAAGAAATTCTGTTTCTTTCTGCTTTCCCTAAAGACCTTTTTGAGCATATGTCCAGGGATATTTATTGTAATATTGTTTAAAGGCAAGGTGTTGGTGATAGAACTTTTTCAGCAAGGGAATGAATAAATACACTATGACTTATTTATAATAGAATACTTTTTTGTAATTAAAAATTGTCAGCTCTATGTAAAAAAAAAAAAAAAAGGGAAAATTTAGAAATATAATTCTGATGATAAAGCAAATTTGCAAAATGACAGTAATGGTAGATATCATTTATATCAAGTTTTAAAATACATGCCTATGCAATAAAAGTATAAAATAGTTATCTGTGGAAGGAAGGCTGGACAATGGATTGGAGAGATGGGTCTTTGGCTTCATCTATAAAACATTGTTCCTTTAAAAAAAGCAAACAAACCAAAAAGCAAAACAAAACAACACTGTTCCTTTAAGCTAAAAGTGAGATTATAGATGAATAATGTGAAATAATAACTATTGGTGGTGAGTAAATATGTATGTTATATTTATGTGTGCTAGAACTATTTAATAGAAAAAATCAGCACAATAAGAACCCCAAAATTCTAGTAAATATGCATCCCTCACCCAAACTTATGCAAACTGACATATCTAAAGAATAAATAGCATCCCACCCCATGGTTTACAATAGTACAATAGTTCTTCAATGCTTCTTCATACACCAGAGTGGAAGAGGTCAGGGAAGAGAGCAAAAGTGCATTGGTTAAGATACTTCATAGGCAACTTTGGAGATATGCTTCATTCACCTCAAGCCATAAACTCCTAGAGTTAGCAGGACAACTAATCGAATCAATAACTTGCAAAGAACTTAAAAACCGGTGCCTGGTTTTGTAGACACTCAAAAAAATGTTGATGGTTATTACTACTCTATGAGAGAGGTCATAGAAGAGACCAGCTCCAAAAATCACTAAGAACAATCAACAATCACAGTATAGCTGAGAACTGAGGTTAGAAGACCACAGGCATATAAGAATTCCATATGTACATATCATTCCATCTGAGTATCTCAGAGAATTCTGATGAACAGACCTGTGCCTCTATTATCTTGTAAATAACTGAAAGGAATGGGAACAAAGGCTTTGGCCCCAAGGCAATGATTCAGAACCAGCAGAGTGGTGGATGTCACTTTCACAATTATGGTGCATTTCATTCCTCCCCCCACCAGCAAAGTGCAAGTATCAAAAGCCTTAAGAAATGAAAAAAAAAAAAAAATGTGAAGTTTGAAGCTTATTTTGGGGTTCAAATCAGAGTACAACTTTTTTTTTTAAACTAGGCAAATAATATTGAAAAATAACACTTAAATTTCTGCTTCAGAAAATTAATCCCATAAAAATAATGCCACGACTGACTTTCCAGGGTTGTGAGGCTTATGGTAGTATAAACATAAAGCCACAGGCCCAGAGTCTGGCACTGCTGTAGGTAATATTAGTTCCCTCTGCTAAAATACAGCTTTCACAATATTTAATGTCTCATTGTTTAATATCTTACATTATTACAACCCAGCCATTTTTTGTAAGAATCACTTATCAATCACAATCAACTTAAAATATATCCTTGTAAATCAGTGCGGCTATACATTTCTGTGACACCATCTAGGAACTCCACGTGTGTTATTAGACCTTTACTATGACCACCATCTCCAGTTCAGATCATTCAATACACACACGTAGATGCAAGGCAATTAGACTAACTGGAAGTTTTAAGAAAATCCAAAGATCTACAAATGATCAATAAGGCTATAAAAAGATGCTCAACATCCCCAATCACTAGGGAAATGCAAATCAGAACAACAATTAGATATCACCTCACACCTGGTAGAATGTTATTTATCAAAAAGACTAGAGATAGCAAATGTTGCCAAAGATGTAGAGAAAAAGGAAAGGGAACCCTTGTGCACTGTTGGTAGAAATGTAAATTGATACAGTAAATATGGAAAACAGTGTGGAGTCTCCTAAAAGAATTAAAAATAGAACTACCATATGACCCAGCAATCCCACTTCTGGGTATGGTACCCAAAGGAAATGAAATCACTATTTTGAGGAGATATATACACTCCCATGTTCATTGCTGCATAATTCACAACGGCCAAGACACAGAAGTAACCTAGGTATTGGTCTATGAATGAATAGATAAAGAAGATGATATGGGTGGGAGATAGATAGGTATATCTCTATATATCTCTATTATTCATCAATAAAAAAGAAGAAAATCCTGCCATTTGTGATGATATGAATGGACCTTGAGGGCATTATGCTAAGTGTAGTAAGTCAGAGAAAGACAACTACCACGTGATATCACATACAGATGGAATCTAAAAAAGCCAGACTCCTAGCAACAGTAGAATGGTTACTAACCAGGAGATTGGGGATGGGAGAAATGGGGAGATATTGTTCAAAGGGTATGGGCTTCCAGCCGTGAGATGGAAAGTTCCAGGAATCTAAGGCACAGCGTGGTGACTACAGGTGACAATACGGTATACTTGAAAGTTGCTATGGGAGTAGATCTTTACTGTTCTCATCATAACCACAGCAGTTAATTGAAGTGAAGGATGTGTTAACTACTTCTTGTGATAAACATTTCACATCATATGCATGTATCAAGTCATCACATTTTATGCTTTAAATCACATAATATTATGTTAATTATATCTCAAAGCTGGAATAAAAAAAGGAATGATCATATATAGTAACTTAGCAAAGTAGTATCAGTTGCCTTCTCCTTCCCCTTTTTACCTCTTCTCAGCTACCCCCTGTTATGGTTGGGGTGTAAAGTCACAGAACATGGCTTTAAAATTGTGAACTTTAATAGGCATTTCAAACATATAAGGAGTTATGCTTTAGAGCTTTAAAATAAGTCATTTTAAATACAGGTTTTATTTTAAAAAATCATGAGGAACCAGGGAAGAGCTAGGAACAAGTGTAGCAGCCTAATCACATTTATTTTTCTTTAATTTGAAGCTTTGAACTGTTACTTAAACTTCTGTTAAAAATAAATGCATACTGAATAAGGGGAACCCTTGTGCACTGTTGCTGGGAATGCAAACTGGTGCAGCCATTTTGGGGAAATAGGATGGAGGCTTCTCAAAAGATTAAAAATAATTTAGTTCTTTTCTAGCTTAATTTTCCTAGCCTTAACTTTTATTTTGTGAAAAACACAAAAGAGTCTATGAAAACATTTACTTACAAAACATTGTGTTTAAAGAAGAAAAATAAAACTGACAAAGTTACAGAATACTACCAACACCGGAAAAACCCATTCTGCACCCTTCCCTGATATCATAACTCTTCCCTTGGTAACCACTGTCCTAAATATTGTATCAATCATTCTTACCATTTTTAAAACCACTTATTTGTGTATCTCTAAACGATACACCATTTAATTTTTCCTGGCTTTGAAATTTAAATAAATGGGATTATACTGAAAAAATAAATGCATACTGTAGGTAAATGTATACGCAGCACAGTGTTTCCAGGTGAACCTGTGTTCTGACAAATGATAATTAGTTAATGGCTGTGGCTAATTTTAAGTTTTAAGTACAAAGTATTTTTTTTTTAAATACCATACAGGTTCACTGGTAAACAAAATTATAAAATATTAAACGTGAAATGAACTTTAAAATACCCCTAGTCCCAAATCCTTGGCAACATGAAATGCATCCCTCAGTAAGCTGACAGTTCCTGTCATGGCACTTGGCACTTACTTGGTACTTAGTATTACTTCCCTAGTATCTCTTGGCTATGCCAGTTAAACTATGTCTACATTGATTTAGTATAATTTTCAAAAAAGGACCTGCAGAGAATTGGATGTTTTTGGTGAACTTATGCCAGTTGGTAGAAACTTCTGTGTCTCTTTCTAAGAATGTATCACCTGGATGTTTTATAATTCTTTCCAAAATGCATCGAGCCCTGCTCATCAAAACAAACCAGGAAGTCTTTAGTTTTTCAGCCAATTTCTCCTCTTTCACATGATGGTTAGAGATACCTTTTAAGTTAAAAAAAAAAAAATTTAACCCCTCCCTTGGCACCCTGCCTTCCACCAGCCATTATTTTAACTCTTTCTTCTTATTCACACTTAAACCTCCTCAACAAGTTGTTCATCCTCGACCTCTGGTTTTTTACCATCTCACATGCCGTGTGCCCACAAAGACCATCCTTAACACAGTCAGTTGTGGAAGTGATCACTCTGACATAGCACATTTTACCTTTTTTTCTCTCCTTTGTAATATTCCTCTTTTTTAAAAAAACCCATTACTTTGTTTCTTGCTTTAGTAACCTGCCTTGTAAACTACCGTTCTTGCATTATAAAGCATTTTTTAACATGAATGTATTTTTTCAGCAGTGTCTCTCACTCAGATTTGATGCTATCTTGCACATCACATAGCCCCCTTCCGAGCTCTCAGACATCCACACACATGTACTACCATTTTCCTGGATATGGACCTCTGTAGCCCCGTTAATTGGCTTTTAGTTATAAGTAATTATGAGGAGTTTTCTTCAGCAAAGATTCCCTAGGGCTAATAATAATAGTCTTACGGCCCTTATTTAATTCTTTTCTGATAAATCTAACAAATTATTCTTGTTGAGGTGAAAGGTATTTGGGATTATTATTCTTGCTTTTAGAATCTTCAAACAGGGTCATCACATATATGAAGTGTAATCTTATTCCTTAGCATCTAGGCAAGATACAAAGGTTTTTTTTAATTTTTTTTTATTTTTTTCTCTTAATATCTAACTTAAGATGGCAAATAATGCATTTATTAGTTCTTAACAATACTGCATTGAAATAATAAGAAATATACAAATAAAATGAATCCATAACTGTGCTCCAAAGTCAGGACAGTTCCCATTGACAAATGAAATAAGAAATGGTAGAGAATTTCTTGAAGATAGAAAAGGAGACCAAACACATATCTAAACACCTTGAAATCCTACCAAGTTAAAGATGAAGCCATCAAAAACAAATTGATTGTTTTTGAGAAGAACTCCAGAGTAATTTAAAGATGAAAGGAAAGAGAGCAAAGGAGAACTCAACCATGGTGTAGCCAGCAGAGAAATTAGAGAGATGGAAACAGCTGCATAAACTCTTTATTCTCAGAATGCACCCTCCCTCTGATATGTTTGTCCCCAGGATAAATCACAAATACAGCAAACCAATTAAATAATAAGCTGATATAGTACCCTGAGACCCCTAAGGATGTTAGGAGTTAGGCAGACCCACACATAGAGAAGACAATCTACTCACAGTTATATTAACCCAACTGACTAAGTGCATGTTGATCTCACCTTGTGGTTTGACAGTCTAGCTCTTTCATGGATTCCATGAGCTATCCTTTTGTGTTTGTGTTTCAGAATTGTTTTCTGTTTGGATTTTTGAACAGATGCTCAGGGATATGTGAGTATATGAAATTGGTTATTGGGTTGACATAAGACAGAAGTGGTGAGACAACATCTTCTGCCAACCCAGATTCCCAGATGGGAAATTAGCAGCAGAGGCAATAGGAAAATGATTTAACTGGTCATACAATTAGCTGGATCCATATACACACTAAAGATGATGTGTGGGGAATATATAGAAATGAATTCTATGAAATGCTGAACTTCTATTTTGTTTTATGTCCCAACTAAGTTTGTTGTTGCCTGTATTCATTGATCATATGAATATTTTAAGGCATTTATCAGAAAATAGTGAGATCCCAACAATTGGAAGAAGACTATCTGAAAGAATCCATAGAACTTACCAAGCCAAGGAATGACCCAACCACATTGAAACATCACCTATATTTAGTGGAAGAGAGTTAGTAATTGTTCCCATATGCTATCACTCATTGTTTTTCACAAAGTAATTATAATCAGAACACAATATGGCCTGAGAAGTTAGATGAAGACATGAGTGAAGAAGAAAAGGTTGCATTTAGAATAAACTAGAGGAATTTTTCAATATATTCTCTCAACAATTTGGGTTAAATATATGGGCATGGATTTTCTGGGTAAAAATAAAACAGGACAAAATAATTTGGGATTGGACTAAATTGATGTATGTGCTCTCACCAGAGGTTCTGCATTTCATGTGCTTTTTTTTTTGAGCATTTGTCAGTGATTAAAACCGATTCTGGATTTGCAACACAACTGTAACCAAACAATGACCGGTAAGCCTTTGAGTGACACAAAGCAAGGGACTCAAGGATTACAGGCAATAGAAATACTAGATTAGATCTCAGAATATTCAGCATGACACCATGTCTCAGGACCAGTTCCAAATCTCCTTTCGTTTTGATCGAGTGAAACAATTTACCACAATCTTTGAAAACCTGGTTTCTGTAGGCCAAAAGTGTTATGAAAGTTTTATGATTTCTGATCTCCAGTTGAATGAAATGAGTCTGGGATTCTGTCCTCAAGGGTAACAGTGAAATGCCATTAACAAAGTGGGCACAGTCATTGTAAAAGCAGCAGTATGGATGTGATAATCTGGGCACAGGGAATGGTCTGGTATCAAGAGATCGCTCTTGTTAACCAATCAAGGATTCACCAGGAACAAAGTCAATACTTCATGAATCCAGAGAACAAAGGGCCAATTTGAGTTATAGGAGCCAGACCCTTCCTCCTAACTGCTAGTCCTGAGTTAAGATGTATCTCAGAGCCTTTTAAACTTCACTATGGCCATTGGCTTTGGTTAATAACTCTTTTCTGAAAAGGAAACTTTTGAATCCTAGAAATGGCAGCACACTAACTGAGACTCAAAATACCATAGCAATGTATCTGTCAGAATGGGGCTTAAGAAGGACTTGGTAATAAAGCTCTCACTTGCACTCACCTTATGATAGAGCCAGGGACTCCAGCTCTTGCTCTGAGCCACTTCATCAGTTCCTGTGTAAATGGTAATAAGAAAGAGCCTTGGCAACTGACAAAAACCTAGGTCCATGAACTTAACATAGAGGCTGATAAGCAATTATGGCAAGTGGAAGTCATTGGATTTTCTTCCTTACAGGAAAAAAAAAATCAAAAGCCTTTCAACCTTGATGCAATTGCAAAGATATTGTAGAAGAGTTGAATGATACATAGGTGACAGTTCTAAATTCTCATTTATCTTCTGTTTTCTAGTACATGTGATAGCTCTTCAAAATAATGGGATTATGGAGAACTTAATCAGAAGGTGGCTTCAACGGAAATGAGTGTTCCATATATGATTGCCCTGACAGAGCAAATTAAGAATAACCTTAGAACTTAATATGAAATTACTGATCTGGCAAATAAACTTTTTCCTAATTTTAGAGTTAATTTTCATCCAGGCAGATCCTATTTCAATAAAACAGTACTACTGATATCATGAAGCAGGAATGTATCAGTTGTCTTCTTTTTCTATAACCTAGACAACAAGGACCTTGACACTATCATCAACCCCAAGAAGGCATTCTCTCCACTATCTTAAAACTATCTACTAGAGAGCAGAAGGTAGCAGATAGCCTAGATATCTTAGTCAGATACATATAGCCTATAATTAAAATATGTTCTTGGAAAACATACCACCTCTTGGAATTTCCTGCAAATCTACTCTTTTAAACATATTAGAGTATATATGCAAAAGTGAAGGATATATCCCTCCAAAGATATTGTATCTTGAACCCTCTTTAAAAAGAAAGTGGAGTACCGACATGGAACTCTGGATTTTGGAGGTGGCAAAGACCAGTGACCTTGAATATACATGTTTTTCTCTTTTTTTTTTTTGCCCACCTACCCTGATAAATTTGAATAATTTCATCATGAGTTTTAAAATCTGCAAATGATACAATTCCTAGTGAGTTGTAAATATTGACATTTCAAAAATAAAAATGTTATATGCTTCTTTTAAAATGTAGTCCGGGGAAGCAAAATACCATAGGAACTTGATACCCAGCATCAACAATTTATAAAAACACATTAAAAAGGTTTCCTTTAGCACCCATAAATTTTACATCTCTCCTTATCTTCTTGAACTTGTGTTTGCATTATGCTTCCCTTACAGAATTACATCCTGATATATCATCTTTTATGCCTGAATTGATCACACTCTCATATGCTTTTCTGCTACAAAAATATCTTAGTAAATTTTTAAAATTCGCTGTCATAAGAGTATGAGCATTAAATAATTCCTTCTATATCAAGTCCTAACAATTGTAATTAACAATTGAAGAAAATGACACAAACATATTAGGGACTTTGGCAAATTACTAAACATGTATTACATAATTTTTTTAGGAAGTAATCTCGCTTTGTGTGTGTGTGTGTGTTGCATGCAATTTATTTTTTTTGATCCAACATTTTTTTTTATTTAAGCTTTTTTTATTTAAACATATAATGTAACCCCACCCCCTCTCCCAACCCCTCTCCCCCCCCACCCCCCTCAGTTTGTTTTATGACATTAAGAGTCTCTTTTGGTTTGTCTCCCTCCCGATCCCATCTTGTTTCATTTTTTTCTTTACCTACCATCATAACCCCCACCCCTGTTGCATCTCCACTTCCTCATATCAGGGAAATCATGTGATAGTTGTCTTTCTCCAGTTGACTTATTTCGCTAAACATAATACGCTCTAGTTCCATCCATGTTGTCGCAAATGGTAAGATTTCATTTCTTTTGATGGCTGCATAGTATTCCATCGTATATATATACCACCTCTTCTTTATCCATTCATCTGTTGATGGACATCTAGGTTCTTTCCATAACTTGGCTATTGTGGACATTGCTTCTATAAACATTTGGGAACACGTGCCCCTTTGGATCACTACGTTTGTATCTTTAGGGTAAATACCCAGTAGTGCAATCACTGGGTCATAAGGTAGCTCTATTTTCAATTTTCTGAGGAACCTCCATGCTGTTTTCCAGAGTGGTTGCACCAGCTTGCATTCCCACCAACAGTGTAGGAGGGTTCCCCTTTCTCCACATCCTCGCCAGCATCTGTCATTTTCTGACTTGTTCATTTTAGCCATTCTGACTGGTGTGAGGTGGTATCTCATTGTGGTTTTGATTTGTATTTCCCTGATGCCCAGTGATGTGGAGCACTTTTTCATGTGTCTGTTGGCCATCTGGATGTCTTCTTTGCAGAAATGTCTGTTCATGTCTTCTGCCCATTTCTTGATTGGATTATTTGTTCTTTGGTTGTTGAGTTTGCTAAGCTCTTTATAGATTTTGGATACTAGCCCTTTATCTGATATGTTGTTTGCAAATATCTTCTCCCATTCTGTCAGTTTTCTTTTGGTTTTGTTGACTGTTTCCTTTGCTGTGCAAAAGCTTTTGATCTTGATGAAGCCCCAATAGTTCATTATTTCCGTTGCTTCCCTTGCCTTTGGCGTTGTTCCTAGGAAGAAGTTGCTGTGGCTGAGGTCGAAGAGGTTGCTGCCTGTGTTCTCCTCAAGGATTTTGATGGATTCTTTTCTCACGTTGAGGTCCTTCATCCATTTTGAGTCTATTTTCATGTGTGGTGTAAAGAAATGGTCCAATTTCATTTTTCTGCATGTGGCTGTCCAATTTTCCCAACACCATTTGTTGAAGAGGCTATCCTTTTTCCATTGGATGTTCTTTCCTGCTTTGTCGAAGATTAGTTGACCATAGAGTTGAGGGTCTATTTCTGGGCTCTCTATTCTGTTCCATAGATCTATGTGTCTGTTTTAGTGCCAGTACCATACTGTCTTAATGATGACAGCTTTGTAGTAGAGCTTGAAGTCTGGAATTGTGATGCCACCAACTTTGGTTTTCTTTTTCAATATTCCTTTGGCTATTCGAGGTCTTTTCTGGTTCCATATAAATTTTAGGATTATTTGTTCCATTTCTTTGAAAAAATTGGATGGAATTTTGATAGGCATTGCATTAAATGTGTAGATAGCTTTAGGTAGCATAGACATTTTCACGATATTAATTCTTCCAATCCATGAGCATGGAACATTTTTCCATGTCTTTGTGTCTTCCTCAATTTCTTTCATGAGTACTTTATAGTTCTCTGAGTATAGATACTTTGCCTCTTTCGTTAGGTTTATTCCTAGGTATCTTATGGTTTTGGGTGTAATTGTAAATGGGATTGACTCCTTAATTTCTCTTTCTTCTGTCTTGTTGTTGGTGTAAAGAAATGCAACTGATTTCTGTGCATTGATTTTATATCCTGACACTTTACTGAATTCCTGTACAAGCTCTAGCAGTTTTGGAGTGGAGCCTCTTGGGTTTTCCACATATAGTATCATATCATCTGCAAAGAGTGATAGTTTGACTTCTTTGCCGATTTGGATGCCTTTAATTTCTTTTTGTTGTCTGATTGCTGAGGCTAGGACTTCTAGTACTATGTTGAATAGCAGTGGTGATAACGGACATCCCTGCCGTGTTCCTGACCTTCACAGAAAAGCTCTCAGTTTTTCTCCATTGAGAATGATACTTGCAGTGGGTTTTTCATAGATGGCTTTGATAATATTGAGGTATGTGCCTTCTCTCCCTACACTTTGAAGAGTTTTGATTAGGAAGGGATGTTGCACTTTGTCAAATGCTTTTTCAGCATCTATGGAGAGTATCATATGGTTCTTGTTCTTTCTTTTGTTAATGTATTGTATCACATTAATTGATTTGCGGATGTTGAACCAACCCTGCTGCCCTGGAATAAATCCCACTTGGTCGTGGTGAATAATCCTTTTAATGTACTGTTGGATCCTATTGGCTAGTATTTTGGTGAGAATTTTCGCATCTGTGTTCATCAAGGATATTGGTCTGTAATTCTCTTTTTTGATGGGATCCTTGTCTGGTTTTGGGATCAAGGTGATGCTGGCCTCATAAAATGAGTTTGGAAGTCTTCCTTCCATTTCTATTTTTTGGAACAGTTTCAGGAGAATAGGAATTAATTCTTCTTTAAATGTTTGGTAGAATTCCCCTGGGAAGCCATCTGGCCCTGGGCTTTTGTTTGGAGATTTTTGATGACTGTTTCAATCTCCTTACTGGTTATGGGCCTATTCAGGTTTTCTATTTCTTCCTGGTTCAGTTTTGGCAGTTTATATGTCTCTAGGAAAGCATCCATTTCTTCCAGATTGTCAAATTTGTTGGCATAGAGTTGCTCATAATATGTTCTTATGATTGTTTGTATTTCTTTGGTGTTGGTTGTGATCTCTCCTCTTTCATTCATGATTTTATTTATTTGGGTCCTTTCTCTTTTCTTTTGGATAAGTCTGGCCAGGGGTTTATCAATCTTATTAATTCTTTCAAAGAACCAGCTCCTAGTTTCATTGATTTGTTCTATTGTTTTTTTGGTTTCTATTTCATCGATTTCTGCTTTGATCTTTATTATTTCTCTTCTCCTGCTGGGTTTAGGCTTTCTTTGTTGTTCTTTCTTGAGCTCCTTTAGGTGTAGGGTTAGGTTGTGTATTTGAGACCTTTCCTGTTTCTTGAGATAGGCTTGTATCGCTATATATTTTCCTCTCAGGACTGCCTTTGCTGTGTCCCACAGATTTTGGACCGTTGTGTTTTCATTATCATTTGTTTCCATGGTTTTTTTCAATTCTTCTTTAATTTCCTGGTTGACCCATTCATTCTTTAGAAGGATGCTGTTGAGTCTCCATGTATTTGTGCTCTTTCCAAATTTCCTCTTGTGATTGAGTTCTAGCTTCAGAGCACTGTGGTCTGAAAATATGCAGGGAATGATCCCAATCTTTTGATACCTGTTGAGACCTGATTTATGACCCAGGATGTGATCTATTCTGGAGAATGTTCCATGGGCACTAGAGAAGAATGTGTATTCTGTTGCTTTGGGATGGAATGTTCTGAATATATCTGTGATGTCCATCTGGTCCAGTGTGTCATTTAAAACCTTTATTTCCTTGTTGATCTTTTGCTTGGATGATCTGTTCATTTCAGTGAGGGGTGTGTTAAAGTCTCCTACTATTATTGTATTCTTGTCAATGGGTTTCTTTGATTTTGTTATTAATTGGTTTATATAGTTGGCTGCTCCCATGTTAGGGGCATAGATATTTAAAATTGTTAGATCTTCTTGTTGGACAGACCCTTTGAGTATGATATAGTGTCCTTCCTCATCTCTTATTATAGTCTTTGGCTTAAAATCTAATTGATCTGATATAAGGATTGCCACCCCAGCTTTCTTCTGATGTCCATTAGCATGGTAAATTGTTTTCCACCCCCTCACTTTCAATCTGGAGGTGTCTTCAGGTCTAAGATGAGTTTCTTGTAGGCAGCATATGGATGGGTTTTGTTTTTTTATCCATTCTGAAACCCTGTGTCTTTTGATTGGGGCATTTAGCCCATTTACATTCTGGGTAACTATTGAGAGATAGGAATTTAGTGCCAATTTATTGCCTGTAAGGTGGTTATTACTGTATATTGTCTCTGTTCCTTTCTGATAATACTTTTAGGGTCTCTCTTTGCTTAGAGGACCCCTTTCAATATTTCCTGTAGAGCTGGTTTGGTGTTTACAAATTCTTTCAGTTTTTGTTTGTCCTGGAAGCTTTTTATCTCTCCTTCTATTTTCAATGATAACCTAGCTGGATAGAGTATTCTTGGCTGCATGTTTTTCTCGTTTAGTGCTCTGAATATATCATGCCAGTTCTTTCTGGCCTGCCAGGTCTCTGTGGATAAGTCTCCTGCCAATCTAATATTTTTACCATTGTACGTTACAGACTTCTTGTCCCGTGCTGCTTTCAGGATTTTCTCTTTGTCGCTAAGACTTGTAAATTTTACTATTAGATGGCGGGGTGTGGACTGATTCCTATTGATTTTTGAGGGGTGTTCTCTGCACCTCCTGGATTTTGCTGCTTGTTCCCCTTGCTATATTAGGGAAATTCTCTACAATAATCCTCTCCAGTATACCTTCTGCTCCTATTTCTCTTTCTACTTCTTCTGGAATCCCAATTATTCTAATGTTGTTTCATCTTATGGTATCACTTATCTCTCGAATTCTCCCCTCGTGATCCAGTAGTTGTTTGTCTCTCTTTTGCTCAGCTTCTTTATTCTCTGTCATTTGGTCTTCTATATCACTAATTCTTTCTTCTGCCTCATTTATCCTGGCAGTAAGAGCCTCCATTTTTGATTGCACCTCATTAATAGCTTTTTTAATTTCAACTTGATTAGATTTTAGTTCTTTTATTTCTCCAGAGAGGGCTTTTATTTCTCCTGACAGGGTTTCTCTAATATCTTCCATGCCTTTTTCGAGCCCGGCTAGAACCTTGAGAATTGTCATCCTGAATTCCAGATCTGACATATTACCAATGTCTGTATTGATTAGGTCCCTAGCCTTCGGTCTTGCCTCCTGTTCTTTTTTTTGTGGTGAGTTTTTCTGCCTTGTCATTTTGTCCAGATAAGAATCCGCTGTTCTCCTTGTTAAGTGACCTTGGTCTTGGCTGGATTTCTTGTTGATCTTCTGGGGGAGGGGCCTGTTGTAGTGATTCTCAAGTGTCTCTGCCCCAGGCGGAATTGCACCGCCCTTACCAGGGGCCGGGCTAAGTAATCCTCTCAGGTTAGCTTTCGGGAGCTTTTGTTCCCTGAACACTTTCCGTAGGGTTCAGGAGGATGGGAATGAAAATGGCAGCCTCCCAATCTCTGGTTCGGAGGAGCTGAGAGCTAGGGGCCCCAGTCTTCAGTGCGCCTTCAGAGAAAAGCGCTTAATCACTCCCGTCTCCCCAGCTTCTGGCTGCACCCGGAGAAAATCGTGCATAATCAGTCCCATCTCACTGGCTTCTGGGAGCGCTCCGAGCTCACCCAGCCTGTGACCAAGCGTCTCTGTCTCTGGCAGAGTCCCACCTGGAGTCTCTGAACCCCGTAGATCCCTGAGCTCTCCTGGGTCGGAGTCTCCCCGGATCTTGTGGGGACCCCTCGCACAGAGCACCAGCCCGTGTCACAGACCACGGCTCTAGGAAACCTCGGCTCTGTCTCCATAGCCGGTTTCCCTGCTCTAATATCTGTGAGCTCTGCAACACTCAGACACCCCTGATCCTTCTGTGATCCTGTGGGACCTGAGTCCACGCTGTCCCCGTGAGGTCTTCACCCCAGTGTAGCCTCTGGAGTGATGTCCCTCCCTGGAGCAGACTTTTAAAAGTTCTGATTTTGTGCTCCGCCACTTGCCGGGAGCCGGCCCCTCCCCCTGGGGTCTATCTTCCCGTCGGGTTGGATTCACTTCTCTGCTGGTCCTACCTTTTAGAAAGTGGTCAATTTTCTGTTTCTAGAATTGTTTTTCTTCTCTTCGATCTCCTGTTGGATTCGTAGGTGTTCAGAATGGTTTGATAGGCTATCTAGCTGATCTCCTGCTGCCTGATGTCGTCTCAGCCTGCTACTTCTCTGCCATCTTGACTCCTCTCCAGGAAGTAATCTCTTAATAGGCCATTTTTTTCCAATGAGTTAAGGTATCTGGAAGAAAAACACTTACTGCAAAAATGAGACAAGGCTCAATGTTAATTTTCTGTCTTTTGGTATGTTTTTTAGATGTTTATAAAGAGAAACATGGACAAGTAGATTGGAATAGAAGGAATTTCTTTATTGTAATGCCAATCAATTTTTTAAAAACACTTTTGAAATATAATTTTTCCCAAACCAAAAAGACCAAATAGTGATATATTATCTAAAGTTATTCTTAATTATACATCAGTAGGCAACACAATTATGTCCTCCTTCAATTTTGTTAACTGCAAAGCATTAGAAACTCCATTGCTTGTAAAAAGGATATAGTTTAAAAAAAATCACAATAGCACATTTCCTGAATTTTAGAGAAAAATACAAAGAATTTAAAGCGGTAAAGTGACTGTTGATTATACCTTTGACTTTTTCACCTAGAGACACCTTATTTCAACCCAATATAGTTAGAAAATTTCTGTGAAGTTATTAATTTCAAAATGCTTTCTAATATTCTTGATAATTTGCTTTATCAAGTGCATTAAATATATTTTCGTCAAAACTTTGGAAATACAATCTTAGTTAACTCCATATATGGAAAGAAGTCCATATAAAGCATATATTTAATTGCTTCTCACATGTCTTACCTATAGGTTGGTATCATTCTAATTAGTTGAGCAGTCATCCTGACTTGTTGGTGGCTACACAGTACTAAATACTTAACCTTACCTATAGGTTGGTATCCTCCTAATTAGTTGAACAGTTGGTGGCTACACAGTACTAAATACTTAACCTCATTTAATCTAATTATCAGGGCTAACAGACCCTATCAGACATTCTCAAACCAGTATGTAACTGGTAATATCAGGTCACTTCAGAATTCTGAATCTGAGGGAGGGGAAAGGAGGAAGAAAAAGGAAGAGGAGAAGGAAGGAAGGACAGACAGAAGAGGGGAGAAGGGGAAGAAGAGAAACATTCTGGGAAGTGTCCATAAGCTTCACAAAATTGCCAGAAGTCCAAGCAGAAAAAAGGTCAAGACTGCCTTTTTCTGGTATGTTCCAGACAGAGGCTACTCCACTGGCCATGTCCTGGACAGAAGACCAAAAGGCACAGAGCAGTGACTGACTTTGGTGGACACTAGGAGAGGCCAAGAAGTCTCCAGTTATCATTGAGACGGACATTGTCCTCAGGGCCTAATCTACACTCCCTCCCCATCTGCTGTTTGGATTCTTGGATGCCCATTCAAATCTTTCATGCCCCAAAACAGTTTTGAAGTAAACAGAACATTCCGGCTGGAGAAGATTTATTTTTTGACCTTGCTCTGGGGAAAGCAAGACTTGAGGTTGTTTAGTAAAAACTCTCGCTCTTATCCCCCGTCTCTATATGTGAATTCAGATAATACCAAACCATGCAAAAAGATCCCATTTATAATGCTGCCCTTGTATTTTCGCAGAAATACACATAGGGAAAACGTATACAGGTTTCTGGTGCCTAGATTTAAAAAAAAAATGTCCCAGATACCAATATTTAAAATTGCCCCTTTGTTTAGTGCCCCTCATATAATGAACCATGGTAAGCTTTGGCATGACCAAGAGGTATGCCTTTATTTTGTAATGCCAAAAAAGGGTTCTCATGAATATGAAGGGGAAGGTGGGAAAGGAGACCCTGTGTTACGACTCAACAGGAGATGTATTTTCAGGTGGATTCATTTTTTTAAGAGTTCCTTGGATTTGGGGATATAGAAATTCCCTTACTTTTTTCTTTGTCTACATACCTTTTGTTAAGACATCAGTATAGTGCTGGAGACCTGTGACCAGTTAACCTCTGTCAATTTTAAGGGTTCAAAACAAGTGATCCCTTTCTAGATGTTTGCAGCCATAAACTAAGTGGCTTTCCCATTCTGTGCATATATCCCATTAGACCCAATGCTGTTTAAATTTTTTCCAATAGCCTAGAATAAAACATGGAGTCCATAGCAAGTCCAGTCAAGAACATGGAATTGATATCGCCTAAGATTTTGCATCAAGGTCATGTCCTTTAAGCAAGTAATTTTTCTCCTTTAATGTGTCTCTAGCATTTTGTCTGTCTTTGCTCTTTCCTAACCCAAACAACGGTCCCCTCCCATCCAGACTTAGAGCAGCCTCTTGATGGATAGTGATTCCATTCCTATCTTTTCTTTTTTTTTAGAAACTTTTTTAAATTTATTTTTTATTTTTTTTAAAGATTTTTTTTATTATTTATTTGACAGACAGAGATCACAAGTAGGCAGAGGCAGGCAGAGAGAGGAGGAAGCAGGCTCCCCGCTGAGCAGAGAGCCCGATGCGGGGCTCGAACCCAGGACCCTGGGATCATGACCCGAGCTGAAGGCAGAGGTTTAAACCACTGAGCCACCCAGGTGCCCCTAGAAACTTTTTTTTTTAAAGATTTTATTTATTTATTTGACAGACAGATCACAAGTAGGCAGAGATGCAGGCAGAGAGAAGGGGAAGCAGGCTCCCTGCTGAGCAGAGAGCCTGATGTGGGGCTAGATCCCAGGACCCTGGGATCAAGATATGAGCCAAAGGCAGAGGCTTTAACCCACTGAGCCACCCAGATGCCCCACTATTCCTATCTTCTTAATCTGTTCTCAGACCATGAGATTTTCGTGTGTGGTTTTGTTTTGTTTTGTTGTTTTTGGCAGCTTGATCAGATCACATCAACTCCTTCCTTATAAACTTCCAGTGCTTCTTCATTAAACTTAAACTACAAATAAACCTCTTATTTAAGCTTTCAAGTTCTGACCTGATCTGGCTTCTGCCCATATCTCTATTCTAATATCAGAGTGTTCTCTCTCTAGATACCTTATCTACATGACCTTCTTTCTTTCCCTCAAATACTTTAATATCATTTGGAGTACTTGTTGGGTCATGTGCACAATGTAGGTGTTCCCTTCTCCTTCCCTACTTTTCATTCTCTATTACCCACCTTGGTTTTTATTTATCAGAGTGATATTATGCATGTGTATGTTTCATTCATTTTCCTTATCTATTATCCTTAGAATTCGGTAGTATATTTTGTCTTTTTTTGCTCACTGATGTGTCCCCAATACATAGAACCTGGCATATACTTGTGTGTCCAGTAAACGTTTTAGCAATAAAGTTGAAAAATTAATGTGTATGCTTACCTCTGTATTCTTATAGTCTATCTTCCACTGGATTAGTGTGGACGAGATTTGGTCTAGTCTTTATCTCAGTCCTTAGCATTAGAGCATTGTCTGTACTGGAAATAATAATCCAAACACCTAAAAATTATTAAAGGCAAGACCGTATCCTAAATGAATTATTTTATTTAATCCTCATAACCTTTAAAATAGGTCCAGTTAATGTTCCCATGGATAGATGAAGAAATAAAACAAACCACGATTAGTGTCAGAACAGCAATTTGAATTTAGGACTATCTTATTCCACAGTCAAGTCTTTAGCCACTTTCCAGCATACTAAAAAGTTTTAGGGATTGAGGCAGGTGTATACCCATGTATTACCCTCCACTGACAATAAACCAAGATTCAAGGAGCCTATAGAAGTATAGTGTCAGCATCATTAGTGATATAGCTAGATTCTCAATAATGTCCAAAGTCCAAGGCATCTCAGTCTTGTTAAAGTTGGATTGGAGAATGTAGCTTTCTTTTGTGATATAAGAAAAGGACTTTATATCACTCTTCATCTAGATCTTAAAACTCACTTATGTGAGGAGTTGGGTCTGCAAAGTAGACTTCCCACATCATTTCCAGTCAGCAAACTGATGAGCCATGGTTTCATCATGGCCATTCCAACAGGACAGAAGATGTAAGAGGAAAAGGCTGTCGATACTGCCGTTTTTGGCATAGTATCCACACCTCACCAATAAGGTGAAATGAGTCTTTAATCTTTTGGCAAGGGATGTGAAAGAAGTTCAGAGAAGAGGTAAAATGATAAATCCAATACTTGCTGAGTGAGGTAAGATGGTAAGAGTGATACAAAGAAAAGGACATCCTTATAAAGCCAACTCCTGGGATGCCTGGGTGGCTCAGTTAAGTGTCTGCTTTTGGCTCAGGTCATGCTATCAGGGTCCTGGGATTGAGTCGCACATCAGGATCCTTGCTTAGCAGGAAATCTGCTTCTGCCTGTGCCTGCTGTTCTCCATGCTTGTGCTTCCTCTCTTACATACGCGCGCTCTCTCTCTCTGACAAATAAATAAATAAAATCTTAAAAAAAAAAAAAAAATATATATATATATATATATATACACACATATAAAATAAAACCAACTCTTACCCCACTAGGGACAAAAGCAACAAATCTTTAATTTCATTTGGGTGTTCATGAGAGAAACACTTGCAGGTAGTTTAATTTATGAAGGGAAAACAAAATATAAAATACAAGCACAATATATTATCAAAGATTATGTCCAAATTGTTAGAAATAATTCTGGAAATTGATAGAAAATTACCTTTCTGGGTATGGAATTGCCTTCTAACATGTAAACCAGTTGTTCAATTTTGACATATTTCATTTCTGTAGATGTTTTCAGAAAGGCAATCATCAAATTAAAGATTTCATTGGAAAGGCCATTCTCTTGCCTTTTCAGCTTTCACAGAAGAAAGGTTCATAAAAGGATGTGAATGATACAAAAGAACACAGCCGAAGTGAGCAATAGGGCTTGCTACAAAACCAGGGTGGAGTGTGGAGGAGGGGATGATTGCACCAAGCTTTGGGGAACAGGTAGTATTTGATTAGGCAGAGCATTATAGATGAGAGGACACATGAGCATGGGAGAGGAAAGTACAAGGCATGTCACAGGAGCAACACGTGGTTGGTGTTCTTGGAGTACAAGAAAAGGTAGAGGAGGCTGATACTCGGCTAAGATGCAGGGGGATTAAATGTGTGCACTCCCGATCAGACTGAAGATGGTCAATATTATGAAATATTATGAAACGAATGATTTAATAAGGTAGAATGCAAGTGCTTTTGTCTGAGTCAAAACATACACACACACACACCCCCCCCAAATGATGAGTGTCTGTGCTTGGGAACAGTGGGAAGGTGGGAACAGAACTAATCAACTATTATTTATTTATTTGGAGGGGAGTATAACCTTTAAGTAAAATGATGGCAACCTTACATGTAAAACTTAAATCCTTTCTTCCCCTCTCCAGTTCCATTTGCTTTCTTTGTTTATAATAGGCAGCTGTATCATTAATTCACTGTATAGCCAACCAGTAATTTTATATTATTTCTGGATAGATTTGTATCCATTTCTGCTAAAAACTATTTTAGAATCGTGAAATTTTTGTAAATGTTATCTATGGCTGATGCTCATTATTCAGTTAGGTTTTTGTGAGCCTAACTCCTGAGAGTAGAGCATTTCTGTCAGCCAATCAATACATAACCTTGTTTTATGTGTGTTTCTGTTCAAAGGTACTTTGTTTAATATATATGGTTAATTCATTAATAGTGAACTCATAGTCAACAGTGCCATTACTCATGCCTGAACAGAATTCATCTAACATGTAGTTTCTCCATGAAGCATATCCTAGCCTTCTTATTCTTAGGAACATCAGACAGCCTTTAGTACTGTACTTGGGAACCATTTAAACTGTAAAACCACCAGGAAAAAGCACATAGATGTAAAAACATGGCACCAAATATACTAGAAGAAAGATACACTTACATAGAGGATGGGACTGAAACAACAGGGAAGAGCCCTGTTTGACCTCAGCTGAGAACATGTCAGTTGGGAACTCAAATGATGCCCTCCACACGTTTGCAAATAACTGTGAAAGAACCATGAGGATTGATTTTTAGCTAGTAGGTGAATTAGCCCATACAGAATGTAGAATAACAAAGATTAAGGACTGACTTCCCCTCTCCTCCTCTCTCTCAAAATTCACACACACACACACACGTATAGATATATATGTATGTATACACATTTCTGTATACATATATGCATATCCAAACATGTATACATATGTGCATATCATATGTATTTTATATTATAATTGAACCTTTTTATTCAACATTTCATTTCTCAGATCTGTCCAGGGTGATGTTTATATACCTAGTCTCTTCATTTTAATGAAAGTGTAGTGTCTCATTCTTCACCAATGTAACCTTCCCCATAGTGATGCAATAAGCACTTTTACAGTGTATAAAACTCTCATAAACACATATTATCTCTCTGTAGCCCCATTTCACTAGAAACAAAGAGTGGAATGAGTTTATTATTTAAAAAAACTTTGAGTTACTATTAAGCTTTCTACCTAGACCTAACTAAAGAGATTAAACCTAAAGCTGTATAAAAGATTTTAAACTCCCCACCCTTTGTTAAATTCAATTACATATATTAATAAATATTGCCTACATCTTTTAGTAATTAAAGTATTTAAAGTTTCATGGGGCATATGTAACTTTGATGTGTATCAGATATCAAAAACAAATAAAATAAAATGTCACTTTTATGGAATTTCTAGTCCAGCACAGGAAAATGAACCAACATGTGTGTAAGTCAATGAGTTTTGGTATGTAGTCAAAGGTCTATGATCGGGGGAGAGTAATCTGACAAAAATGTGGAGTCACTTAAAGACTGGAAGTCAGAAATATCATTAGGAGCTACTGCTTTAAAAAATATGTAAGTGCCTTCTAGGCACAATAGGGTTATATCAGACTGAGACTAAATCATGGAGGCGAAAAACATGGACCATAAAAGAGAACCTCAAATAATTTAGTATGGCCAGAGCATAACTGATGAGGCATGGGATGGTGAGTTAGGAAGTGAGAGAGGTAAAGGAGGGCCAGATACCAGAGCACATTTTCTGTGATGATAATCCATTTGGATTTTATTTTGTAGATAGACGTGAGTCTATGAAGTGTTCTCAAGCATGGAAATGGCTTAAGATCTGGGTATTAGGAAGATTATGTTGATGGCAGAAGAAATCGATTGGAGAAGGTGGTAAGACAAGGAGTCAGAAATACCAGTTAGGAAGCGATTACAATAGCCCAGGCAAGGGAAAATGAAACCCTGAAATAAGGCAATATTCTCTCCTGATGGAAATACATTCAGCCTAATAGCATCCTCAAAGACGAAGAGTGTCAACTTTATGTTATCAGTAGATCACTTATTTGTTGCTTTTGTAAGTGGTCTGGACCACTATTCTTTCAAAATTATATTTCTCTATTAAGCAGATGCTTATCCATCTCCACAGGTGGGAACTTGACATTTCTATGGGCCATGGCAAACATATCATATCTAAGTTATCTTTCTTTTATTGCATCATTTAAAGATTTATTTGGTCTTCATGCTCAACTGCCTTTGCCCTCTTCCTCTCAGGAAGAGTAAGTGTTATTTATTTATTTATTTATTTATTTATTGAGTAGGCGCTATTTTTTTTTTCCTTTAAAGATTTTATTTACTTATTTGACAGAGAGAGATCAGAAGTAGGTAGAGAGGCAGACAGAGAGTGAGGGGGAAGCAGGCTCCCCACTAAGCAGAGAACCCGACATGGGGCTCGATCCCAGGACCCCGAGATCATGACCCAAGCCGAAGGCAGAGGCTTAACCCACTGAGCCAACCAGGTGCCCCTAGGTGCTATTTTTTAAATGCCCAGTCAACATCATTCAATTTAGAATTAACTCTTTTCACCATCAAACATAAAAATAAAACTAAATATCAAAACAAAAGAAAACTTATTTCCTTCTGAAATAACCACCAGTCAAAGCCATATGCTAATGCCAGTAATTCTCTTTCCTTTTTCTTTTTTGACATGTCTGAAACTATTATCTATTTGTTTGGGGGTGGGGGGGGACATTCTCTTCTAAGGGGTTTTAGCTTGACAATACTAAATAGAATTTTCCAGATAATGTGAGACTGGGCTCAAATCTTAGAGAACTGGAAACTTGAGTTTGCTCAGATTTTCTCCAGGTCCTTATCCATAGGGGATAAGACCCCTACTGGATGCACAGATAATATCGAACCTTATATATACTATGTCATTTTCTATAATGCATACCTGTGATAAGGTTTAATTGATAAAATAGGTAGAGTAAGAAATAAGCAATAAGAATGAAATAGAACAATTATAACTATGCTATAATGAAAATTATATGAATATGATTTCTCTCTCTCAAAATACTTTATTGTATTATACTCCTCCTTCTTGTGCTGATGTGAGATGATAAAATGCTTAACTGATGAGACGAAGTGAGGTGAATGGCAGAGGTATGTGATGTAGCATTAGGTTTTACAGACCTTCTGATAACCCATCAGGAGATTTTCTGCTTCCAGACCATAGAAGTGAAGCTTCCAGAAACCATAGAAAGCGAAATAGATAAGGGGAGCCAGTCTACGGCCATACCACCCTGAACGCGCCTGATCTCGTCTGATCTCGGAAGCTAAGCAGGGTCAGGCCTGGTTAGTACTTGGATGGGAGATAAGGGGAGCCACTGTAAAAGGGAAAGCTTTTGTCACATATCATTGGCCTGGTCCGGTTCAAACCCCTGGAACTCTATATTAAGTATATGTCAAGAAAGTTACAAAAATAATAATTCAACCACTGGATAAAATCCAAAGTATCTATCAGAGGTCTGCATTTTTATATTTATCTAAGGAGTCCAACAGTTGCATTCTGGTATTATATACTTTTACCATTGAAGTCTATCATATAGGTCTTTCTAACTGCTTCTTATGCCATTTTTACTGCAGCTTTAATTATGGGCCTTTGCAAACAAATTCAGTTTATTTATAATCAGATCACATGCTAATCTAATAGTTTAGCATCCAAACTGTGATCAGAGTCTAAGCCCTATAATAGCCCAGTGTAAAATTCTTTAATTGAATCACAAAGGGGAAAAGCTGTAATCCTATAAATGAGCCTCAGGAATTTGACATGCTGAGAATGCTTTTCTGGAACTTTTAATTGCATGACACAGCAAGCATCATAAGTCTATAAAAAGGAATGCACATTCTATAAGCAATCATGTTATGTAATTTAAAATGCCATGCTAGTAATACTAGTTTCTGAGCACATCACCCTTAGTAGTCAATACAAATCCTTCAGGCTTATACAAAGGTCTCTGTTAGCAAAAGGGCAAATGGTTATATTCAAGATGGTAACGTGTACTGGTGATAACTTCAGTAGTCTAAATTCAACAGACAAAGAAGATGGTGTTTGAAGCAAGCCCTGCGTCTGAATCTCAGTTCTCAAACTTCCTAGCATGCTGTTTTGCATGTCAAGCATTTTCTACCCTGTCCAGGGAGAACCAACCCTAGAACTTTCACATAAGTAGTACATGAGATCTGGTGGAAAAGAGAAATGAGGTGAATTTTCTTTAAGCTGTTTTTTCAAGACCAGCTTGTTTTAATTTATCTTGGAGGCTTATTTTAGATGATTTGATGGAAAATATAAGGTGTTATACAGTCAAACCAATCAACCATTCCTTATTATAGGCCTCAGCTATAAAATGTTATCACTCAAAGGTGGGAGGTTGTGAAAGTTACATTAGATAATATGCCTGAAACAGAGTTCAACAAAGCTTATTCTCCTTCCCTTTCCTACCCTTCCCTCTTCCCTCCTAGCCTTCAGTTCAGATCCCATGAGAGGCAATCCTACTAGTTCTGTTTTTTGCCCAAGAACATAGTTCTTTGCCAGCCATCCATGTTGGAAGCAACAGATGACTGAGTGGTTGGATTTTTTTTTTTTTTTTTTCACTCTGTTGGTCTACCTACTCAAGATTGCCAGGCCTGAAGAGCAGTCTCTTAAATAAAGAACAGCACATTGGTCTCAAGGGGGGAGAAAGGCATACAAAGTTTTTCTTGCTTCCTGAGCATTTAGAAAATTGGAAAATTTAAGCACAGGCCAGAAATCCCAATGAGATACTCCAATTTTTTATTTTTATTATTTATTTATTTATTTATTTATATTTCTCAAGGGGGGAGAAAGGCATATGAAGTATTTTCTTGCTTCCTGAGCAATTTAGAAAATTGGAAAATTTAAACACAAGGCAGAAATCCCAATGAGATACTCCAGTTTATTTATTTTTTTCATTCATTTGTATCCAGTAAGCTAATAACTTTATTCAGGGATTGGATCATACTGAAAATGAATTTTGAAGATTCTCAACAATATGAACAAAAGTAGTTACTGAACAGGCCCCTTTTTGGCAGCTGGGTGGCTCATTGGATTAAGCCGCTGCCTTTGGCTCCGGTCATGATCTCAGGGTCCTGGGATCGAGCCCCACGTCGGGCTCTCTGCTCTGCGGGGAGCCTGCTTCCTCCTCTCTGTCTGCCTGCCTCTCTGTCTACTTGTGATCTCTGTCTGTCAAATAAATAAATAAAATCTTTAAAAAAAAGTGAACAGGCCCCTTTTTGAAAATCTTTTTCCGTAAATGCTTCATGATTAAACAAGCCTGGGCATTGCACTTTTTAATTTTTTCTTAATTTTAATTTCAATATAGTTAACATGTAGTGTTACATTAGTTAAACAATAATTGTTAATGCATGGCTGATCTGGGAATTCCAGCCCCCAACAATATGTTAAGTTTAATGGGATTGGTCAAAACTGGTTGGTAATTACTTCAAAGATTATCACAGTTATCACAGTTCTGATATCATTTAAAAACTACACATAATTTAAGATTTGTTTCAGCTCAATAACATGATGCATGTATGGAGATACCATATAAATGCAAATTCTATACACAAAATATTCAAAAATATGTTTAATGAAACTCCCTGGTCCATTACCATATGGAGTTAATGCCTTCCTGATTCTCTCCTAAACCACACTTTTCTCCCTCATTCTCCAGTTCTGTCCTACTTCATGCCCAGTTCCAAATCACTTCCCCTTAGATACTTTATTAATATTTTCTTTTTTTTTTTTAATGCTAGAAAGAATTTGTCTCTTCTGTGCTTTCACAGAAATTTGTAGTTACCATTATGGTACTTTTCACATCATTTTATACCTCCTTACAGATCCTTATTTCCTTCAAGTTGTGTTCTCTTTAAAAGGGTCATCCATTCACTACACATTCATTTAGTACATTCTAAGGATGAGGACCTCTGGTAGGCATTGGTTTCTGACTTCAAGGATCTTAGAGCCTCATGGAAAAGAAAAAATGTTAATACAATTATCATGCAGCTCATTATAAAAAGTACAATTCTAATGAGTGCCACTACCAAAAAAAATAGGTCTTCTATGGATATGTAAAGAAGGATAAATTTGACCTAGTTATAGGGATGAGGAAAGGCTTCTCTGAATAAGGGACAATTAGGTAGAGGTATAAAGGATGAATGGGCATTAAATCAGTTAAGAGGGAGGGGAGGCCTGGACTGCTCCTATCTCATTAAGCTGTGTTTATCATAAAAATACATATACATGCATATGTATATCTACATGCACATATATACACATGTACTGTCACAGGGCTATGTGTGATCATATTGTCTCAAATAGTCTGAAACACAGGGTTTGTAGCAGGCACATATGCCCTTGGCCCTGTGTTCATCTGCATCATGCACCATGACCACTTTCTACCTCAAGAACACATAGCTCTGGCTCCCCAGGAGTTCCCTATACCATAGCAGAGCAGACTTGAAAATGCTGAATCGAATGCTGCCTCCAGAGGAAACTGTCAAATGAGTGACAGTTTTTGATGGATAAATGTGCTTTTTCCTGCTACCTTAGCTCTTTGTGGGGCAATTCTGTAATGTGTCCTACCCAGTTCATTACATGTTCCCCAGTGGAATGGAGCCTGTCATGGAAACCTCCTCAATTGCAAAACCCTTTACTGAGCTCTCTCCCTTTCTGATCCCACTGTCCCCACATCCTCATTTGTGCACAAGTCTTTCCTAGGGTGTGATATGGGGTGGACTCAAATCAAGAATGGATGATAACCATCATTCAGGACACTAAGGCAAATAAAAATGTCTTTAAAATAACACTGTGAAATTCTTATTGAGAACCCTGAACTTTGACGTGACTGAAATCACAGCTGGTATTAATCAATGATTAATCTATGCGTGAGGGCTTATTTTTTTTTCTCTAAATTGTTATGTAAATTCCAGTTAACATGCAATGTAATATTGGTTTCCAGTGCAGAATTTAGTGATTCATCACTTACATACAGCCCCTGGTGCTCCTCACAAGTGGAGGACTTATTTTCATTGGCATGTTTATCTGGACGATTGCCTTTCCCCTCACATTCTAGTCAGTGTTGTGTCTCTGTCCTGTGGCCAACTCTGAGCCATCTGGATCCAGTGGCTGGCTTGACATGCATTGCCTGGGATCTTCTTATGTGGGTTAGGCAGAGCCTGGGTAGGAAGGGTGAGGCTTGGGAAGAGTAGGTTGTAGGACGTAACAGTGTTTCTTAGGAGAGAGGTTTATTTTCTCTGAATGTTTCAGTGTCATCTCACTAATGAGATTTACTGCTAGTGGCTCTGGTCCCTTAGACTGTAATTCTGGCAGGGAAGGACTAGGACGGCTCTAGCATGTAACAGGGCTTTTTTGAGCAGAGAAAGGACAGAAGGCACAGAAGTCCTGATAGGACATAATTTCTCCCTGACATGATAAGGATATGTTCAAACTGCTGAAGGGATATTAATACCTTTCCCTGCAAGTTCTTGTTTGTTTGTTGCCTAACAGGGCACTTCGCATATTTGCACTTTAGGAAGGTTATAGGTAGCAAGGTAAAGTAAGTAGATCCTGATTTTTTCATATAATTCAACATTTGTTGAGTCTTTGTCCTGTGCATAGACCCTTTCCCAAGCTATCTCATTTAGTTTATACACCAACCATAAGATAGAGACATCCTCATCCCATATTACAGGTGAAGAAGCCAATTGAGAAAAAAGAAATTGTCATAATAAGCCAGTGATAGCAGTATCAGGAAGTCAATGTAAACTTGGGGCTCCTCCTAGCACTTCATGATTCAACAGATTTAAAAACAAAACCAATAGCCAGCATAGTGTTTTATTTCTCTCATTCCAGGCTCTTGAAAAATTGTTTCTCTTCTTCATTATTTCCTTTATATTCTGATGGAGATAATAACTCTTAAAATGGCAACTTGCACAAGGATTTTGTAGTAAAACAAGTGATATAATTTATTTTCCCATCTTCTTAATGTAGACCATAGCAGCATTGTTCTTACTAATGTAAAACCTACAATTTTGGTGACCATAGGCATAATGAAACCCAATCACAAAATTTAGCTGATGGTTAGTCACAGAAAATGAGTGCCATTCAACCATAAGTAGGTAATATCAGTTCTCAACGTGCCATACAGATAGATCTTCACCTAAATTACTGTAAACTTGTTCTCTCCCCTCCTCCTTTGCTCCCATATAGACTCAGAAGGTTGAAAAAAGAATAATCATGTCTAAATATTTTAATATACTTAGATTCATAATTATATACTAAGTGATAGTCACATCAAAAATAAACATCTTGTTTATAGAAGAGAGTGTAATACGCTCTGCAGAATTTTATGACAACAGAACCCTAAGATAACAATATGTTGTCCAGAATGGCGTTGTGTTCATATTTGCTCAGATACTCACACAGAAATTTTCTAGAACTCAGATTTGATGTTTATTTTCCTATATTACTTAGTTTGAAATATGCGGGATCTCTGAGTGTTTGAAGTCCAATCTTAGTGAATCCTTTTCTTCACAGTTTCATTAATGTTAGAAATGTGCATTAAAGCTTCCTGGAAATCTATTTTTAAAGCCCTCAACTCTTCTTTCATTTACAGAAACAGGTAACCCTGCAGGGAGGCCAAAATTAGAGGAGTTTTGCTTGCTACTAGAAGAGCAAAAGAAATTTACTAAATTGTCTGGTTACCCCCTTCCCTCCATTACAAATAAGTAGACTGGAGATAAATAAGAGAAGAGTATATATAATGCATCAACAAATTGAGGCCAGCAATCGACAATTATCAGACACAATTCTATTTAGGAAATTGCATCTCTTTATTTTAGGGTATCACATTTGGCAAGTGAAAGAGCTAATCCATATTAGTCCTCTTTGTGGAAAGGGATATTCTACCAAAAAAAATTGGTTCCAGATGGCTAAGGATTTTTTATATGTCCTTGAAGGCTCATACCCATCGCTATATTAGAAGAACATGTTGGTTATTAGCATCTAAATGTTTTTTTTTTTTTTTAAGATTTTATTTATTTATTTGTTAGAGAGAGAGAGAGTAAGCACAGGCAGATAGAGAGGCAGGCAGAGGCAGAGGAGAAGCAGGCTCCCCGCCGAGCAAGGAGCCCGATGTGGGACTCGATCCCAGGACGCTGGGATCATGACCTGAGCCGAAGGCAGCCGCTTAACCAACTGAGCCACCCAGGCGTCCCTAGCATCTAAATTTTAAATGAATGTCTAAAGTAGGTTTGTGAGTGAGAAAGCCTAGTGATACAACAAGAGACATTGTTTTAAATGTCAAGGAAATTTCTAATGCCGATAGAATATTTAGCCAATTCAAAATTTGCTGGACAATCTTAGACCTTATAGCTTCACAAGCTTGATCTTAAGATCAGATTTTCAAACTATCTCAGTTTAGTTGTAATTTCTAGGATGTTCTTAGGATTTATAGCTTCATAAATGACATAATAACACACTAGGTTACACTAGGAAGAATCTTTTGTTATGTAGTTAGAAAGACCTCGGCCCTAGGTCTCTTTATTTCCTGGTGATGGGACATATATCAGGTTATTTACTCAGTGTTTTAGTTTTCTTATCTGTGGAATAGTTGATAATTACGGTACCTATTTCATGGGATTGTTCTGAGAATAAAATGGAATAATGGGTATAAGGTGCTTAATTAACACATAGTAAGATCTCCATCATTCATCTTGTTTTTATTTGTTATCATTATATTATCCTGGGACAAATGGAGGCAAGGAGTGTGAGACTGATTCCTTTTTTAAAAAATCTTGTTTTAAAAAGATTTATTTATTAATTTTAGAGAGAGACCATGAGCCAGAGGGGCAGAGGGGGAGACAGAATCTCAAATAGACTCTGGGCTGAGCCTGGAGCCCAAGGAGAAGCTGGATCTAACAACCCTGAGATCTGTACCTGAGCCAAAACTGAGAGTCGGAGGCTTAACAGGCTGCACCACCCAGGTGCCCCTGCTTCTTTCCTTAAGACTGTCAAAATCCCTTTTTTTTTCTTTTATTTGCACATAAGTGCAAATAAAAGATATGACCTAATATAGGGAAATGCTTTAATATCCTAATGATAAAATACAAAGAAGAGCAATTATTTTTGGCCATCTCAAACATCTCAATACAATGTTTGAATGACATAAGTGAAGTATCCAAATATTTACTTAGGATGTGAGATTTACCAATTTACTGATATATCTATACTTGAACCTATTCCACGTGTTTAACACGTAATAGATGTTAATTTTAAAGTAGTACTTTTCATTCTCACATTCATCTTCAGTGTCAATGCCATTGACATCACTAGTGTTATTGTTGGAGTCACTGAATGGATCTCCAGAGCACACATTCTTCAACTTTCTGTGGCTTGAGATATGGCAGTGATTTAATTCAATGTATAGGGCTATCACTGGAAAAAGTTACCCAAGGCCATAAGAATGCATTTAAATTTTATTAGGAGTTTTTGATTTTCATTTATCTGGTAGGTCTATGTTTATAATCACCACAGTATAAGCATTTCTAAATTTCTTGTAAAGAGATCTTATTAAAGTCTGTTTGAAAGCATTGAGTGAAGTGCTTTGGGATAGCTACTTTAGTCCGGGGAGACAAAAGAAGGCTTTCCTCAGGAGGAGGTAGTATATGGATTGAGCACCTAAATTGACGTAGGTGTTTAGTGGAGCATGGTGACAACAGCCCCGAGGTGGGGATACTGGCCAAGAGCAGCTTCACTAATTTAAAAGCAGACTATTGACAACAATAAGCTAGGAACTGAATGGAAATGTCAAATAAAGTAGTCACATCAACAAGTGAAGCACACAGATTTCATCAAAGAGAAAGAAAACACAGTTGTCAATTGCATGTAAGTGTTGAAGGGGTGTTCCTAACAGGTCCTCCAAAATTATTTTTGAAATGAATTATGAAAGGATCACAAATAAACTCAGAGTTTCAAGCCAGAAATGATACAGTTGGCAAAAGGAGCTTGCTCGGTACTCAGAAAGGTAGGAAATCCAGTGGAGCCCTTGGAGCTGTGTGGTTGAAGGAATGGGTAGGATACTACCAATAAAGACTTGATCTAGGACTCTTTCATATATGGGGGCAGGTGCAAAGAGGATGTAGTGCATCTGAGATTAAAAACTGTCCATGCAATGAATGAGTTGGTTGTAGCTTTTTTTTTCTTTTTTTTAATTCTTAGGAGGTATGCTTGAGTGTTTGTATTACACAACAGAGAAAACAACTGTATACTAGTGGAAAGAACACTGGATTTGAAATTAAGAATAGGGTTCACATCTTAGATTCACTGCTTATTAGCTGTGTTACCTTTGGCAAGTTATTTAATCTCTCAGCTGGTTTATTTTTCATAAATGGTCAAAAACATCCTCTCTCCACTGAGTGAAAATTAGGTGAGCTAATCTACACTACCTGGATAGCAGCATTAATGTATTCAGTTAATGTATTTTTAACCTTAATCTAGAAAGAGAAAAATATTTGAGAAACATCTAGCATTCCCCCTGAAAGTCCCCATTCAACTCTAGCACCCAAGTTTAGCCAGTGCAGACAAGACAAGAAAAAGGAAGCAGCAAGGACAGGAGAAGCATCTAGTCCAGCCAGAGAATCCTCTGGGAGTCTTGTCAGAAGTCACCGTTAAGGTATCTGAGATGAGAATTCACTCATGATATTTCTACAGCCATTCTTCTCCTGGTTAAAGATACTTTTCCCTCTCCCCGTAAATGGGCATATGATTCATGTTTGCCCATGCCTAAACTTGCCCCAAGAGTTTTAACATGGAGAGGAAAAGGCTCATTTTCTTTTTGAGGTGCTAAGCAGGGAAATGTAACCCCCTAGGGAAACAAAATGGTCTTATAAGTAGGAATGCTTTACATCAGCATATCCATAGCGTGGTAGCAGCCTTGGAGACTCGAAGAGGAAAATGGAAAAAAAGTTTGGCAATATCTTGATCACAGAAGTTGACATGGCAGAAAGGCCATTATGAGTGGTAGCTATCCAGTCCTTTGGGTCAAGTCTAAAATGAAGAGAGGATGAGAAGTGGCTTAAGGAACTTGATACCCATAGTCCAGGATAAGGTCTGTTCTCAACACAAGGTCACTGAGCAGGCTTGTTTGGCAAACCAGCCAGTACACTAGCACCAGGAATTAGAACCAGCCAGTGCACTAGCACTAGCTTGACTATTACAATTGCAAGAATAACCCTGAGAAGCAAGGGATCCTCAGTGAATGATTTGCAGTGCCTAAGCCTGTGCTCTAGCAGCGCTACTTGGAGAGGAGTTGAGAGAAGCTAACAGAAGTGCTTGGTAGACTGAGACCTGAACAGGTGGACTACAGACAACAACTCCATTGAAGGCCACTTGCAATAAGGGAAGTATAAGTAAAAAAGCTGGCCCCTTTAGCCTCCCAGCTTTCCCTCAATTCAGCAATGGCAGTAAAGTAGTTCCTGGAACAGTCAGAATATCCCATGGTACCTACTAACATATTTTCCTGGGTCCTATTCTGGTGTCAAAATCTGCATTTTAACAAATTCTGCAGATCAATCTTAGGCACCTGAGGTCTTGGAGCTCCTGTGATACAGTTTCCAGTAAAGGGAATCACCTGAGAGATTACTGGTAGGATATGTACTGAATCTCTTCTAGTTTCTTCGGAGAAGAGTGGCAGTTGGCGTTGCCATGAGAACCTTACTCAGAGACTAGTTCTAAAAAGTATTGACCTGAGCTTTGCGTTCTCTGTAGAGCCAGAGACCATCTGAGAGGTCTGACTTCTTGCCTTCTGCTGCGAAATAATAGAAACAGCAATCTTTTTATTGCTTCTTATTCTGATGCAACAGGAAAAGGCAATTTATCCTTCTTACCACTTCAGCTGCGTGGAAGCTGAGTATCCTACCTTACTTGGATTAGCCTGGCCTCTCGTCATTTATTTGTGCCCAAGAGGCATTAGCATACACTGTTCAACAGCTGGCCTTGGATTTTATGCACGTTTACTCCCAGCAATCAAAACTCTGCTTGTTCAGCATCTTTATAATCTCCTCTGTTCCCGCTCAGACAGGCATGAGACTCTTTTCTTTCCCTGCCATTTAATAATAGTAGCAAGGCTGAGTGACACACACTCCAGCCCCTTACCCTTCCTATTCTGACAGGCTTTCATAATAGTTCCCTTTTGCTTCACACCTCTGCTAAAAGGTGAATACATGTTGACACATCACATTTTTTTGGACACCTCTCTAGCAGCTGTCAGATGAATGTGTATTTTCTGCTTGTTTTACACATTCTGTTATAAAGCCCAGGAGAGCTTTGCTTTCTAGATATAATGCAATCCCTGCACTTGAGAGTTTTGCTGTTTCTTTCAAATACTGGTAATCTGGTTACTAAAAGTGCTTCTACATTTATCCTATTTCAGGATTAGGCATTCAGTGACTCCTTTATTCTTCAGAAAGATGCACAGTAAAGTCAGAATCAATTGGTTGAAGATTTCATGCTGTTTGTGATCTTTCTATTTATGCTAAGCAATGCTTCCTTATTACATTGTATTATCTGAGCAGTACATGCTTATAAAGACAGTGGGCAACCAGCCTCTTGTTGGTGAGGATTTCCTACGAAGATGTAGCTAAAGAACTTGGGATCATGTGTGGGATAGGTGAATATATATTTTGCTTAGTGTCGGAAGATGCCTGGAATGATACTCTATAGCTAATGGGGATTTACAAGCCTCGAAATATTCATCTGGAATTAACTTTAGCTGATACATACTAAGGATTAATACCAGATTGTTCAAAAATAAGAATTTGAGTCCATTAGCTAGTTTAAAAATTATTTGTGTGCAAGTGAGAAATGGTGTGAAAAGTGTAGAAGAGCAAGGGGGAGAAAGGAAAAGGAGGGAAAGAAAGGTCAGAGTGCATTTGAAAGGATATTCGGTTTAAGGAGACATGGATCTGTTTACCACTTAGACAATGCTGAGTGAATATATGGATGGCAGTGGTGAACAGGCCATTCACAAGGATCTTGGTTTCCTTATTCTTAAAATATAGGTGATAATTCCTATTGAACCAATCAAAGTTGTTGATGACAGAAAAGAAAGATAAAAACTACTTTAGCTCAGTTAAACAGAAGGGTCATTTATTGGTGAGGTATTAGGGAACTCCCAGGAAGCCTTAGGGAGATGAGGGGAAATAAGCAGGGACCAAGGAAACCATGCTCAACCATAATCCTATCACAGCAAGTCTTTTGTGCAATGGTAGATGGAATGTTCATGCAGATGCTTTGCGATGACACTGCAAACAGCCCCTGTACCTTTGAGTAACCCCCTCAAGAGACAAAGTTACAGGTAGATGGACAAACCTGT
Organism: Taxidea taxus jeffersonii; assembly: GCA_003697995.1. Taxonomy (NCBI): domain Eukaryota; kingdom Metazoa; phylum Chordata; class Mammalia; order Carnivora; family Mustelidae; genus Taxidea; species Taxidea taxus. The sequence continues at coordinate 72,722 of RCUC01144862.1, forward strand.
GGCTGCCTACTGGCTGTGCCTTAGACTCCAAGGAACAAAGGAAAGGCTACCCCAACCCTTAGACTTTGATAGAGTGAACCGTGCCTCCCTCCTATCTTGCTGTCCTCGAAACTGAGGAGAGTATCCAAATGCTCGGGAGGACTGATGTTATGAAGTTCCATTCCATCACATCAGAGGTTATTAAAAAGAAAGTAGTAGGGGTGCCTAGGTGGCTCAGTCAGTTAAGCATCTGACTCTTGAGTTTGGCTCAGGTCATGACCTCAGAGTCGTGGGATAGAGCCCAGTATTGGGCTCCATGCTGGACGTGGAGCCTGCCTAAGATTCTCTCCCTCTCCCTCTGCCCTGCTGCTGCTGTGTGCATGTGTGTTCTCGTTCTCATTCTCTCTCTCAAAAAAAAAAAAAAAAAAAAGGCATTAAAAGAGGTACTTGGGGGCGCCTGGGTGGCTCAGTGGGTTAAAGCCTCTGCCTTCAGCTCAGGTCATTATCTCAGGGTCCTGGGATTGAGCCCTGCATTGGGCTCTCTGCTCACTGGGGTGCCTGCTTCCCTTCCTCTCTCTCTGCCTGCCTCTCTGCCTACTTGTGATCTCTCTCTCTGTAAATAAATAAATAAAATCTTTAAAAAAAAAAAGAGGTACTTTGGTTAAAGTATTAAAAGGTACTTTGGTTAAAGCACCTAATACCTATGATTTTTTTCCTCATTAGTCATTCACATTTTCACATGTAGGATGAGGATTGTTGTTTGTTCACGATGAGAACAATGTAGAATTTTTGACCGAGGCCACGTGGGAAACTGATGACAGCTAGACAAAAGCTCCAGCTTCTATACAGTGCACAGACCACCTTATGCCAAGGAGAGGGAGAAAGAAAAAAAATTTTTCATTCAGGGACAGCAGAAAAGAAATTGACTTCTTTTCTGTTTGACTCGGACTCAGACTGAATTCTTTAATTTCAGTTCCCAGTGTTTACCCAGATTTCTTGTAATGAGTAGTAGAGCAGGACAGTGGGAAGAGAGGTCAATATTTGGATATAATGTGTCACTGACCGCTGAGTGAGCTACAGTTTTGGTTCACAGGTATACTTGTAAATCCCCCAATTCCATCTGGTTCCTTAATTCCCTTGGGTGTTTGGAGTTAGTTGAGAAAGCTTACCTTAGCCTACCATTGTTGAAAAATATTATTTACTGGTATTTAAAATGTCCAGGTAGCTTAAAGACAAAGTATATAAGCAAGAAGATGGGGAGTTGTTCACTTAACAGTTACTCATCCCCTATCAGGGCTTTATTGTACAACCATGCCCATAAATAAGTACATTGTACTTTTTGCAATTTAGTGTAATGTTACCTTAAATTAATATATTAAATTACTGTGTTCATTTCAACCTCACCAGGAACTATATATTTGAATATTAATGCACGTATTAAACCATATTCCTTCTCGGTGAAAACTAAAATATATCACCCTATTTCTTTTTTTTTTTTTTTTGTACTAATAAGTACTAAGAGAGGTGCTCAGCATTTTTTTGGTATGACATCTCAATTTCCACTCTTTGCCATGAGGTCACCCCTCTCTCTCTTCTAGGTGCCTCTGTTGTTCTTTGTGTTCTCTGAGAAGCTCTGGTGCTACTCTACTGGGTCCTTCTAGGGGCAGTTGCCCGGGTCCCATGGTAAACCTCCTGTTCCAAGGGATACTGTATTCCCTCCCTAGATGCCACTGCTCCCCATGGTTCCTCACACAAATAGCCATCCAGCTACACCAGTGCCAATAGCACACTGGGAAATAATGTCTGCTTCCATCAGTTTTATTTTGTTCTAAGGGTCCCAGAGGTATATTCCTTGTGCTTCAGGGTTCTATAAACTCTAACTCCTATTTATTACGAATAACAGTCTCTCCCCTCAGTAGCTGGCATCTGGAGACTTCAACTCAATGGATTTAAGTTTCATTTGCAATGGACTAACCCAACTGTTCCCTCCCCTCTAATGTCTACCTCCTTCTATATACACTAAACACACACTCTCAAGAGAAAGGATTTCTTAAAAAAAAAAAAAAAAAAAGGATTTCTTACTGCCCCTTACCTAATTGAATCTTTGATCCCTCACACAAATAAACATATGGAGGCCCATTAGAATGCCAGTGACGAACATAGCTTACACTCAAACCAAAACCCCATTGTATACCCTATCCCATGGTCCAATAAATGAGCATTCCATGAACCCATTTCAGCGTAATGATGCTTAGTGTTTGGTTTGGTTTGGTGGTTTATTTTGATGGCTCTCTATTGCAGCTCTGGGTGAAGCAGCAGCTGCTTCATCATTTGGAAAGGACCCTTCTAGCAGTGCTGTCCCATAGAACTTTCCGCAATGATGGAAATGTTCTTTATCTTAATAATTCAAAATAGCCATTAGCTACATTGAGCACTTGATAGATGGCTACTGTTACTGAGGAACTGACATTCTAATTCTGCTTAATTTTAATAAAAGTAAGTTTTTAACAGCATGTGAGTATTGGAATATTCACATACTCACGTATTGGAAAACACAGCTGAAGGAAAGATCAGGAGTGGAAAATTCTTATTCTTGAGTCCATTAGATATAGGCTGTAAATTTTGAAAATATGTATTTATAGAAGGAACTGTAAGGAATAAGCAAACTTTAGGTAAGACCCTGGCACCACTAAATTATAAGTGAGCGAAAGAAAAATTGTGAACTATAAGATTGCCAAAAAGACTGTCAACAACCCATAATTCAAACCATACATTGTCCATAACACCCTCCCCCCCGCAAAAGTGACTATTTGAGCTTAATGTCACTGTGTAAAACATGAAACAAGAGAAACTCTTTCAAGAAGTAAAATAATTTGGTCTTAAAGTGTAATGGCTGGAAGTAATTGCCTTGGCTGGCAGGCATCTATCTAATTTCCCAATTTTAATGTCTTAAATACAAGGCATGCAAGCACTAAAGCCAGTTTTAAATAAACCCAGATTTTTCCCCCCCTTTGGGTATCAAGCATGTTTAGAATGGAGCGCAGGAGAAGAAAGTTCTAAGCAAAGGTGACACAAACAACCCAGTGGCATGAACAGAAAGCCAGAGTACAATTAGGAAGTACATAAACTCATAAAGGGAACCACTGTCATCCTCACGCACAGAATTTTCAGTTATTCTTCAATTAAACCTGACTTGTTGGAATTACACTCAATTCAAAGCTCCAGGTCATACCACTTTGAAATCTTGGGATAGAGAGCTACAAGCAATTTAAAAATTTAAAGTGGGGTGTCTGATGTGTGCCTGGGACATGAGCTTCGCTTCTTTTGACAGCAAGCAAAGAGCTATGCTAATTTTCCTTTTTATACATTCTGTCTTTGCCACTATAAAGGCTCTGGGATGCTGTGAGGATTAGATGCTTTTGTGCCTAAAATTCATTATGCCCTAACTTTTTTTTTTTGAAGATTTTATTTATTTATTTGTCAGAGAGAGCGGGAGCGAGCACAGGCAGACAGAGTGGCAGGCAGAGGCAGAGGGAGAAGCAGGCTCCCAGCCAAGCAAGGAGCCCGATGTGGGACTCGATCCCAGGACCCTGGGATCATGACCTGAGCCGAAGGCAGCCGCTTAACCAACTGAGCCACCGAGGCGTCCCATGCCCTAATTTTTATGTGGCAGGGAATTATAGATGCATCGTGTTGTAAAGCACCGTATGGAGGACTTGGCAGTGGGAAGGAAGAAAGGGACAGATCTATCAAGACAGGTGGCTTTGTTTACCCTGTCACTGGTCTCCTTGACGTGGTTGCGTTGCTTTCAAATCCCCAGGGAAAATGAGCATGTATGGGTGGGTGGAGTCCTATTAACAGCCCATGTGCAAGTCTTCAGGGGGTAGTTGCTGAGAGACCCCTCAACTCTTGAAATCAAAATAGGAAGGAAGCAAAATACTTCAATCCTTGAAGAATAATAATAACCAATCCTTTATTTGGGGTCTAGACACACTGCTTAAAATATCCTTCTAGCTCTGTATATTTCATTTCCATTTTCGTGAATGAAAATTTAAAACAGCAGGCATATAACAAACAAAATACTAGGCAGCTTGGTAGAGTGAAAACAGTGGCTTCACAGGTAAGCAGACATGGATTTTAATGCCAGGTCCATAATTATTTGTTGCAGCTCCTTCAGAGCTTTACTTAAATTCTTTGAGCCTCAGTTGACTCTGCTATAAAGCAGAACCAACATGCCTCTCTTAAAGGCTATTAAAAGGTAGAGTATCTAAAGCATACTGCTGACCAAAGAAAGCACTGAACCAAAATCAAGTAGTGTTTCCCCTCTCTATGCCCAAACCATAATGAGATCAAATTGTTTGAGAAAAGTGTGTAATTTGTTTTCCTAGCTGGAGGTATGGCCCTGTGGTCCTGCCTCCTTGCCTAGCCTGGTGAATCAAGCTACAATCTGAAGGAAAGCTAGCCAAAGGTTTCATTTATCAGATTCTTCTTAAACTGGGATGAGCCCTAGCGGCCAGCCTCCATACCAGCTTCTCCTGGTCCCTTCAGTTCAATGCAGCCAAAAGTGAGGAGCAAAGCAAAAGGCAGTGCCAGTCCCAGAGAGTTACTCAGGGCTTCTCAAACAAAGGTATTCAAAGCACATCTCTCCAAACTTTTATAAAAATCCTCAGCGCTCCCCACAGAGGGTCCTACTCCATTCTTGGGAAGATGACTACTTCTATCTGTCCAGTTTAAAGAGAAGGAATGGTATGTGCCTCCCTGTCTGCCCAAGATTCTGTGACATAGTGCCCCCTGATTCCTGATGTCTTCCTTCCACTATCCATGCTGTTCGCAGGTCCGTGGGTGTCTTCCCAATAGTGGTGACAGTGATGAGTATCCTAGGACTGGCATTGCTGTGCGTGATGTCAGGGCACTGGGATGGCTGACTGACATACTTCTAGCAACTGCCTAATATGGGAAATGTCAGTTTCATGTCCATTTTACAGGGGAGTAAAGCTGAGCCTTTCATAGAGTTGGTAAATTGCAGAGCTGCAGCTCAAATCTCAGTCGAAAACACATTATCTATGTTCTTATTACAGTCACTGTAAGCCTTTTCCACCAGTATTTTGGATTCTGAACACCAGACTCCACACTTGATGAGGTTGGAGTAACCCATGAATAAGGGTACGGCTTCCTCAGAAAAAGATAAAGAAATATTATGGAACCATGGAAAAGGGAAAGAACTAAAAAGCTTTTCACTGTCATTGCAATCTTAAAAATGTCTTTTCTGAGCCATCCTGTTCTCATCTACAGTGTAGTTAATAATCTCTGTCCTACCCACCACAGAAGTTTGTTGAAAGGATCTAATAAGGTGTTTTATGTGGGACACTCTAAAAAGCATACAGCCTTATACAGTATCAGTTTTGTTATTAAAATTAGACATTATTAGATTTTAATATCCTGCATTGGATATTTAGACGTCATTCCCTAATCATACTGAAGACAAACAAGTGCACTTTTCTGTTTCTGTTTTTCTGTTTCCTTATCCATTTTCATTCATAAGAACTCTGTTCTGGCCATGAAGTTGGAGGTTGTTGTAAAAAGATTATATGCTTTGCAGTTGGACAAACTTGGATTTGTATGCTAATTCCAACACTGACTTTTCTTGTAGTTCGCCATTCTATTTACATAGCTTATGTCTCATTTTCCTTGATTCCATGAGGCTAATGCTATTCTCTCTTTCACAAAATTTTTCTGAGTACTAATGAGATAACCTGACACAACATCTAGCCTCGTAGTCTGTATACAATAGTCAATAGCTGTTGTCTTTTTCCAGCCTACTTACATACCCTGGAAAGTCCTTGTACGAAGGATGGTAGTATGACACACTATTACACAATACACAAGTATTTTCCATTGTTTAAATCCATTATTTTCACATGGGAACCCATATGGAAATCCGTACAATGATGTTTATGGCAGATACACATGGAAAATTTTATTAAAAATACATGGGTCTGGTACTCTAAATCTGGGGAAGGGCCCAGGAATATGAGCTTTTAACAGGCTTCCAAGGCAATTCTTATGGAAACCAGGCTTAAGAACTATGGTCTTCAGTGATGAGATTAATAATTTTTCATACCAATATGTTTATAGTTCTTAATATATCTCCTACTGATCACACTTGAGAAAATAATTCAAATTAATATGTCCTGGCATGGTTTATAAATCACTGGAGGAATATTTTGAACCTATCATGCAAATGCTAGGCTTTGAGAATCAGTGTAAGTCAGCATAAAATTGAATGTTATCTCCTCTTGCACCTTGAGGTCTTAGAGCCCAATTGAGTGAATAATCGCCTTCCACCTATTTGGCCTTGTTGGGAAATCAAAATTCCTTGAGACACAGCAAGATCTAGTTGCTCCTTACCAGCTCCTCACTTTTATATGCATGATGACTTATTGGGACAGTGAAGGTTACTATGGAGACCATGACTGTTTTTTACTTGATTGACAGTTTCCGCTTATGTAGCTCCTTTGCTATTGTGAGTTTAAACAATGAAAAATAGCATAAAACAGTACTAGGGTTTTCCAAGTCTTAAAATGAAATGTGTCCCCAGTGACACACTTAGTGATTGAAAGAAAGGAAAGATTGACTTCAATTCTTCCTTCTTCTTACTTGCACACCTTGGGTTCACTTTTTCTTTGCAGACTAACAGAGTTGAATCAAAGACACAGGTTTGCATCTCTTTTATTGGAGCATTTTCCATAGTAGTCTCCTGACTACCCTCATAGCCTTGATACCTCATACCCTCATAGCCTCAAAGATTGGTATGGCAGGAGAATTTTCTCAGTATGATCTTGTGTTAACCACAGTCTTTTAGTGAGTCCACAGAGAAACTTTCTCCTTTCCCAGGTTCTCACAAAGTTGATAGTATGACAATGTAGTTGTATGACTTTCCCAGGGTTACCATAACAAAATTCTGCAAGTGGGCAGCTTACCACAACAGAAATGTTTTCTTTCACAATGTTGGAAGTCGAATCTTATGTCGATCCAGCAGGTTCACTAGGTGCTTTCATGATCTCTGTTAATTTGTATACTTTCTATATTGAAATTTTCATGTTGAGCATAATGTTTATCTACACATAATGGCATTTCTGCCTTGTTCGATCATTGTAATTTTTATTTCTTTGACTTGTTTTATTTCATTGGCTGAGGCTTTCAGTAAAAAGCACTACCTATCAGGGGTAGTAGAAAGCATCTTCACATTCTTCTTGACTTTAATCAGAATTCTTGTAATGTTTCACAATGAGGTGGATGTTTGCTGTAGGGTTTTTGCGGAAAGGTTGTTTCAAATTACGGGTGTGACTTAAGGTGATGCTTGCTATTGTAACAGATACTCTCAAACATCAATGGCTACAAAATAGGAGGTTTACTTGTTGTAAAAAAGTAAAGTATTATTGACAACAGGGATAAGGCTCTTTCTGCCTCATGCAGTTGAAGGTTTGTCACTTTAAATCTTTAGTTTCCAGGGTCACTCTGGACAATGATATAGGTGAAGGAGAGAGTGAAAGGATTTTTAAGGAAGTGGTGTGCATTTGACAGAACTTGGCTAGATGACCACACCCCCCCTCCCCCAACGGAGACTGGGAAGCACCACCCAGCTGGGGGCCCGGGAAGAACAAGTAGGTTTAATAATCACAGTTTGTCTAAATATTGTGTCCAATCCCTGCATAGAGCTTAAACAGACACAAAACGTATCTAGCTGTCTGTTTCTAGATCAGAGAGGTATTGTATTTTTAAGCATGGACACGTCATCTAGACTAGAATAGCCACTATCTTTTTTAAATTAAATATAATTTTGAAACACAATGTTTTGAATAGCTGGAGGCAAAACTGCTTTGGTGGAACTAGAGGCCAGAGGCACTGAATACAGCCCAAGAGGGCCTACGGTTGCTACTAAACCACTTTTGAAGAATCGTAAGGCACCATACAAAATAATGTAGAAAACCACTTGCTGAGTTTGAGACTCATTCATCAGTCACTGCTCTGATTTAAATAAACTGTTTTTAGTATGTCTCGTTTAATAGTTCCTAAAATAATCCAATTAAGAATTAAGTTCCAACATTTTTATTTTACAATTATTGTCATCTCACTCTTTTTTCTTGACTCAGACTTACTTAGAAATGCTCTATATCAGTCCTTCCTATTTTGGAATGACTAGAATGACTATAACTCTAGGCATTCCTCTTCTAGTAGTTGCATGCCAAACATTTCTTCTCTTAGAGTGGTTTCAAAGATCTTCCTCTTGTAATAGGAAAATAAAGCATTAACAAATGGCGAATGGATATGGATAGTAAAATGAAGGATGGAGACAGAGCCTGACGTTTTTGAAATCACCCACCCTCATCTATCTGTCCCCATGCCCAATCCATACAACACAAGCACTTTGGTGTTCCTATAGTTTGGAGGAAGGGGCAGAAAACTTTTGGAATACTGTAAAAACTACAGCTAGGCCCTATATATAGATGCTTGTTTTCCATGGATCCCTAAGGTTCTATACTACTGTTTTCAGGAGTTTTTCAAACCTTTGGTAGATTTCATTTAATTTGTATCCTCCTCTGCTAAGATGTCCCGATACTGAAAAACTGCCAGCTGAGGAGTCCACAATTCCCATGTAAATGAGAATAATTTATCTAGTCTTTCATATGAGAGAGAAACAAAAACACATCCACTAGTATTTTCTTTGGTGTAAGATACACATGATCAAAATGGAAAGATGAATTTAGACAACAGCATTTTTTTTTTATTGCTGATCTTTTGAAAAGTATCACCCTTACAAATGTGATAACTTTCAGGACCAAGAGATCACTGGCAATAATAAAGGAAAAGGTAATTTGATGATTTATCAAACATGTACCAAGAATATGTGTAGGAAAGAAAAAAAAAAAAAAAACAAAAAAGAAAACCACCAGATAGGAGAATCCTCCAACCTCCACATTGACATTTTCTCATATGCTACTTCCATGAAGCACTGATATATTAATGTCTAGGGAAAATTTTTAAATATTAGATCGGAGCAAAATATCTTAATAACAAAATGATTCTGCTTCAAATCCTAGCTTTCAAAGTCGTCCATGTTTAATTATAACCCCAGCCCCAGTGGCTGCTCTAATGTGGTTGTATAACAGAGAACTTGTTGACACAGTAGTCTGTAACACAAAGTTCTTGCTTTTCAACCCCCTTCTGTACACCCTGTCTCCCTTTCTCTCTCGTAGTGCTGTGATTTATAGGTGCTGCTGATAGGATTTTTTTTTTTCAACAGGGAAATGTGTGGGAAGCCTACTTTTTCTAGCAGATGTGCAAAAATAGCTGTCATTCCCCCATGCCAAGTCTGTCGGCAGTTACCCCCAAACCAAACAAACCCTGCTCTGAATTAGAATGATAACGTTATACTGTGCAGTGTTGTACAGCATTAGCTCAATTGCTGGTTAGCATCACTCTCTGGAAGATGAGTCACGTGGGTGTCTATCTTTAAAGATTCTGGAGCTTCTTGGCTGCTGGATGATTATTGCAAAGCAGGGAAAGACTAAGTACAGATGGAAAGTCATCCCAGTGGTGCCTGAGACAGATGGTCTTTGGAATTTCATTCAGGGACTTGTAAGACATGCAGGACAGCTTGTTGCCCGTATAGCAGAAGCTCTAAAGGATGCAGAACTGCTCATCTATGCAAGAGTCCGGTTATAACATTTCTGATTGGATTCTCTCTTCTCCTTCAGTTCTTTAGATTAGAGTGTATCTGGTGTCACTTGGAAGATCACTAGGTAGAAGTTTTATTCCTCTCTCTATAGTGACCACTCTCTCTAGAATCAGAAATTCTTAGAAAAAGCCACCTTGCTCCTGGAGGGGTGGTGTATGGGGCAGGTGTGTTAACATCACCGAGGCACTTGCAAGAAATGCAGAGCCTCAGGCCTTACCCCTGACCTACCAAATAAGAATCTCATTTTGACAGGATCCCAAGGTGATCTCTGTTCATGTAAAATTTGAGATGCCATGCCTTAGAAATCACCTAATTGTCTTCTTCCTCTTTATAGAGGAACAGGCAGAGAAGTTATTTCCCATGATCAAACCCACATCAATAAAACGAATGTCAGCAGAATGGGGACTAGAACTCTGAGGCAGCACAGTAAGCACTGAATTTATAAACAGTTCTGATCAGAGTTCTGCCACAGATTAGCCTTATGGTTCTAGGTATGACAAGTACTGTGACTTCGCTGAGGCCAGGTTCCCCTTTTCTGAAGGGGGAAGAAATTTAGCTGATCACTTACAAAATAAAATCAAAGAAATGAGAAAATCAGAGAAGGTGAATATGTGGGGTTACAAACTCCCACTGTGCAAGGCGGTTTTAAAATTCACAAGAAATGATATATGCCAAAGCTTATAGCAAAATCCAGATGCTTTCCTGACTCCAAGTTTAATGCACATTCTCAGGCTTACAACTTCCTATTAAGAGCCAAAATTTAGATCTTATCAGTGCCTCTTTGGGGCCATCATTGGCCATGGACACCCAGGAGTGAGAGCATGAGAAGTGGATAGAAGGTCCCAGCAGTAGTCTGACTTCCTGAAAGAAGGGGCTCCAGAAGTTAGGTTGTGTTTTGCAGCTCCCTTTTATCTTGGGAATGAATGTTTCTGGGCGTAGAGCTTTGCAACAATTCATGATACCCAAATGGGGGAGGAACTAGAAGATTCCCCAGGAATGAGAGGGAACATCCCTACAGGGAGGGATGCTGCTGAGCATGGAGGCATGTAGCCTCCACTCAGTCTTTTGGTCCATCCCACACAGTTCCCCAACACCTGCTTATGCCAGTCTCTGTGCTACGTACTATGCTCACAGTCATGATTCAAACTCAATCTCTGCCCCTGAAAGCTCATCATAGTGGAAAAAATAAGCAACAACAGAATAAGATTCAATGTCCTTGTGCAAGAATTAAAGATATGTACAAAGTGCCCTTGGAACAGAGGAGGACTTGGGATGGGTGACTAAGGACAGTTTTGCAAAGAGAAGAGTTTTGACGAACACCTGCTCTTAATGCAAGCTGGCACTGTAGCTACTTTCTCTTTTCCTCCTCCTGCTCTCCACTGCCTTGGCTCTCATCCCTCCTCCTCCTCACCTTCTCATCAGTACACTGAGAAATTAAATTCTAAAGAATTTTATGAAATAGTTGAGTCTGTTGTATTGTTTAGTTGTGTCTGACGGGGGGGGTGAAGTCAGAAATTCTGAGACTTCGAAAAATAGAGGCAACTTATTTCCATCTTCGGGAATTAAAAAAAAAAAAAACCAATGACCTGGTTTCTGCCAACTCTGATTTTAATTGAATCTTTATCGGGTTGTCTGAGCCATAGCAGTGGTGTGACATTTGTCTTTCCCTCCAGCATGTGGATGTTCATCCCCCCTCCACGAAGTAGGCTTCAGAAACACTAATTATGCACCGGACCCAAGAATCATTTTTAAATGATAGGCTGGAGATGCTAATTCAGAGCAAAAGAGATCATTTGCACAGCTGTGTCATTAATGAATTGAAGTCTCTTTTTTGGATAAAAAAAATGAGATATCCTCTTGTCATTATATAAACCAAAAAAAAAAAAAAAAATTGTCCAGTTTCCACCAGGGTTCTCATGTGGTTCACCTTAAAGCACTTTGACTTACATTTATTTTAACATGTGCAGTGATGCCTTCTGCTTTATAATCAAACAGCTTATGGAAATTAACATTACTTATGTCCTTTTTAAACTTATAATATTTCAGTATCTGTATGGATCGTTTATTACTTATCTCAGTTGATACACATAGTTTGTCAATAGCAACTAAAATACTCTATATTAAATTCAGTCTCCATTATCAATAATCTGAAATCTAAAGGAAAAAAATGTATATTTTAAAATTTTACCAATTTGTAGGCACCTGGCTGGTTCAGTCATAAGATCATGTAACACTTGATTGGGGCTGTGAGTTTGAGCCCCATGCTGGGTGTACAGATTACTTAAACAAACTTTTTTTTTGCCAATGGGAAATTTTTTCTGGCTTTACTTACATAGAAATTCCTACTATATTGATATACACACTTTATTTCTTATATCTCATAATTTAATTTATAAATGCACATAAGATATAGATAAGCATTGCTCGAGTAAGTAAAACTATTTGGGCCATGAGCCAGTATTAATTGATTTTGCAATGTCAGTTCTTAGTGCTGTTTTTCAAATTCTTTCAGGCTATGCATTCTTAAAAAAGAATTCCATAAGTAATTTAAAATAAACTACCGTTAGTTCTACTTTAGATGTCTCCTTTCTATAATTGAACCTGATGAACAGCTCTATATTTCAAATATACAGTTCTTATGTTATTTTGTCTGTTGAGGATTTCTTCTTATTTTGCAATTTCAGATAAATATGCTAAAGAGTAGTTGACAGTTTAAAAAGGCATATTTAAATTACACAAACTATTAACAAACATGATATAAAGGGAAAATTCTGGTGAGTTTCCCAATTCCTAAAATTTTAATTAAGGGGAATGAACAGTAAAGTCACTAATACTTTTATAATTTCATTAAAAGCATTTGCTTTCAGAGAAGAGCATTTGTGTCTAAATATCAACTTTGGGAAAAATCAAAGCAACAGAGATAGATTGAAGTCAGTCTATCATGGAACTAATTAGAAAACAAGCGACTGAAAAGTTTACTACTGTAAAGTCCTTTGTTAAGTCAAACGAGCATATAGTTAATAATTGCTCCTTCAGTTCTTTTGACCTGACATAACATACCCATGGATTATTTTCAAACCTAACCTCACTATATTATGTACAATTGCATATGTCATATAATTAACATAAGATTTCAGTTCACTAAGACTTAATCAGAAACATCTGAAATGGTGATTGTGATGCTATTTCTAGTGAACGACAGACTTCTCACTTAGAATGACTATTACATTGTAAGGACAGACCTGGAGACATAGCTGATGCCTGTGTCAAAAACAAAGTGCGAGGGCTCTGGCGCGCGCGCGTGTGCGCACACACACACACACACACACACACAGTGAAGAGGAATTGTTAGTCTCTAGGAAATTATTTGTTGGATGGGATCATGGGCCTTCATGTTCACAAATCATCAGTCCGTAGAGATTGCCTTCCACTTTCCCATATACCTCTGGATGTTTCCTGTCCTGGATGTTTCCTATATTTCACTTTACTATCCACTCCCGGAATTTACTGTAAGAGAACTGGTGGTTCTCTGAAAACAACAAATTCATTTACATACATTTGCCTTTCTATGTGGTTTCCCTTAGTCTAAATACTCCTTTATTGCTTTCTCATTTCCCTATTCCCATCTTAGAAAACACCTTCTTATTTTCTGATGGTCTGCTCAAGCTTCATTTCCTCTGTGGAGGTTTTTGCCTTCCCATTCATGAGCCCTATCTCAGGCATTGAACACTGTCTTTAATGGTCCTTCCCTCTTCTTTTATGGGGTCCTAAATGGAGATATTTCTCTTATGCCTTTAGTTTTATTTGTCTTTTAATCCCCATTACTTTACACAGTGATTGAACCATAGCCAAAGATCAATATATATTTGAATTCGAGTTTTGAATGAATCAACTCTCAAAGAAAAGCTGTCCTCACATTTCAGCTAAGATTTTTTTTTGTTACAAATAATAGATAGCCCAATTTGAAATTACCTTAAAAAATAAGGATAACAAGATAGAAACAGAACAAGAAAGAGGGGTAGATAAATGCATGTGATATAGCTAATACCTTTAATAGTTCATCTATAGCCTTCATAAACTCGCTCCTTGTTTAAATATTTTATAAAACAAAACTCATGGTTGAAATTATAAACAATAACTAGTAATCTTAAAACTGGTATTTGATTTTCCACTCGTTAGTAAATTTGGCCACTGTATCTTACAGCTTGTCCCAGGAAGATATGTAATCAGTTACCCCAACAGTAGAATCTGAGCTGGCCTTGTGACCCGTTTGACCATCAGAATACGTCACAAGTGCTATTATATTCGCTTTGAGCCTGAACTGCAAGAAGCTTGACATTTCTACTTTTGCTGATCTTGGAATTCAGTGGCCATCAGACTATCTCAGGGTGAGCTGCTGGAGATTGAGAGGCTACACAAAGATCAGTCCCAGACATCTCAGCTGTCCTTATTAACCATCATAAAACAGCCATTTTGTTCACCAGCCAATGATAGATGCACAAAAGCAAGCTGTACCAATACCAGCGAAGCCTAGTCAAACCAAAAGAGATACCAAACTAAGCCCCACCCTGATTATTGACCTGGAGAATCGTATACTGCATGGATGGTTGCTGTTTTTAAGCCACTAAACTCTTGGATTTATTACATAGCAAAAGTTGGTGAATATAAATTCTATATAGTTTATTTTCCAACTTTTAACTTTAATTTATTTATAACACTTAGATAAGATAAATGTATCTTTATGGTATATTACATTTTTATTAGTTTTTTGTGTTGAATCTGAATATTGCAGTTGAACATTTCAGTAATATCTTTTTAATTAATCTTCATTTAAAAGCAAGAAGAACAGTAGAGCATCTTCTGAAGCTAGTCACAGGGTATTTTGGAATTGTGGATCAAATGATACTTCACTGTAAGAATTACCAGGCACACAGTGCAGTAAAATATTTCCTCTTTTTCTTTGCAAATCTCCTCTCAGGTCAGCAATTCCTAACTTTGCTTGATGAGCCTTACTTCATGTAATAACATGTGACTCTCTTTCAGATTTTTTCTCCTTTTCCTTCTCAAGCATTAGTCTGCAAAGTTTCAACCTATAACATCTAATTCAGAGTAGTGCTTCTCCTCAGATAGTCAGGGGCATTTTATGATTTACTGCTTCTGAACTTTTCCTGGCATAGAAGACCTCTTTCAAAAATAATAATAATTATAAAAAAGGTTTATTTTCATCTAAATTTACACACACACACACACACACATACACACACAATGTAACCCTGGCTATAAACGTGTCCTAACTAGCTATTTCAGTGCCACACTTGGTCTAAAATATTTCATTCTCCAACCAAACAGAATTCAGCTGATGTATCATTGTCCAAAATTGTGTCCTCCCATCAGATGCTCAGCTTTTTCTTATTGATTTGTAAAAGCTCTTCTATACAGGAGGCCTTACGCTTAATTAATTAATTATGTTGCAAATATTTCCCCCAGGTTTTTATATAAAACAAGATGGGATTGGGAGGGAGACAAGTGTGGCGATACCTGTACCCCTGGGGCTAATAATACATTATATGGTTATTAAAAAATAAATAAAAAATTTTAAAAATTTAATTTTTGTTATTTAAAAATATGTGTCAGTATGAAAAAAAAAAAAAAAAAAAAGAAATTGTGTCCTATGCCAGACTCTTCATCAGGAGTCTGTTAACCTTGGTGCTTAGGCCAAATCTGATCCTACTTATTTTTGTAAATAAAGTACCATTGGAATACCAACATGCTTATTCATTTTCATATTATCTGTGACAACTGTGACAGATAATTTTTCTACTGTGATAGTGCAGTCCTCTTTAAATTTCATTCTCTGTGCCTGACTCCTCAATCATACCCTCTTCTTTCTTCTCCTACCTTTTAAATGTTGCTATCCCCAGCTAGATATTGTTCGATCATTTTCTTATTTTGTACACGTGCTGCAGTTGATCCCACCTACATGCATGTCTACCTCTTTAATCCAATGACTTACAGATGTATTAACCCCAGTTTTCTCTTCCGAGTTCAGGATTTTATGTGCAGTTTTCTGTTGGACGTCTCCAGTTGGCCATCAAACTCAATATGATCAAAAAGAATATGTCATTATCCTATATCCCAAAATGCCTACTTCCCCCTTCTCAATGGGTAGTCATGATCATCCTCTCAGTAAGAATAGATCTCACCCTTCTTCTGCTTCCAGCATTGGATTATTCACTGAGTGTAACTGAATACTTTTTGTATGCAACTTATAAATCTATTCATTTCTCTATATAACTACTTCTACCTCCTTGAAATAGGACCTTGTTGACTTTTTTTTTTAGATGATTTAATAGCCCCCCAAATGGTGCCCTTCTCTCTAGTCACAATCTACTGTGATGTTCCCTCCACATTTCTGCCAAAGAGGTATTTCTAAACTGTAAATAATTCAATATGAAATTCTTTTTCAAATCTTTGAGAATGCTTAAGAACTTCAAAAGGAATTCCAAAATTCTTAGCACATATTGCCAAGTTCATCCTGGTTTGATCATCTGCCAACTTTCCAGTTATAACCCTCTGCCATAACCCTACATGCAAGCAACCCTTGGACACATCCTTATGGAAGCATTTGTGATTCTTGGAGCATAGCATGATTATTTGTTCTATGACTTACCAGTTCTTTTTTTCTCTGGTTGGAAAACTGCTCTCAACTTGGTTCATCTGACTAACTTACTCTGGGAAAAAAATAAAAATAAAAACTTGAGTATGTCTATTCCTTTTTAACATAATTTAGTCTTTTTTTTTTTGAAGAATTTATTTGACAGAGATCACAAGTAGGTATAGAGGCAGGCAGAGAGAGTGGAAAGGAAAGCAGGCTCTCTGCTGAGCAGAGAGCCCGATGTAGGGCTTGATCCCAGGACCCTGAGATCATGACCTGAGCCGAAGGCAGAGGCTTAACCCACTAAGCCACCGAGGCACCCCCATAATTTAGTCTTAATTGCACAGTGGTATGAATTCCAATTATCTAAATTTCATTTGCACTTCACAGATTATATAAACTCAATTCCTCTGAGTTCTGCAATTTATGATACTAAATGATTTATTAGTTGCAGGCATTCACAGGTAAAGCTTTGGAGGCTGAAAAACTTCATAGGAGCCTGTCTCTGTCACTTACTGTTTGTTTGTTTTTTTAAAGATTTTATTTATTTGATGGAGAGAGATCACAAGTAGGCAGAGAAGCAGGCAGAGGGGGAGGGGGAAACAGGTTCCCCGCTGAGCAGAGAGCCCAATGCGGGCTCCATCCCAGGACCCTGGGATCATGACCTGAGCTGAATGCAGAGGCTTAACCCACTGAGCCACACAGGTACCCCTGTCACTTACTGGTTTTATGAAACTAAGAAAGTCATTTAACATCTTATGCCTGTTTTTTCAATTATTACTGTGTAGTGTGCTTATCAGGGGTGCAGGCATCTTTTTCTCCCTCCTCATATTTGCAGTGAGAGAAGGAAACTTGGTCTTTCTTTTCAATGGGGAGAGGTGGGTGGGAGTCACTGGAGAAACACTTCCAGCCACTCTCTGCCTCTTCACTCTACTCTTCCACACAGAGTCCAATGTGATTAGAACATTTGCAGAACTAAACAAGCCCTTTCTCTTCTGAGTCCTCTTTTCTCCAGGAGACATGCATTCTAGTCTGTTTCTGGCTCTGTTGTAAACAAACTAGGGAAGGCATTGCCACTTTTAGGAGCATCCTCTGGTTTTCCAGCTCATCTAGTAACTGAGATAGTTTGCTCACATTGAAGAGAAGTATCAAGTACCCCTTTTGGCTGCAAATCTAAAGCTACTGTACCAGTAATAAAACAGGCATTTTGTTTACTATCTGTTCTAGCCTTCCGTGCTATTATCTTACTTGATTCTGAACTTGGGCTGATCAATGTGATATTGTTAATTCCTCCAGCAGTGTGGAGGATAGTACTGATTCTATGGGAAAACCAAGGTGCACAGAGCATAGCACATCCTAAGCATGCAATTAATGTTATTACTACTGAATATATTTGGGCTATATTCACCACACATTTTTTAATAGCAGAACATAATCCTGATATGATAATGGAGATCAATGGAAATATTACATTCATTTTAGCAATAGTAACATGACTTCAAGAAAGGCACTGATTTCATTTGGTCATGACATGGATATTTGGAACGAGCCAGATCCCAAGTGCTTAATTTATATGGACAAAATGTTAAAATAGTGGACTCAAGGGTTTATTGCCATGTGGACACTTTGGCATCTGGGATGAGGCACATTCCTTGAGTCTCTATCTTTGAGATGGGATATAGTTAGGTTCATTTTTTCCCCTGCAATCAATATTTCAATATTTCTCCATCAGGACATGCTTCTTAAAGTTGCCTTTGCAGTTTATTACCTCTTCCTCTTGTTCTTCAATTTTTATTTATTTTTTTCTGTTGCCCCACACTTGGACACATTTCAGTCATTCAATACTAGGAACATCAAGTGCCTCTGGCAGTCATCACTTTTAAGCAGCCTTTCCTATCATCACCATCAGGAGCAGTCAACTCATAAAAGGTGTCAAAATGATGGATGGCTCTCGACTGTGACCTTTGATACTGGGCTGTGTGGAGATGGAAAATGAGGACTCCCATGTAAAGCTATCCGGAGCAAGAATGATACAGAATCATTCTGACCAAAATCTGAAAAGCTCTTTTGTCTAAGAAAATCAACCAAAAAAAAAAAAATAATAATAAAATAAAATAAAAGAAGAAGAAGAAGGAAAGAAGGACAATACAGGTAATTTCTAAGTAAACATCATATGGAGGATCCCATATATATATAGGAGGAGAGGCATTATCCTCTGAGGTCACAGTTACACAAGAGAAGGGAAGGAATAATTGAAATCAGTATTGTCATTGGCATCTAGTATGTGAAGATCACAGTACTTAGCATGTACTTATCACAAGTACCCTGGAACACATGTATTATCACCCTTTTCTTTTTCCGATATAGTAATACTGAAGCATAGATAAATTAAACAACTTTCCCAATGTCACCAGAAAATTAACCTCTGAGGCAAATTCAAAACCAAAGTATCTCCTTCCCAAGTTAGTTAGGATTGAGTTAGTTTAACATTTGTAAAATCTAAAATATTAATTTTCTGGCAAATAGCCCATGTGGCTGAATTATAGTTCTTATCACTGTTATACCATTGTCTGTAACATTTGACTGACAATGCCTCAAGTATTGGGACCTGTTACCATCATGCTTAGCAAACATTTAAAAAATGGCTACTTGAGAATTAAAGCCTCTGCCTTCTGCTCAGGTCATGATTCCAGGGTCTTGGGATTGAGCCCCATATTGAGCTCTCTGCTTGGCAGGGAGTCTGCTTCCTCCTCTCTCCCTCTGCCTGCCTCTCTGCCTACTTGTGATCTCTGTCAAATAAAAAAAAAAAAGGAAGAGAAAGAAAAGTAATGGCTACTTGATGCCAAAAAATTAGTGTCCAAAACAGGTTCTCTGTCCTCAGGTAGTTTATAATACAGTGGACAACATGAATGCTACACAAGAAAATAAATTCATAATTACAAATTGGGATCAATCTTTGGCTCAGGTCTTCATTAGTATGCAAATAAGCTCAGATTAGCATCGATGTTACACTCTCCCTGCTCACAAAGGACTTTAAACCCCCTGACAACTCTCTTATCTCTTCCCCTGGGATTCCCAAGGGATATTTACTAATATTCTCAATGTGAACTTGCTTGTTGCTGCCACTTTCTTACCATATTTCCATTAAGTCTCCACCGCATCCACCAGACATTGTCTAAACCAATGATGCTCCTGTTCTCATAGATCACCCACCTCATGGGGTACAGTCTCTCAGAGGCCTTCAAAGTGACAGACCCTTTGTGACTCTCATGACACTATGTTAATTCCAGTCCTAACTGAGCCAGAGACAAATCTCTGTTCTCCTCAGATTTGGCGAACATACATATTTCTTCACTGAGACTAACTAGGACCCAGAGTCCTTTTCTTCCCCTTTTGTCCTTATTTTTCATGACTCTAGGACTATTTTTTTCTTTTAAATTTAAATTCAATTTACATATAATGTATTATTTTCAGAGGTAGAGGGCATTGATTCATCAGTCCTATATAATACCCAGTACTCATTACATTACATGCCCTCCTTAATGCCTATCACCCAGTTACTCCATTCTCCCACCCCTCCTGCCTCCAGCAGCCCTCAGTTTATTTCCTATGATTTAGAGTCTCTTATGGTTTGTCTCCCTCTCTGATTTTGTTGTCTTATTTTTTTTCCTCTCTTCCCCTATGATCCTGTTTTGTTTTTCAAATTCCTCATATCAGTGAGATCATATGGTAATTATCTTTCCTTCATGGACTTATTTCACTTAGCATGACTTTAGAACTCTTGACACTTGGATGTTCAGTATCTACATATTACTTAAGGCTGACAAAGAGTAGGCTTCATGGTAAATATCCAGTAAACAAATGCTCTGTGCTTTGGGGAAAATAGAAAATGAGAAATAGAAACATGTTTGGAACAGTTATAGCTGTGGATATGAATAGTCTCTTCAAATTCTTATAAAAGTCCAATTGCTGACTGACAGTGGAGAAAAAGGTTGATTAGCTATGGCTCTCCTGGAGACTCCCACAGTAAAAAGATTGGTTTGTACCATAAAAATGGTAATGTAGAGCTTCTTTATGGGTTTATAACCCCTAAAGCTATAGGTATACGTGAGGGGTTATGACCTGCAGTTGTAATTATGGTTGTCATCATCTTGTGGAAAGGAGGCCAGACACTGTAAATACTTCACGGGCTGTAATGGTTTGGAAATGACTTTTAGAAGACCTATTGAAAGGGAAGGAAGTAGAATGCTAATTTTAAAAAATGAGTATTTTTTTAAAGGATGAAGAAATGTCCAGTATTAATATGGCTATGTGATCTCAAAAATTATACCATGATTATTTCCTGATGTTTTCAACTCTAAAAATAGCACACCACACCAATGAAGTCACCTTGAGTTTGAATCATTGGGAGCTGAAACTAATGTTAAATACTAAGCTATAAGTCAAGTTCCTTTCTTGCCCTCCAAAGATTATAGTGCGGAATGTGAAACTGTAAAACTCTAATATATTACTTTATCAGCACTTCTCTTCTGGCAGTTAACATTTTCTATTTTGTATTATATTTACTTCATCTCTCCTATTTAACCGTAGGCAACAGGGTATAGTACAGAAGGGGTTGAGAGTGAAAGAACTTCAGGAATTAGCTCCTGGCTCATGCCTACAAAATGCACAGACTTCAAGTTGGTCATTTAGTTTGTTCATTTGTCAAATAAAGTAATAACTCCTTCATAGTGTTGTGAGAATCAATGAGTAGGAAATACATGTGAAAACACAAAACATCGTTCCTGGTTTACAATAGGTATTTTTAAAAATGCCTGCCCCCTTTCTCTTATCTTTGCCTCCTATAGGAAAATATGTATTTAATTCATCTTTATAGCTGTTAATACCAGCCTGTGACTTAGAAGTAGCTGGCACTCAATAGTATTTATAGATTGGGGAAAAAAAGAAACCACTTTCTGAAATTCCAGAAAAGTTTAAGGGCAATGTTATCTTTAAAATTCTCTGAGTTGGATGTGCAGATTTATGAAATTTGGGTCATTTTGCCACATATAAAAACTTTACATGAGAGCATTATTTATGAACTTTGAAAAACTGGTAAGCAACTCTGTTTAAAAAAAAAAAAA
>ML105285.1:0-167394 GCA_003697995.1 Taxidea taxus jeffersonii
TTTTTTTTTTTTAGTTCAAAAATTAATTGTATGGCCATATCACATTTTATTAATGCATTTATTAGTCAATAAAAATTTGAGTGGTTTCCAAGTTTTTTTTCTCTTATGACTAATCCTGCTATGAACATTAGTGTATAGTTTTTATGTGGATATATGTTCTTAGTCCTCTTGGGTATGTATCTAGAAGAGTAATCATTGGATCATGTGGTAGTTCATATGTTTAAGCTTTTGAGGATCTGCCAGACTGTTCCTCAAAGTAGTTGTACTATTTTATATTCCCACCAGCAATATAGGAGGGTTCCAATTTCTCTACATCCTTGTCAACATTTTTATTGCTTATAGCAATTTTAGTGGGTGCTATTGTAATTTCCTGGATATATCACATAGAAAAGTCTTTCAGGATTGGTATAAGAAAGAGCATGCTGGGACTCTTGGGTGGCTCAGTTGGTTAAGCAGCTGCCTTCAGCTCAGGTCATGATCTCAGGGTCCTAGGATGGAGTCCTGCATCGGGCTCCTTGTACATCGGGGAGCCTGCTTTTCCCTTTTCCCGTGTTAGCCGTTCCTCTGCTTGTGCTCTGTGTCAAATAAATGAGATCTTTAAAAAAGAAAACAAAAGAAAGAAAGAATATGCCTTTTTGTTTACTTAGATTTCTAAACAGGATATTTCTGTTGGTACATCTCTGCCCACTGAGAAGAAAAAATTACATTGTAATATTCTTTGAGCAGGGTTTTTCTACTTTGGCACTGTTGACATCTTGTGCTGGACAATTCTGTATGTGTGTGTGCATGGGGGGAGCATATGTGCATTGTAAAAATTTTAACAGCATTCCTGGCCTCTCTTCACAGATGCCCGTGTCACAACCACCTGCAGTTGTGACAACTAAAATTATCTCCAAATATTGCCAAATGTCCTCTGGGGGGTAAAATTGCCCCTGGTTGAGGACTTTACTGCCTTAGAGAAAGAAATACAATCATACCCTTTTTTGTCAGTGGAGATTTTGCTATTTTTTTTTAAATTTTTTTTTCTCTCTCTTTTTTTTTAAAAAGATTTATTTATTTATTTATTTTAGAGAGAGAGAGAGAGAGCGCGCGCGAGCGAGCTCAGGCAGACAGAGTGGCAGGCAGAGGCAGAGGGAGAAGCAGGCTCCCTGCTGAGCAAGGAGCCCGATGTGGGACTCGATCCCAGGACGATGGGATCATGACCTGAGCCGAAGGCAGCCGCTTAACCAACTGAGCCACCCAGGCGTCCCAAGATTTTGCTATTTTTGTCATTCACAGGAATGTTTAACTTTGCTCAGCAAAATTTTACAAAATTTAAATTTTATAAGTAGGAAAACTGAGTTATTGCTTTAAAATCTTGCTAAATAATTCCCAAGGGAGTTTTTCCTCATAGAGTTTAAGCTTAGATTCACAAAATAGAATTTTTTGTTTTATTTTTCTTTCCTTTTTTTTTTTTTTTTTAAGATTTTATTTATTTATTTGAGAGAGAGAGAGAGAGCATGAGAGGGGGAAGGTCAGAGGGAGAAGCAGACTCTGCGCCGAGCAGGGATCCCAATGTGGGGCTCAATCCTGGGACTCCAGGATCATGACCTGAACCAAAGGCAGTTGCTTAACCAACTGAGCTACCCAGGTGCCCTCTTTTATTTTTATTTTCTTGAATGTTTAATTTTGAAATAAAGTATTTTGGATACATATGCTTTTGAAGAAATTTTTAGAATTATGTAACCCAAGATGTTGAGTTAGACAGGACCTTAAAGAAAGTTCAACATATTATTTTGATTTCTAGATTGAAACCTGGAAAACTTATGTAATTCGTTTCAAGTAACCTTGTAATTTGCTCGGTGACAGAAGTAAGACCAAAATACAGAGGGGAGGTGGGTGGGGGGATGGTTTAAATAGGTGATGAGAATTAAGGAGTGCATTTATGATGAGCACTGAGTGCTGTGTGGAAGTGTTGTATCACTATATTGTACACCAGAAATTAATTATACTGTTATGTTAACTAATGAATTTAAATAAGAATTTAAAAGAAAAAAAGAGACCTATGGTGTGTTTTTTTTGGGAGGGGAGAGGTTTGCTTGTTTTTTGTTTTTGTTTTTTTTTAAGTGGTAAATGTAGGTTTATTTAATGTGTAGGGATGGAAAGATTAATTTGCTTTTGGGTAAAAGTTAACTTATAGTCTCATTTCATACCACACAGATTAGTGGCAGATAGATTATAGTGATAAACAGTAAAAAAATAGTTTTAAAAAACAGGCAATAAGAAAATAGAGTAAAACAGAAGTCAACATTTTAGGGTAGTGAAAATATCCTGTATGATATTGAAATGATAGAGGTATTTCATTATATATCTCACGAAACCCATAGAATGTACAACACCAAGAATGAACTGTAGGCTTTGGGTGACTATGAAATGTCAGTGAATTTTCATCATTTGTAACAAATAGGTGGCTCAGTCAGTTCAGCATCTGACTTTTGATTTCAGCTCTGGTCATGATCTCAGGGTCGTGAGATCAAGCCCTGTGTTGGGCTCCACTCTGGGCATGGAGCCTACTTAAGATTCTCTCTCTTCCTCTGTCCCTCATCCCCACTTGCACTCTAGATAAACAAATGAACAAATGTGCCTCTCCACTGGAGGATACTGATGAGGAGGGAAGCTATGCGTGTGTGAGGGCTGATGTATACAGGAAATACCTGTACCTTTTGAATTTTGCTGTTAGCCTAAAACTGCTCTAAAAAACAAATAGTCTTTAAAAAAAAAAAAAGGGAAGAACTAATAAAAAAAATAAAGAAATGAACACTTACTGAATCTCTGAAAGAAAGAGGCCTTTATTTAGTGTGATGGGAAAATAAACTAAGAGAAGTTTTTTTTTTTTAAGATTTTATTTATTTATTTGAAAGAAAGAGATACATAGCAAGAGAGGGAATACAACCAGGGGGAGTAGGAGAGGGAGAAGCAGGCTTCCCACTGAGCAGGGAGCCCAATGTGGGGCTGGATCCCGGGACCCCAGGACCACGACCTGAGCGAAGGCAGACACTCAACGACTGAGCCACCCTGGCGTCCCCTAAGAGAAGATCTTGATAGATTAATAATATAAAAGTTGGGCCTTTTGCTTTTTAACAAAACAAAATTTCTGTGTTCCCTTATATCCTTAGAAAGGCATGTTCTTTTGATTCCCAGGTCAGCACTTTCTCCAATGCACCATGTTTTACTGAACTATTAAGTTCTCCCCATTCAATTTAATTTGCTCTATTCTTTGTGGAGTCAATTATATTATAAAAGACACAGTTGTATATATAAATAAGTAGTTTGGTATGATTTACGTAAGAATGAACAGCTGGGTAAAGTGAAAGCCTAGCACTTTCTTTTAAGAATTTATATTCTGGGGCGCCTGAGTGGCTCAGTGGGCTAAAGCCTCTGCCTTTGGCTTGGGTCATGCTCCCAGGGTCCTGACTCTCTGCTCAGCAGGGAGCCTGCTTTCTCCTCTCTCTGCCTGCTTCTCTGCCTACTTGTGATCTCTGTCTGTCAAACAAGTAAATAAATAAAATCTTAAAAAAAAAAGAATTTATATTCTTAGATATTTGGGAGCAGATACATATACTTGTCTGCCCTTGTGTATATATCTATTATTATAATGACATTTGACTGAATAGTACATATATTTTACCTAGGACTTTGGAGATGTTTTTAGTTTATTTTGGTAGATATTAGATAGTAGGTTCTGGCTGGGTTGTCAGCTTAGTGTTTTGTTTTGTTTTTTTCTGTGCAGTATTGAAGTTTAATTTACATAAAATATCACTCACCCTTTTAAGTATTCAGCTTGTTAATTTTTTTTTTATAAGATTTTATTAGAGAGAGAGAGAGCAAGCTCGAGCAAGAGAGGAGGGGGAAGGGGCAGAGGGAGAGGGAGAAGCAGACCTCCTGCTGAGCAGGGAGCCTCACAGGAGGTTCAATCCCAGGACCCCAGGATCATGACCTGAGCCAAAGGCAGATGCTTAACTGACTGAGCTACCCAGGTACCCTTCAGTTTGTTAAGTTTTGGCAAATGAATATGGTTGTGTAACCACCACCACAATCATTAAGAATGTTTTCATCCTTAGAATTTTTCCTCTTGCCTGTTTACCATTTCTTTCTGCTTTCACCCCTTGCTCCAGACTACCATCAGTGTCTGTCTCTGTAATTTTCTGTCTCTATAATTTTATCTTTAGTATTTTTTAAAAAGATTTTATTTATTTATTTGACAGACAGAGATCACAAGTAGGCAGAGAGGCAGCCAGAGAGAGAGGAGGAAGCAGACTCCTTGCCAAGCAGATAGCCAGATGCGGGGCTAGATCCCAGGACCCTGAGATCATGACCTGAGCTGAAGGCAGAGGCTTTAATCCACTGAGCCACCCAGGCGCCCCTATCTTTAGTATTTTGATATGTAAAATTGACTGTTAATTGGTGTAATAAATTAATATAGATCTAAGTGTTCACTTAGAAGTATGTCTTATGCCTTTTCATCTTTAAAAACAAAAAATAGGCACCTGGGTGGCTCAGTCATTAAGTATCTGCCTTCAGCTGGGGTCATGATCTCTGGGTCCAGGGATTGAGCCCCACATCAAGCTCCCTGCTCAGGGGGAAGCCTGCTCCCCCCCCTCTCTCACTCCCTCTGCTTGTGTTCCCTCTCTCTCTGTCGAATAAGTACATAAAAATCTTTAAAAAAATAAAAACAAAACTATAGAGTCAGCTGGGTGGTTCAACAGTTAAATGTCTGACTCTTGATTTCGGTTTAGGTCATGATATCAGGGTGGTGAGATCGAGCCCCTTGTCTGGCTCTGTACTGGGTGTGGAGCCTGCTTGGGATTCTCTCTCCCTCTCCCTCTGTCCCTTGCCTTCTCTCTCTGGCTCTCAAATTAAAAAACTAATAAAAATTTAAAAATTAATGACTTTCAGTTTCATGGTAAATTAGGCATTTTTGTATTTGTATATGTGTATTTGTATTTTGTATTTGTATATATGGAGTTATATAATGTGTATTCTTTTATGTCTGACTTACTTCATTAGGACATGATTTTTAGATTCACCAGTGTTGTTGTATGTATCTGGAATTCTTTCCTTTCTATTGCTGAGTAGTATTCTTTAGGCTGTTGTGAATAATACTGTTATGAATGAATATCTTGTATACTAGTCTTTGTGAGAACATATGTTTTCATTTCATAGAATACTTAGAAGGGAAATTGCTAAGTAGCATAAGTATATGTTTACTTTTATAAGAAACTGCCCAACTTTTCCAAAGTGTCTGTACTGTTTAGCATTTTCAGTAGCAATGTTTGAGAGTTCTGATTGCTTCACATGTTTGCCTGGGTTGCTTTTTGGGTTGTTTATATGTGTATGTGTGTGTATATATATATTTTATATCATGGTTTTTTATTTTTATTTTAAAGATTTTATTTATTTATTTGACAAAGATCACAAGTAGGCAGAGAAGCAGGCAGAGAGAGAGGAGGAAGCAGGCTCCCCGCCTAGTAGAGAGCCCAATGCCGGGCCCGATCCCAGGACCCGGGATCATGACCTGAGCCAAATGCAGAGGCTTTAACCCACTGAGCCACCCAGGGGCCCCATATCATGGTTTTTTAAAGACTAGTAAGTGTTCTGTATGTGAGACTTTTTCGGGTAGAAATATTTTTGTGGAGGTTGCCAGAGTTTTTTTTAGAGCAGTAGAGATGTGATCAACTTTGGATCAAACAGTCCACTCTTTTGTTCACCTTTAAAAAAAACCACACACAAAATACTCTCTCTCTTGAGAGAGAGTAAGAGAGAGCATGAGAGGGGAGGAGGTCAGAGGGAGAAGCAGACTCCCCGTGGACCTGGGAGCCCTATGTGGGACTCGATCCTGGGGCTCCAGGATCATGACCTGAGCTGAAGGCAGTTGCCCAACCAATTGAGCCACCCAGGTCCCCTTATTCACCCATTTTTACCTATAGAATTAACTCTTCATTTTAGGAGTATACCTTAAGCTTCTTAATCTCTAAAAACCTGAATGAAATAACTTTATTAATGAATTAGACTTTTCTGTAAAGAATAGTAAATACGACATCCTTGCTATATTCTATCAATATATACTTCAGGATAGTGCCTCACTCCTTTTATTTTTACTTGTTTATTTTTAAAAGTTTTTATTTATTTATTTATTTTTCATCACCCCAAAGAGCCCCATAAGCCTAACATGGGGCTCAAACTCACAACCCTGAGATCAAGAGTCACATGCTTTTTCGAGTGAGGCAGCCAGGTGCCCCTCAGTCCTTTTTTACACTTTTTGTTTTTGTTTTGTTAAAGATTCACTCATTCATTCATTTATTCATTCATTCATTTTAGAGAGCACATGCATGTGCATGTGAGTAGGGGGAGGAGCAGAGAGGCAGAAAATCCTAAGCAGATTCTGTGCTGAGCATGGAGTCCAACTTGGAGCCAAATCCCAGGACCCATGAGATCATGACCTGAGCCAAAATCACAAGTCCCATGCTTAACTAACTGAGCCCCCCGGGTGCCACCCCCCATCCTTTTATTATAGATATCCTTCAAGATATATAAGTATAATCTTATATAAGCAGCTTAAAATTTGAGGATTAGTATACTGGGTGCCTGGTTGCTCAGTTGGTTGACTGTCTGCCTTTAGCAGAGGTCATGATCCCAGGATCCTGGAATTGAGCCCCACATTGGGCTCCCTGCTCTGCGGGGAGCCTGCTTCTCCCTCTGGCCCTCCCCACCTCTTGTGCTCTCTCACTCTGCCATCTCTCTCAAATAAATAAACCTTTTTTTTTCCTTTTAAGATTTTATTTATTTATTTGTCAAGAGAAAGAACACAAGCAAAGGGAATGGCAGGCAGAGGGAGAGGGAGAAGCAGGCTCCCCATTGAGAAAGGAGCCTGATGAGGAACTCTGTCCCAGGACCCTGGGATCACGACCTGAGCCAAAGGCAGATGCCCAACTGACTGAGCCACCCAGGCGTCCCCCCAATAAATAAATCTTAAAAAAAATTAATATACTACTGAGAATTCTATGTAATTAAATATGCACAACAACTTTTAATTTCTAGAATTTTACATTTGCTTCTGTTTTTACTAGTTAATTGTCTATCTGTATACCATAGTGATGGGCCTATTAGACCTTCAGTTTTGATATCATTTTAGTTCTGTATGATAGTGTACTAACAATACCAATTCCTAATCTCACCACATTTGGGAATATATCCTTCTAGTCCTTTTACACACACACACACACACACACACACACACACACACACACACACACTTTCTCTCGTACATAAATGAACAAAAAAGAAATTATGTTGTGCCAGTGTTTAACATGGTGTTTTCCATTTAAAAATATTTTGTAGTTATTTTTTCCCTATGTCAACAAACCAAATCTAAATGTTTTTTTTTTTTTTGAAGGTTTTTTATTTATTTATTTGACAGAGATCACACAAGTAGACAGAAAGGCAGGCAGAGCGGGGAGGGGAGAAGCAGGCTCCCCGCCGAGCAGAGAGCCCGATGTGGGACTCAATCCCAGGACCCTGGGATCATGACCTGAGCCGAAGGCAGCGGCTTAACCCACTGAGCCACCCAGACGTCCCGACAAACCAAATCTAAACAACTTCCCATGACTGCATAGTATTTTACTTTGGATATACTCTGGTTTTGATAGCCTGAATATTTATCAGAGAGAATTGATTATTTCCAATTTTTACTATTTTAAATGATGTTTCTATAAGTATACATATATACTTACATATCTGCTCTTTATTTCTTTAGTATAATAGCTTGAAAAAGAATTTGGGGGCCTAAGGGCATCTACATTAAAAATTTTTATGTAATGGGGTGTCTGGCTGGCTCAGTCCATGAAGCATGTGACTATCTTGGGGTTGCAAATTCCAGCCCCACATTGGGTGTGAAGATTACTTAAAAATAAAATCTTTAAAAAATGTTTATGTAAAACACCAAGTTGCTCTTCAGGAAAGCTGTGGCAAATTATGTGGACAAAGAATATTTTTAGGATATTCTAAAATTTACTCTCTTTGTCAGAATAGCTACTGAGAGTGACCATTGATTGCAACATGGGAAGAAAAACTGTCATCCAAAGTGTTTTTATGAAACTCTTACTGTATTTGTTTACAGTTTTATGACTTGTTTATTTTTATCACTAGAATTTAAGGACCTTGAGGGTAGGGGCACTATTACGTTATGTATGTATACTGTATTTTATTCTCATATTTCCAGATTTAGAATAATGCCTGGCATAGAACAGGCATTTAATAAGTATTTGAATCATTGAGTGAGTGTTTGCGTGAGTGTTTCGTTAGCCCCTGAATATATAAACCTCTTGGAAGTTTGGGCCTGGCTTATCTGGGTTTTTTTATGGTTTACTGTTACTACGAATTAGGGGAGAACAATGTATCTCATTGCTGTTTGAGTGTGCTTGGATTACCTAACAAATTTTGTCAACTCTGGGTTGGTGAATGTATCTGTGTATATTTTTTGTTTTTTTTCTTAAAATATTTTATTTATTTATTTGAAAGGGAGAGAGAGCAAGCGTGGGAGCAAATGCAGGAGCTGAGGGGAGGGAGAAGTAAACTCCCCGCTGAGCAGGGAGCTTGACATGGGATTTGTTCCCAGGACCGTGAGATCAAGACCTGAAGGCAGATATTTAACCAACTGAGCCACTCAGGCACCCTTATTTGTGTGTATTTTAGTTAACCTTTAAAAAAATTTTTTTTCTGGGGCGCCTGGGTGGCTCAGTGGGTCAAAGCTTCTGCCTTTGGCTCGGGTCATGATCCCAGGGTCCTGGGATCAAGCCCCACATTGGGCTCTCTGCTCTGTGGAGAGCCTGCTTCTTCCTCTCTCTCTTCCTGCCTCTCTGCCTACTTGTGATCTCTGTCAAATAAATAAATAAGATCTTAAAAAAAATTTTTTTTCTATAAACCTAGACCTTATTTCAAAATGCCAGTGGCCACAACACTCAGTAATATTAGTGGGTTGTTTGTGACTCCGTTCCCTTGACACATTTACGTATGAGGCAGAAACCATTTCAGCTGCTCTGGAAGGAGGAGTCTGTTGGTCTTATGATGCTGCTGGGTCCCAAAGCACTTCTGGATTCTAAGGTGGCAGAGCTGCAAAGAAGAAGGGGGGCCCCGCCTCCTGTAAAGCCTAGTTAACCTTTTTTTTTAAAAAAAGGATTATTTATTTTAGAGGGAGCAGGTGGGGCAGAGGGAGAGGGAGAGAGAGAATCTCAAGCAGAGACCCTGGTGAGTACGGAGCCCCTTGTGGGGCTCATGACCCTGAAATCTTTACCTGAGCTAAAATTAAGAGTTGTACACTCAACAGACTGGCCACCCAGATGACCTTTAATCAGCTTTTGATTGCCTTTCTCTTTAGGCATCTATGCAGAAAAGGAGTTAACATAGTAGTCTTGCTTTCTTTAGAAGGGTCTGCTTATAAGTTGGCGCTTGGCTGGCATATGAGAAATTAGATTTGGGGAGTGTTCCTACCCTTTCATAACTGATAAGAATAATTTATTATACCTAAACTGTTTATACAAATAATATGGTTTGTATTGAGCATCTCCTTTTCTTCTGGGAGTCTGGCATTTTAGTTTAAGTTCTGATCAGTTTGTGCTAGGTAGAGGGTGCCTACATGACAAGCCCCCCAATAAAAACTTTGGGCACTGAATTTCTAATAAGCTTCCTTAGTTCAATAGCATTTAACATATTTGTCATATTTCACTGCTGGAGGAATTAAGTGCCTCATGTATGACTCCATGGGGAAGAGACTCTTGGAAGCTTGTATCTGGTTTTCTTCAAATCTCACCTCGCCTCTGGCTTTTTCCTTTGTTGATTTTGGTTTGTACTATTTTGCTGTAATAAATTATAGTTCTGAGTAGGAGTCCTATGAGTCCTCTCAGTGAATCACTGAACCCACCTTATGGAGATTGTAAACTTCTTCCCACTCTGCTCTCTTGGACATTATGGGAATGTTCAGCAGAATGACAATTTAATCTGTTGTAATCTGGATACAGAAATATATAATTTAAGGTATAATTATTTAATTTTTTAAAAAATGGTATGTGTTTTTTTTTAAAGATTTTATTTATTTGACAGAGAGAGATCACAAGTAGGCAGAAAGGCAGGCAGAGAGAGGAGGAAGCAGGCTCTCCGCTGAGCAGAGAGCTCCATGCAGGACTCGATCCCAGGACCCTGAGATCATGACTTGAGCCGAAGGCAGAGGCTTAACCCCCTGAGCCACCCAGGCGCCCCTAATTATTTAATTTTTAAAAGGATTAGAATAATAAGGGACTTATTTATCATACTTGATTTATTGTAATCCAATTTTATAAATTTAAGTTTATACCAGATTTTATAGGGACATTTCTGTTAGGTTAAGCCACTCTTTCTCTTGTTTATTTCTTAATAGAATTGTAGTGATATTCTGAAATCCTAATTGTGTTTGTCCTGAGAAATTTGTGTTCTAGGAAAGGGACATTGTTGCTTCAGCTATTCTCTTATTTGCCTCTCTTACTGCAAGGTTCTTGTGTTGTTTATTTTAGATAGTTCATTTTGACACTTAGATAAACAAAAGCCAAACACACAAACATACCCAGAATTAGTCCCTGAACTTTGTTCTAGGGTAAAGATAAGGCATTTAGACTTCTCCAGTACAGATAAATAATGTCATAGCTACTGAAAAATGGGTATTATGGGACACTTGGATTGTTTAGATGGACAGTGAAAGCTTTTTGTTTTTTGTTTTTTGTTTTTACATTTTCCAGTGATGTTTTATGAGCAATTGCTTTGACTTGTGAACTTATTTTTGCTGAATGAACCATTCAAGATGGGGACCACTTTTCTTTAAAAAGTCTTAGTACATGAGAACGTTACAAAATTTATTCATTGGAGAAGCAGGCTTTCACAAAAGTGGGAAATTTTACTTCACTGTTTTACTTTCACTTTTTTTACTTTTTACTTCACAATTTATTTTTCTTCACAATTTTACTTTCACTGTTTCAAATGGACAGTGAAAGTCTTAAAAAGTCCTGCTAACAAAGCTGAAGAGAAAACTTACATTCATCCATAGGACCTGCTTTTAAAAGGATTATAGATTTGACTTAATAAAACCATTTCTATATATCAGTTGTTCACAACATGCAAAAGATTTCTCATTCTTGTTGAGCTTTATACTGTGTTTCTGCTTAAAAAATGGACTTAGTTGAGGTATAAACTGCATATGTTTAAACTGTACAATCTGATGAATTTTTGTAATGTATATACTCATGAACCCCCCCACAATCAACACAGAACATTTTCATCATCTCCTCAAAGATTCTGTGTGCCCTTCTGTAGTCTGTTTTCCCCCTCTGCCACTAGCATGAGGCAACCACTGATCTGCTTTAGATAACTCTGTATTTTCTAGGATTTCATATAAATGGGATTTTCATATTAATGAAATTCTATGATCTCATGTATAGTGTTTTTCACAGTGATACCATTTTCACAATGATACTGAAATTCATCCATATTTTTCCATATGTCAATAGTTTATTCCTTTTACTGCTTAGCAGCATTATGTGGATATATTACATTTTGTTGTTCCATTCACTAATTTTTGGATTTGGATTGCTTCCATTTTGGGGCTAGTATAAATAAAGCTATTGTTGTACTTGTTTTTGCATTTTGCATGGACATACATTTTTATTTTGCTGGTATGCCCTACCTTTTGTTCACTTGAAAAAATAATTCTAGTAATACTTCTTGTCCTTGGCAAAAAATAGGGGAAGGAAACACATCAATTATTTACTTATTCAGTAAACATATATTGAATGCTGGGCATAATGCCATGTGCTAAAGACATAGTAGTGTACAAGAATTCAGATCCTGCTGCCACAGAGTTTACACTTTGGTGAATTAAGCCAGGCATATTACAATAGTTAGTGTAGAGATTTTGTGAAGAATGGAATGCTATAGAGCATATAATATGGGTTCCCCCATCACTGGTCTGGGGTGATTAGGGAAAGATTCTTTGAAGAAAAAAAGTTAAGATGAGTGGGAGTTAAGTAAATGATGCATTCTAGGTAGAGGGAATAGAATTCACAAAGACTCTCAGGTAAGAAAGATGGTGCTCTCTGGCCATCTGTTGGGATGAAGGTAGAGGGATTTGCAGTTGCTTGATCATGCAGGCGCTTATATACCATCTTAAGCACTCTGGAAATGAAAACCAAACAAAGAAGTAACATGGTTCAGTTATGGATCTCAGCTCAATTTATACTGTGGTCACCTTTTTTGAGTAAGTACTTTATAGTCTCTTCATTTCCAAAAATTCTACCTTTCAGCTTTAATTCTATTGATTACTTTTAATCATAAGCTTTAGTAAGGGATGCTGTTAATTCTGAGTTTTGGCAAATAATGCTATCAGGAAGATGAGCAGAACATTAGAATAAAACTGAAACCACTCCTCATTTTATTTTCTTATTTATTTCTGATAAAGTAAAATTTAAATACCAAGATACTAGTGGAATACTAATGTCTTAAACTTCCATTTATCTAAGAAAAGTCTATGCAGGAAATAAATTTTGCAAGAGACCTGATATATAATGCTTGGTTACAGTCTGATGACCTTTTCTAACCTAGTAAGGTGTTAAGATACTAAGAACTCTTTTATAGTACTTTCTCTGAGGCTAGGAAAATGAAATCTTTTTGGAGGAGCAGGATTGTTGTTTAACAGTTTACGGTTGTACTTTAAAGAATAAAAGCAAAAAGTAGTATAATCTCAAGCTGTTTTTGTTTATTTGTAGTGCCTGATATATTTATGTAAATTACTAGAGCTGCACTATCTAATATGTACTATCTAATAAAGGCACTAAGCTATATTAGCTTGTCATAACAAAATACCCTAGATTGAATGGCTTAAACAACAGGAATTTATTTCTCACAGTTCTGGAGGCTGGGAAGTCCAAATTCAACGTGCTAGCTCATTCATTTCCCAGTTAAGCTCTCTCTTCCTGGTATGCAGATGCCTATCTTCTGGCTGTGTTCTCACATGGTGGAGAGGGATCGGGGAGATACAGGAAGCAAGCTGTCTGATTTTTCTTCTTCTAAGGGCACTAATCCTGTCATGAAAGTCTTACCCTTATGGTTTCAGCTAAACCTGATTACCTCCCAAAGGCTCTGTCTCTGAACACCATCATATCGAATTTTGAGGAGGAATAAGTCCATAGCAGTCTCTGTTTTAATTTATATTTAAATTAGTTGAAGTTAATGGGGTACGTTGGTGGCCCAGTTGGTTAATCATCTGACTCTTGATTTTGGCTCAGGTCCTGATCTCAGGGTGGTGAGATCAAGCCCCTTGTCAGGCTGTGTGCTTAGTGCAGAGTCTGCTTGTCCCCTTCTTTCTGTTCCTCCCCTTGTGCGCACGCTCTCTCTCTCTGAGATAAATAAATGAATAAAATCTTTGAAAAAAAGTAATTGAAGTTACATAGTAAAAAACTTCAGTTCCTAGTTGCATTAGCCATATTTCAAGTGCTTAATGGCCATATGTAGCTAGTGACAATTTTATTGGGCAGTACAGGTTATAGAATATTTCTGTCTTTGCAGAAAACTATACTGCATAGAGAGTGTCTTTAGGGCTTTCAAGATCATTATGGATTATAAGAAAGGTGTTAGTCCTATTTTGGGTTAAGAGGCAAAGCTTTGATTGCTTCTAACTTGGAATCTGCTCTTCTCAGTGAACACCTATATAATGAACTCTTTTAGAAAGTAGAGTTTTTTGTTTGGGTGCAGTGATTAGTTTCATTTTAAAGTTTTTGTTTTTGTTTTGAAAGCCTACTGCTTGCTGTGTTATTATCACAGTGTGTTCTTTTGTATAATTTTTACTTTAAAGTAGTTTTGCTAATTGTTTCAGATCTTATCAGAAAGATTGTTTCTATATGTATAGCACTTTTCAAAGCTCTTTCCTATATCTCTGCAAGCCATGGTGAACCTGGGTTTGGAGATGGCTGTCTCCTAGAAGGTGCAGAGTAGTATGAACTCTTCTTTCCAATAACAGTAAATGTATGAGTTGGTTGGCATTCTTCCTTTCCTCCTCCCTTCCCTTTCTTCCTTGCTTTTTGTCTTTATTTTTTTTTTATGTGCTACATACCAATTTGTTAATTTTAGAGGGGCATATACCTTTCTAACAATCCTTTATCACTGTCCTTCAAATTGCCCCTATTTTCAAAATAGATTTATCATCTATGTGTCTACACTAGTATTATTAGCACCTGATCCAAAATAACGAATGACCTTTTTAAAGTATTTATTCATTTATTTAAATAATCTATACACCCAACATGGGGCCTGAGCTCATGACCCCAAGATCAAGAGTCACATGCTCTTCCAACCCAGCCAGCCAGGTGCCTCAAAATAATGAATGAGATGAAACTTCATGTTGTAAGATTTTGAGCTAGAACAATAGCCTTGTATATATTTGGGTTTTGTATATTGTGGTGGTCATATCTAGTTCAGTTATTTATTGCTTCAGACAATGCAGGGTTTTTTGTTTCTTGCTACATTCCCAGTGTCTGACACAATTTTTGTAACTGTGAAGGTGCTCTCTAATTATTCATTGAACAAACTTTGAACCAATGATAATTGTCTTATAAATACTATCTCATACAGCATCTAGCATAGTTCTGTATATGTACTGGTCACTGAGTCAGTCATTTATTAATGTGTGCTCCTGAGACATCTATTTCAAGATTTTTCATAGTTGGAGATCTGATTTTAGAATAGCAGAGAATATTTGAAAAATTAGCCATTTATAAACTATCAAATAATAAAATTTTATAATAAAGTCCCATGTAATAGATCTTGATGTTGGCTCTTTTATGGGAATATATATTAATATAACTCATTTACGTGGATATGAGTTAACAGTTTCATATCACAATCATATGTTTCTGGTGATTTCTTCAGGAATATGTATCAATAATGTTTTTTTGGAATAAAAGAGGAAAGAAAAATAATAAAATACATCAATTTATTTTTAGAAAGCTATGGTTTCATTTTTTTAAAGATTTCTTTATTTGAAAGAGAGAGTGTGCACGTGCCCACGTATACAAGTGGGGGAAGGGGCAGAGGGAAAGAATCTCAAGCAGGCTCCCTGCTGAGCATGGAGCCTGACTCTTAGGATCCCTGAGATCATGACCTAAGCTGAAACCAAGAGTCAGACATTTAACTGACTAAGCCCCCCAGGTGCCCCATGGTTTCTTTTTTCTTTTTTCTTCTTTTGATTACTACAGATAGGCCATTGAGATCTTTGGAAACATGGTAATTCTCAGTCAAACTTTGATTTCCCACACCAGTATCAAACAGTAGAATGAGATACTTCTACTCAAAGAATGACAACAACAACAACAAAAAACAGGTTACAGAGGGATTCCTGGCTGGCTCAGTCAGTAGAGCATGCAACTCCTTTTTTTTAAAAAATTTTATTTATTTATTTGAGAGTGAGATGGCTGAAGGCAGATGCTTAACTGGCACCCAGGTACCTGAGCATGCAACTCTTAATCTCAGGGTTTGTGAGTTCAAGCCCCATATTGGTTATAGAGTCTACTTAAAATGAAAAAATAACACAGGTTACGAAGTTCTGTTTTTTTAAGTAAATGATTGGACATCTTTAGTTTAATGGCATGATAACACATGGCCAGTTCTGTATAATGATACTTTCTTGTGGAAACATTCATTTAGCACATCTATAAAACTGATTTTTTTATGGAAACAACCTAAATGCTCATTTATTTTTATTTATTTTTTAATTCTATTAACATATAATGTATTGTTTGTTTCAGGGGTACACGTCTGTGATTCATCAGCCTTGCACAATTCACAGCACTCACCATAGCACATGCCATCCCCATTTTCCATCACACAGCCACCCCATCCTTCCCACCCCTTTCCCGTCCAGCAACTCTCTTTGTTTCCTGAGATTAAGAGTCTCTTATGGTTTGTCTCCCTTTCTGGTTTCGTCTTGTTTCATTTTTCCCTCCCTTCCCCTATGATCCTCTGTTTTATTTCTCAGATTCCTCTTATCAGTGAGATCATATGATAATTGTCTTACTCTGATTGACTTGTTTCGCTTAGCATAATACCCTCTAGTTCCATCCACATCATTGCAAATGGCAAGATTTCATTTTTTTTAAATTAAATTTTATTTTTTTATTTACTTGATAGACAGAGATCACAAGTAGGCAGAGAAGCAGGCAGAGAGAGAGGAGGAAGCAGGCTCCCCGCTGAGCAGAGAGCCTGATGCGGGGCTCGATCCCAGGACCCTGGGATCATGACCTGAGCCGAAGGCAGAGGCTTAACCCACTGAGCCACCCAGGCGCCCCCAAGATTTCATTTTTTGATGGTTGCATAATATTCCATTGTATATATATACCACATCTTCTTTATCCATCCGTTGATGGACATCTAGGCTCTTTCCATAGTTTGGTTATTGTGAACATTGTTGCATAAACATTGGGGTACATGTGCTCCTTTGGATCAGTACATTTGTATCTTTAGGTAAACTGATTTTTAAAAAATTTGAGTGCTTCATTTCCTTGTTTTCTTTGTCAATGCCTTGTGTTAGAATTTGGCTCTGCCCTATTGTTTCAAACTCTCCCTTTTAGTTCTTCTATATCTTTGAGTTTAACAGATATTCAAAGTAGATGCCAGCCAAGACGTAATCATTTCTTTCATCTTCACATTTCTCTTTATTTTAGTTGCCTTTTATTTTACGTGTATTTTTTACATTCTTTAAACCAATTTTCTTATTTTATTCTTCAGTATGTATCTGCCTATAAGTAAACTGTTATTTATAACTATAATTTTCACGTCTGCCAAATCTCTCCAGTGTATAAGTTGATTATCACTAAGTTCTAAAAAGCTTTTGTAAAGTTAGTTTGAAAAAGCTGTTTTGTATAATTGTGTACAATTTCTGGAGTTTTACACTAATTGGCCTAACTTCTGTGCTATGTATCTTGAAGATGGAAAAAGTGTAGGCTGTTCTCAAAATGTTAGACTGAGAAAGTAAGATGTCCTGTTGCCAAAAATAAGGTTATTTTCATACTGTTTCTGCTAAGATTCTTGCTTTAAGCATTTCCCTTTAAGTGAATTCTCTTCCTTTTCTTTGTGAAGGTCTAGTTTTTTGGATAATTGTTTATCAAACTTTTTGTCAGCTACCACCTGCCTATTCTCATCCAGAATATTCACACTCAAACCACTTCTAGTTATTTGGCAAACATGGTTTATTCAATAGAATTTTACTTAATTCTGTTAAATAAAAATATGAAAAGTACTTATCATGAGAAGTAGAACAATATTTAGAATTCTTGGGGATTGATTCTGCATTTGGCATTTTTTGTTTAACTTCATATAATTTTCATAGTATTTAAATTGTTTGGCATTAGAATACCCATGCTATTAAGAAAAAGTAAACCACAAGAGTACTTTCCCATTTCTTCCTTCGTTCCTTCTCTCCTTCCTGCCTTTCTTCCTTTTTCTCTCTTTCTTCTTTTCTCTTTCTTTCTCTTTTTCTTTTTTCTCTCTTTCTCTTCTTCTTTCTTTCTTTCATTCAGCCCCATGCCCAAAGTGGGGCTTGAATTTACAACTCTGAGATCAAGAGTCACATACACACTCTACTGACTGAGCCAGCCAGGGCCCCAAGAGTACGCTTAAACAAGGAGGAAGAACATCCTTGTACTTACATCTTGACAGGTATAATTAAAAATTCAGTATATTTTGATTAACCTCATAAGCAATAATGTTTTGTTTTGTTTTTTTTAAAGATTTTATTTGACAGACGGAGATCACAAGTAGGCTGAGAAGCAGGCAGAGAGAGAGGAGGAAGCAGGCTCCCTGCTGAGCAGAGAGCCTGATGCAGGGCTTAATCCCAGGGCTCTGGGATCATGACCTGAGCTGAAGGCAGAGGCTTTAACCCACTGAGCCACCCAGGTGCCCCAGCAATAATGTTTAAATTAAAAAAAAAGTTTCAGGGCGCCTTGGTGGCTCAGTGGGTTAAAGCCTTTGCCTTCAGCTCAGGTCATGATCCCAGAGTTTTGGGATCGAGCCCCTGCTTCCCTTCATCTCTCTCTGCCTGCTTCTCTGCCTACTTGTGATCTCTGTTTGTCAAATAAATAAATAAAATCTTTTAAAAAAAAAGTTTCAGAGTTATATACTACATTTTATGTAGGTTTTGTTTTTGTTTTTGTGTTTTTTTTTGGTTTTGTTTTGTTTTTTAAGTAAACTCTGCCCCCAGTGGGCCTCAAACTCCAAGATCAGGAGTCATATGCTGTACTGACTGAGCCAGCTAGGTGCCCTAATTTCATGCAGATTTTAAAGATTTTAATTAATTAACTAGTGAATTTAAGAGAGAGCACACCCACACACATGCGGGCAGGCACACAAACACAAGGAGCAGGGGGAAGGGCAGGGGGGAGAAGAGGGACAAACAGTGTCTGCTCTGGGTATAGAGAACCTTCCTGGGGCTCAGTATCACTACCGTGAGATTATGACCTACGCTGAAATCAAGAGCCCCACCCTCAACTGACTGAGCCACCGATGTACTTCCTCATAGGGATTTTTAAAACACCCTCCAAGGAGCACCTGGCTGGCTCAGTTGGTACAGTATGTGACTCTTGATCTCAGAGTTATAAGTTTGAGCCCCATGTTGGGTGTAGGGATTACTTAAAAACAAAATCTTTAATATTCATGAAAGCACCTTCAAACAATGCCAGATACTACTTATGGGTATATATGTAGTAAAAATATAGAACAGTAGATATAAAGGTTAAACACAGATTTCATGAGTGTGGTTACTTTTCAAGAAACAGGATCAGGGAAAGGGTCTAGATAAATTTCTGGGTGTGAACATAACATTTAGAGTATATTCAAAGCTATTTAAACCCAAAATATTTGTTAGATCTGGATAATGTGTACTATGGTTAATGGCGTACTTTTTGGTGGTTTGGAAATTTCTGATTAGAAAGGAAAAATAAAATTAGTATTAAAGAAAATAAAGAGACATGGTACATACTGTAAAACTGAATAAGAGTCCTAGAAGAACAACTTCAGTAGCTCTCACAGAAGTAGAAGAAAATACAAAAACAATGAAATAGAATATACTGATTTTGGAGACTGTGGGTTTATAATATTACTGTCATTTCTGAAACAGATAAGACAAAGGAATGAAAACAGTTATCAAAGCATAAGTATTGTTTTCCTATTCTGAAAGAAGACCAAACTCTTTACATTGAAAGGATTCACTGAGTATTAATAAATAATAAAAAGAGAATAGTACTTAGACTGAAAGAAGACCACATTCTTTATATTGAAAGGATTCAGTGAGTGTCAAATATATAATAAAAAGAGAATGGGGTCAAGCCTCTGCCTTGGGCTCAGGTCATGATCTCAGGGTCCTGGGGTCCAGCCCCGCATGGGGCTCTCTGTTCAACAGGAAGCCTGCTTCCCCCTCTCTGCCTGCCTCTCTGCCTATTTGTGATTTCTCTGTCTGGCAAATAAATAAAATCTTAAAAAAGAGAGAGAGAGAGAGAGGGAGAGAACAGTACTTAGGTGCCTGCTAATAAATTATTGGGATTAAAAAGAAAAAATAAAATTAAATCTATAAGCATTTGTATTAGTCCACCATTCCCTGGTTGGTGAAAAGGAACTAAAATCAAGCTTTGCCTCTGGAAATCTGATGCTCTTTATGAGCTATGCTAACAGTTTTGACACAAAAATGATGATTCCAGGATAAAGGAGAAACAAGGAAACATGAGTTGGGTTTTTTTTAGCATATTTAAAAAAATTAACATAAAATGTATTATTTGCTTCAGGGGTACAGGTCTGTGAATTATCAGTCTTATGTAACTCACAGCACTCACCATAGCACATACCTTCCCCAGTGTCCATAACCCAGCCACTCTATCCCTCCCCTTCCCCAACCCCCAGCAATCCTCAGTTTGTTTCCTGAGACTAAGAGTCTCTTATGGTTTGTCTCCCTCCCTGTTCCTATCTTGTTTTGTTTTTTCCCTCCCTGCCCCCATCAACCTCCTGCCCTGCCTCTCTAATTCCTCCTATCAGAGAGATCATATGATAATTGTCTTTCTCTGATTGGCTTATTTCACGGTAGCGTAATATTCTCTAGTTCCATCCACGTTGTTGCAAATGGCAAGATTTCAAAACATGAGTTTTAAACTAGAAGGAGCAGTTCATTTGACAGAATAAGAATTGACTTGATTCAGTTTATTACCTAAATGGTAAAGAAAATTAAAAACCACATGTTTTTACATTCTCTTAGTTATTTGACAAACATATGCATATAATTTGAATTAATTATTTATATATTACTTTTTTCCTATCTCCTTAAGGGTCAGGAATCATATAATAAATTTCCTTAGTACCTCCCTACTATGGGGGGTGAGACAGCATTTTGGAGAGGATGGTTCTTTTACCAGGAAGGCTATTTGCATAATGTAGAACATTTAGTACCGCTGGCCATTGGACTTAAAGCATAATAAAGACCCCTCAGTCATTGTGACAACCAAAACAAAACAAACAAACAAAATACAGTCCTACATTGGAAATATTGTGGTGGGCTTCAGACCACTGCAATAAAGTGAACATCACAATAAAGTGAGTCAAATGAATTTCTTGATTTTCCAGTGCATATAAAAGTTATGTTTATGTGATATTATGTCTATTACATGTACAATAGCATTACATCTAAAAAATAATGTTCATACCATAATTTAAATATATTTTATTTTATTTATTTTTTTAAAATATTTTTTTATTTATTTTATTTGCCAGAGAGAGAGAGCTCAGGCAGACAGAGTGGCAGGCAGAGGCAGAGGGAGAAGCAGGCTCCCCACTGAGCAAGGAGCCCGATGTGGGACTCGATCCCAGGATGCTGGGATCATGACCTGAGCCGAAGGCAGCGGCTTAACCAACTGAGCCACCCAGGGTTCCCTAAATATATTTTATTGCTAAAATATACTGATTGTCCTCTGAGCTTTTGATGAATCATCTTTTTGCTGATGGAGGGTCTTGCCTTGGTGTTGATGTCTGCTGACTGAGCAGAGTGGTGGTTGCTGAAGGTTGTATGGCTGTGGCAATTTCTTAAAATAAGACAACAATGAAGTTGACCTCATCAGTTAACTTCCTTTCAAGGATAATTTCTCTGTAGCACATGATGTTGTTTGAAAGTATTTTAATCAGTAGAATTCTTTAAAAAATGTGATCATTTCTCTCAAACCCTGCCATTCCTTATCAGCTAAGTTTATGTAATGTTCTAAATCTTTTGTTGTCATTTCGATAATC
The DNA here is from genome assembly GCA_003697995.1 of Taxidea taxus jeffersonii. Lineage (NCBI taxonomy): Eukaryota > Metazoa > Chordata > Mammalia > Carnivora > Mustelidae > Taxidea > Taxidea taxus. The sequence goes on from ML105285.1 coordinate 21,367, forward strand.
TTCACAGTGTCTTCATCAGGAGCAGATCTATCTTAAGAAACTACTTTTTTTGCTGATCTGTAAAAAGCTATTCCTCATCTGTGCAAGCTTTATCATGTGATTATAGCAGTTTAGTCACATCTTCAGAGTCTACTTCTAATTCTAGTTCTCTTAGATTTTCACCACATTTGCAGTTACTTCTTCCACTGAGGTCTTGAACTACTCAAATTGTCCATGAGAGTTGGAATGTTCCAAACTCTTGTTCATTTCAATATTTTGACCTCTTCCCATGAATCATGAATGTTCTTAATGGCATCTTAAATGGTGAATCCTTTCCAGAAGATTTTCAATTTACTTTGTCCAAATCCATCAGAGAAATCACTGTTTATGGCAGGTACAGCCATAGAAAATGTATTTCTTAAATAATAAGACTTGAAAGTCCAAATGGCTATTGCATTTATGGGCTATAGAATGGACTATGTGTTAGTAGGCGTGAAAGCAGCATTGATCTCTTTGTTCATCTCCACCAGAAGTCTTGGGTCACCAGGTGTATTGTCAATGAGCATGGAATTTTTTTTTCTGAACATTAGCTCTCAACAGTGGGCTTAAAATATTCAGTAAACCATATTGTAAACAGATGTGCCACCATCCAGATTTGTTGTTCCTTTTATAGAGTACAAGCAGAAGTAGGTTTAGCATAATTCTTAGGAGCTGTAGGATTTTTTGATAGGTCAATGAGCATTGGCTTCACCTTGGTTACCAGTTGCATTAATTCCTAACAAGAGAGTCAGCCTGTGCTTTGAAACTTTGAAGCTAGGCATTGACTTCTCTCTAGCTATGAAGGTCTTAGATGGCATCATTTTCCTACATAAGACTGTTGTCTATGTTGAAAATCTGTTGTTTAGTATAACCACTTTCATTAATTATTTTGGCCAGTTCTTCTGGATAACTTAATGCAGCTTCTATGTCAGTACTTGCTTCGTCTTGCATTTTTATGTTACAGAGATGGCTTCTTTACTTAAACCTCATGAACCAACCTCTCCTAGTTTCCAGCTTTTCTTCTATAGTGTCCTCACCTTGAATTGGAGAGAGTTAGGTCCTTGTTCTGCATTTGGCTTTGACTTGAGGGAATGTTGTATGGTTTGATCTTCTATCCAGACCACTAAAACTTTCTCTATACCAGCAAGAAGGGTGTTTGGTTTTCCTATCATTCATGTGTTCACTGGAGTAGCACTTTTAATTCCCTTTAAGAAATTTTCCTTTGCATTCACTTGGCAAATTGGCATAAGTGGCATAGGTTTTAGCCTATCTAGCCTCTGGGCACACCTTCCTCACTAAGCTTAAATATTTCTAGCTTTTGATTGAAAGTGGGAGATGTATGACTCTTCTTTTCACTTGATCACATAGAGGCCATTTTAGGGTTATTAACTGGCCTAATTTCAGTATTGTGTCATAGAGAATAGGGAGACCCAAGGAAAGGCAGAGAAACAGGGAACTGCTGGTCACTGGAGCTGTCAGGACACACACATTTGTCAATTAAGTTCGCTGTCTTAAATAGTTATAGTAATTGTGCAATTACAATAGTAAAAGCAAAGATCACTATTCAAAGTTCACCATAATGACCATAGTAATAATAATAATAAAAAAGTTTGAAATATTGTGAGGATTATCAAAATGTGATACACAGACATAAAGTGAACAAATGCTGTTGGGAAAATGGTGCTGATAAACTTGCTTGATGCAAGTTTGATACCACAAACCTTCAATTTGTCAAAAACTCAGTATCTGGAAAGCTCAATGAAACAAGGTAAGTCTGTATCACTTCCATACATTTTTAATTGACCCTTCTGGACAAGTGGTCCTGTCTAAATTAGGAACTGCTTTTCATCTACTGATTTGTACTCAGGATGTCACCCAATGTGTACCAATCAAAATACAAAGGGTAGCTATCTAAATCTTTTTAATAATGCAAATTATTGCAGTAATCCCCATTTTTTACCTAGTTTATTATCATGCCTCTTCATCACCCTCCATATATTTTTTTAAAAAGAGACTTTAGGGGCACCTGGGTGGCTCAGTGGTTTAAAGCCTCTGCCTTCGGCTCAGGTCATGGTCCCAAGGTCCTGGGATCAAGCCCCACATCAGTCTCTCTACTCAGCAAGGAGCCTGCTTCCCCCTCTCTCTCTCTGCCTGCCTCTCTGCCTACTTGTGATCTCTCTCTGTCAGATAAATAAATAAAATCTTAAAAAAAAGAGACTTTATTTAATAGAGTAGTTTTAGGTTCACTGCAAAATGGAGTAGAAAGTACAGAGAATGTTCTCATATAGCCCTTGCACAGATGTGCTGCCTCCACTATCAAAAATAAGTTGAGGACCTTTCCCTCTATTCCTAGTTTGCTGAGAGTTTTCATCATAAATAGGAATTGGATTTTTTCATGTGCTCTTTCTGCATCTATTGATTTAATCATGTGACTTTTCTTTTTAGCCATGATGTATGATAGCTATTGCATTAATTGATTTTCAGATACAGAACCAGCTTTGACCACCTGGAATACATTGCCCTATACATTTTTTCCCCAAAGGCTATAGATAGGCCTTGTGATTTTTTAGTCTTAACAATTCTATGTTCAAAGCTCCTTGAAAGGATTCTATTTTTATGTATTGGGGTGCCTTTTTTTTTTTTGAGATTTATTTATTTAATTTATTTGAGAAAGACAGGGAGCATGAGTGAGCATGAGCAGAGGGAGGGGCAGAGGGAGAAGCAGACTCCCTGCGGAGCGGGGAGCCTGACATGGGGCTGGATCCCAAGATCCCGGGATCATGTATGACCTGAGTGGAATGCAGATGCTTAACTGACTGAGCAACCCAGGTGCCCCTATGCATTGTCTTAACTTAAATATTTCATACATAAAATGAAGAGATTAAACTATTAAAACCAAAGTTCTTCTTAGTGCTCTATTTCTATGATTCATGTCTAGAATATTTAGGGTTTTATGGCCAAAAAAGCCCAACATTTTAAAATTTTTATTGTGGGGGCTCCTGGGTATCTTAGTCGGTTGAGCATCTGACTCTTGATTTCAGTTCAGGTCATGATCTCAGGGTCATGAGATCGAGCCCCACATCAGGCTCTGCACTCGGCATGGAGCGTGCTTCTCCCTCTTCCTCTGCTCCCCACCTGCAGCTCTCTATCTCTCTCTGTCTTCTCTCTCTCAAGTAAATAAATAAAATATTAAAAAAAAATTTTTATTGTGAAATATTTCAAACACAAATATTGAAGACCAAGATTTAGCAGGTAGTACATTTTGTCCCATTTGCATTTGATTTACTTAAAAAATGTATGTGTGCGTGCATTAGGTTAGTTAAAACTCCATTCCTTAATTATATTTCCTTTCCTCCTTACCACAATTGATCACTCTCCTGAAGTTTGTGTAAATCTTTTTTTTTAATTATATCTATATTTTTAGTGCATATCATATGCATCCATAAACAACCTACATTATTATTTTGGGTTATTTTACTTTATATGAATGATTTCATACTGCATAATGTCACCGTCCTCTCACATCTTTATGTGTCTGGTCACAAGAATCCTCACCCTCCTCTCACATCCTTGAAAATTACCCATATCAAGGTACTTTTTCCTAAATTTTCTTCATCAGAAATTTCTTTTTGAAATAAAGCATTGCATTTCTCAAAGTTGCCCTTTAAAAAATTAATTAGCTTTATTTTTGAGAGCAGTCTTAGGTACAAAGGAAAATGACGCAGAAATACAGAGAATTCCCATATATCTCCATCCCTACACAGGCAGATCTGCCCTACTATCGATATCCTGCACATCTGTGATGCATTGATAGAACTGGTGAACCTGCAAATACCCATTATCATCACTTAGAGTCCACAGTTTACTCATAGGTTCATTCTTGGTATCGTACATTCTATGGACAAATATATAATGACATTATCTACAATTATAGTATCATACAGAAGAGTTGCATTGCCCTAAAAATTCTCTGCTTTGTGTGGTTATCCCTCCCTTCCCCCAGCTCCTGGCAGCCACTGATCTTTTTATTATCTCCCTAGTTTTGCTTTTTCCAGAATGTCATATATTTGGAATCATACAATGTATAGCTTTTTCAGATTGGATTCTTTCACTTTATGGTCTCCTCCAGAGTCTTTCCATGTCTTTGTTTATCCATTCTTTAGTTGAGGGACATTTGGGTTAAAAATAGTTTGGGTGACTACAAATAAAGTCACTCTAAGCATTTAGATAAAAGCTTTTGTGTGAACATAGTTTTTATTACATGTAGGTCAGTACCTAGGAGTGGGATTACTTAGTTAAATGTTAAACAGACTTATAAGAAACTATCAAACTGTTTTCCACAGTGGCTGTACCATTTTGCATTTTCATCAGAGTTGTTTTCCCTCCTGTGACAGTATCCTTGGCAATACTTGGTATTGTCAAGTGTTTATTGTTTTGTTTTATTTTGAACTTTTAGTCATTGTAATAGATGTGTGGTACTATTTTATTATAGTTTTAATTTGCATATTTTAATGTGAAATTCACATTTTTCATGTGAAAACCTATTTGTCAAACAAATGCCTTTTTATTTTTATGTAGGGAAAAGGAAATAGATATAAAGATTGGTGGATCAATCTTGTCCTGGGCATGCTTCTAGAAAAAGCTGGCCAGCAGAGTTTTCCACATTAAAGGGCCCTGGGTGTCCAGGGAGAGGGCATACTTTGCCTGTTTGACCTTATTACAAAAGACTAGTCTTTGTTTAAACAACAACAAAAACACCCTATAACTGGAGTCTCTCATTTCAGATATTTAATGCCATAATTAGCTGGTACTTATTTTGTCACATTTTACTTTGTTTTTATGTAAGGAATACTGCTTGAACGACTCTTTAAGATTTTGTAGTACAAGCCAGTTTCTGCCAGTACTCTTGAAGTACTGGTCAGAGGAAGTTAGGAAATTTGAATGCTTTTAAAGCTTTTAATGAACAAATGTTTGGTCATATGTATTGATGGGTCATAATGTATTCTGTTGGTAGAGCACATAATCTTAATGTCAAGTTCCTTTTTGTAGACACCATACTTTATCTTTCTAGAATATTATTCTTGTTTTACTTTAAATAAACAAGATTCCTTTTAAAATTGAACATGTACACAGATGCGCATAGCAGTTTTATTTCTGATAGCTAAGAACTGGAAACTACCCAGATGACCTTTTTAAAGGGTGAAAAGTTAGATTGTAGTACATCCATACTATGGAATACTACTCTCTAAAAAGTAATAAACTATTGATATATGCAACAGCTGGGATGAACCTCAAGGAAAATTTGCTCAGTGAAAAAAGCCAGTCTCAAAAGGATGTGCATTGCAGGATTCTATTTATATAACAGTTGAGAAATAGCATAATTATCAAACTGGAGAACAGATTAGTGGTTGCTATATTTTAGGAATGGAGACAAACAGATGGTGATTATAAGTCATTAACATGAGGGAGTCTTGTGATAGTACAGTTGAGTATTTTGATTTTGATTTATTTTATTACTATTATTTTTAAAGATTTTATTTATTCATTTGTCAAAGAGAGAGAGAGAGAGAGCCCAAGCAGAGGGAGCACCAGGCAGAAGGAGAGGGAGAAGCAGGCTCTCTGCTAAGTGGGGAGCCTGATGGGGAATTCGATTCCAGGACCCTGGGATCATGACCTGAACCAAAGGCAGATGCTTAACTGATTGAGCCATCCAGGTGTCCATTGATTTTTTTTTTAAGATTTTATTTATTTATTTGACAGAGAGCACAAGCAGGGGGAGTGGCAGGCAGAGGGAAAGGGAGAAGCAGATTCCCTGCTGAACAGGGAGCCCAATGTGGGGCTCCATCCCAGGACCCTGAGACCATGGCTGAGCTAAAGGCAGATGCCTAACTGTTTGAGCCACCCAGGCAACCTGAGTATTTTGATTTTGATAGAATGTAACAGAATTGCATAGATTTGCAGTACATACACAGAATATTGCATGTATAACTGGTGAAATCCGAAAAAGCTGTATGAATTGTCCTAATGTCAATTTCCTGACTTTGGTATTATGTAGTGTTTGTGTGGAATGTTTGCACTGAGGAGAGAGGCATTAGACTTCATTCTGCATTTCTTTCTAACTACCTATAAGTCTCTAATTATTTAAAAATAAAAAATTTTCAATAAAAAATATCTGATTCAACTACAAATACTTTTGTTTTTGAAATATCTAAATAAAACATGGATATATTTTCATGAAAATTCAAATAATATAGGAGTATTTGGTAAAAAGGGAAAAGGGTAAATAATTAATATTTTCAGAGTAGCTTGTTTTTTTCCTTTCTCTCTTCCCCTTGTAAAAATAAAGAAGTATAATGCTGTTGCTGATTTATATCTATAATGATAGTTAACTGTGCCATACCTTTACACCCTACTTTCTTGGTAGTGTTGTATCATGGAGTGGGAAATTCAAGAGAGCTTAGTATTCCAGACATACTGTATCTGTTCCTGGAAATTAAATGCTGCATAGGATTAGAAAATATTGATCCAGAAGCATATATAAACAGAAAATGGTGACTTTATTCTCAGTAATTTGGATGTGTATGAGGGAGAAAATAGTGTAATATTGTTTTTACACATACTATTTTTATAGCTTCATTTATTGTAGAGTGGTAGAAAGACTAGATGATTATTGCCTAAATTTTGTACCCTTTGAATGGGAATGTGATATTGAGTAGATATTAAAAGTGTCTGTCCTTAATACTGTTGGGGATTTGTGCCATACAAAATGAGTTAAATAAACCTGATCTTGCTCTAGGAACAAATGAAGTTCACCTCCACCTTGGTGTGGAGATACACATGTAAACAGATAAAATATAATCCTAAAGTAATTAAGTGTAAAGAGCTTTGGAGCAAGAAAAAGTGACATTCTGGATATTGGGAACATATGTGTAAAGGTCAGGAAAGGTCTTCCTATGTTAGTGGGAACCGAGAATGGAGGAGTGGGATCAGTCAATGGCAAGAAGTAGATGGGTCCCAGGACTTGCTTACTTATGAGGCACAGGAGGCATAGGGCAGGGTATAGGACCCAAAGTATTTCTAGAGGTCATTGATAATTTCTTCTAAAATCAGAAGGAAAAAATGAACTTTTAGATTGAAGAAAATGTTTTAATGTCTAATTTTAATATATTTTTTATACCAATGGAGTTACAAAATATAATTTTAAATATTATTATTAAAGATTTTATTTATTTGAGAGAGAGAGAGAGATAGAGCACAGGCGGGGAGGAGAGGGAGAAGCAGGCTCCCTGTTGCGCAGGGAGCCTGACGTGGAGCTTAGTCCCAGGACCCCGGGATCATAATCTGAGATGAAGGCAGATGTTTGGCGGCCTCAGCCACCCAGGTGCCTCTTAAATATTTTTTTATAGAGGGAGGGGCCCATGAAAAAAAAAGTTTCTAGTGCCCACATTAATGATCATCCAGCTTTGTTGGTTCTTGATTGTGGAGGATCTTAAAAACTAACTGAAGAGTTTGGATTTAATTCTAGAACATTAGGGACCTAACAGATTTTAAGCATGATCAGTTCTATCCTTTATGATGATACCTCTGTCAGCAGTTTGGATGAGACTCTTTCTAGTTTAATGTAGTTACATTAAATTAGAATTGTTTTAGTGCTTATTATAGGCAAATATCACCTGTTTAAAATGAGGAGAACAATTTTAAAAAATACTTTATGTTTTTATTTGAGAGAGAGGGAATGAGTGGTGGGGGAGGCAGGGGCAGGGCAGAGGGAGAGAAGCAGACTCTGCTGAGTGAGGAGTCTGTCTCACGGTGTTATCTCATGACTCTGAGATCATGACCTGAGCCAAAATCAGGAGTTGGAAGCTTAATAACTGAGCCACCCAGGCGCCCCAAGGAGAACAATTTTTTTAAAGACCCATGTCTAATTACTACTATACCTGGTTAAGAACATCCCTTAAAAGACATTGACCATAATGACCATACTTGACTGATCAAAATTTGTCTAGCTGTTGACCAATTTAGAATACATACGTAAATGGTCAGGTCTATGTATATGATCTGTGACAGTATAATGCTAGGCTATACTATTTCTTATCTTAATCTTTGCTTCATCCCTGTTTTTCCTACATTATTTATGAAGAATCCCTAGCTTTATACACAGATACTGCTTATACTGATCTCAACAAATAGCATTAAAAAAAAGATTTATTTATTTGTCAGAGAGAGAGAAAGAGCATAAGCAGTGGGAATGGGAGGCAGAGGGAGAAGCAGGCTCTCTCTGCAGATCAAGGAGCTCTATGCGGGACTCTATCCCAGGTCCCGGGGATCGTGACCTGAGCTGAAGGCAGATGGTTAGCTAACTGAGCCACCCAGGCGTCCCTCAACAAATAGCATTTTTAAAAAAGATTTTATTTATTTATGACAGAGAGAGATAGCAAGAAGAGAACATAAGCACAAGGGAGCTGAAGAGGGAGAAGCAGGCTCCCTGCCCAGCAGGGAGCCTGATATGGGGCTTGACCCCAGGACAATGAGATCATGACCTGAGCCAAAGGCAGACACTTAAGGACTGAGCCACCCAGGCGCCCCAACAAATAGCATTTTTAAAAAGATTTATTTATATATACTTTTTATTTTATTGATTTAATTTAAATTCAATTAATGAATGTATAATGTATTATTAGTTTCAGACGCAGAGCTCAGTGATTCATCAGTTTTATGTAATACCCAGTGCTCATTATATCGTGTCCTCCTTCGTGTCAATCACAGTTACCCATCCCTCCAGTAACCCTCAGTTTCAACAAATAGCTTTTTAAAAGCTGCAAATACTGTTTTATAAAATTTTTCTTTGTTTTGACAAGGGCTGTTTAGTTATAATTTTTGCTACACCTTTGTACACCTTTATATTGCATAAAAATTTCCTGAATCATAATTTGAAAGAGTTACTTTTAAAATAGCAAATTATAATTGGTCTATACTAATGCCACTGTCACGAAATAATTCCTAAAATGTAAGCTGATGTTATTTTTTTTTTAAGATTTTATTTATTTATTTGAAAGACAGAGATCACAAGTAGGCAGAGAGTCAGGCAGAGAGGGGGTGGGGGAAGCAGACTCCCCACTGAGCAGAGAGCCTGATGCGGGGCTTGATTCCAGGACCCTGAGATCATGACCTGAGCTGAAGGCAGAGGCTCAACCCACTGAGCCACCCAGGTGCCCCAGGCTGATGTTATTTTAAGAAAAAAATTATTTAGTAAAAACTCAGGGTTATTAAAGATATGATTCATTTTCCTCTAATTTTTACCTTTATTGTTTTGACATTCATTTCAGCTTAGTTAGTAGTGGTGGGGTATGAAGAGGGATACCTAGGGGAGGTTGGATTTGTTTGTTTTTTGTCTTTTTCTTTAAGGAGAACTTTAGGTTTCAGTCATCAAATTATTTAATAATGGCAGTAAAAGGGGCACCTGGGTGGCTCAGTGGGTTAAAGCTTCTGCCTTCGGCTCAGGTCATGATCCCAGGGTCCTGGGATCAAGCCCCACATCGGGCTCTCTGCTCAGCAAGGAGCCTGCTTCCCTTCCTCTCTCTCTCCCTGCCTGTCTCTCTCCTTACTTGTGATCTCTGTCAAATAAATAAATAAAATCCTTAAAAAAAATGATGGCACTAAAAAATGTACACATGTTCAGGCTACTTTTCAATTATAAAGGATATCTAAGAAGAGCAAAAATTTCGTTCTAACATCTTTTTCTTCACAGAAGCATACCTTTTCTTTTTATATTTAAAGTAAATAAGGCAGTTTTATTTATGATTTCTTCCAGGTACAGTTAAATCTGTATTCATTAACTCAATATTTAAGACAAAATTCTAGTAACAGTAGATAATAGGTGAGGAGGGGGAAAATAGGATATCTTGGTTATGGAAAACTAGAGTTATTGAGTTCATAAATTCTGACCTTTCTAAAAATCAAGACAAAAATGAAAATCGAGTGGATCATGTAACTTTAATATGTGGTTTTGAAGGTAAGGAGCACCTAACCAGAGTCAAAAAAGGTTGGGGTGAGGGGCACCTGGGTGGCTCAGTTGTTGGGCATCTGCCTTTGGCTCAGGTCACGATCCTACGGTCCTGGGATCAAGCCCCATATCTGGCTCCCTGCTTGGTGGGGGGCCTGGTTCTCCCTCTCCCACTCCCTCTGCTTGTGTTCCTTCTCTCACTGTGTCTCTCTCTGTCAAATTAATAAAATGTTTAAAAAAAAAAAAAGGTTGGGGTGCCTGGCTGACTCAGTTGAAAGAACATGTGACTTTTGATCTTGGGGTTGTGAGTTTGAGCCCCATGTTGGATATAGAGATGACTAAAAAAATAATAAAAAATTTAAGAAAATAAAATAGGATGGGACAGGAAAAAAATTACACCTTAGAGTTTTTGTTTGTAGTTTGAATCATTTAAGTATGAATCTTTGTGTTGTATCTGCTTTGTATGTAGAACTATATTTGATTTTAATCTTTATAATCACTTGGTAAAGTTTGCAAATTAGGATAATCTGAGGAAATACTGATATTAAATGTGTAAAATGATCTAGTAAATATAATTAAATTTATCATTAAATGAATTTGAATGTGTGGCTACATGTTGCAGAAATATAGTTGAATCAAAATTAGGCTGATGTCCTAGAATTAGTTTTTATAAATAGGCTATAGTATATTTTTTTGGCTATTTAGTTGTTATTAGTAGTATCTTATACAAGACTTCCTGAAATAGTTTTAAATGTGGAAATCAAGTTACATTTATATTTTAGTAATTACTCTCTTTGAGTACTGAATTCAGTAATTACTGTATATCTCCAAATGGAGGATATAAGATGCTTGAAGGGTAGAACTCTATATTACGTAATTATGAATACCCTATTTGCCTAGGCCAGTACTTTGAAGGTGCTTTCTCTTGTAATAAATATGGCAGGTCATTGTGTCTAAATGGACTTATGTATATAGTTCTTGGCTCTTTCATTTCTTCCCCAGAGTTTGGTCCTTAGTTCTATAGGTTCAGAAACATTATTTTCATAGGTCATCTCCAGTGCTAAGGTGTTAGTGAATTAAGCCATACTAGAAAGGATATACACCCAAAATTAATAAATAAATCAAAAGCCGAAGAGGCCGTATATAAATACATATATAAATGTATTAGACTGTTATTCTGGTTAGTCAAACCATAGGAAATTCAACTTTAAGAAACCAAATAAGGATCAGTTGTAGCTTTTTTTTTTTTTTTTAAGATTTTATTTATTTATTTGACAGACAGAGATCACACAAGTAGGCAGAGAGGCAGGCAGAGAGGGGAGGGGAGAAGCAGGCTCCCTGCCGAGCAGAGAGCCCGATGTGGGACTCGATCCCAGGACCCTAGGATCATGACCCGAGCTGAAGGCAGCGGCTTAACCCACTGAGCCACCCTGGCGTCCCCAGTTGTAGCTTTTGATAACCTTTTACTTCTTTGATTTTCTCAGCAATGTTAATAAATATTTGTTAGCTGATAAATTATGTGGCAAATATTCTATTGAAATTAGCTAAATCAGATTATGTATATGGAAAAAGATTGACTAGAATTGAAATTGTGTTGTCCCTTAAGCATAACGTATGATTGAGCATTTCTGTTTCTGGCTTTTATATTGATATTTTTAATAACAAAGTCTTTTTTTTGCCAACTAATATTCTTAATTTTAAAAACAAATATACTAAGGTATATTTTCTATACCATGAAATTCACTCATTTTAGGTGACTGATTTTTTTTTTTTAAATAAATTTACAGAGGTATACTGCCATTACCACAGTCTAATTTTAGAACATTTCCATCTGCCCAAAAAGAAACCATGTACCCACTGGTAGTGATTCTCCTCTTCCTTAGTTTACCGTACCCAATGATGTATGTTTAGCTTTCTGTAACTGGCTGTAAAATATTATAAAAGCGAATACTACAGAATTTCCCAAAATTATTCAACCCCCTAGGTTTGTTAATTTGTTTGTTGGAAGTTTTGATAATTTAAAGCATGGACTTTGAAAATGATGGTTCTTTATTCAGATACCTAAATTATTTAATGGGAGAGTAGTGAGAATAATTTGTGTAAGAAAGGATTGCTTTTGGGAAATCAGTTTTCAAGCTTCTTATTTGGAGGTGACAAATTAATGAACAGAAAGGAATTATTGAATAAATATAAATTACAAATGTATTTAGGTCTTGTTAAGGATTTAGTAGGAAAATTTACAGTCCCTTTCAAAAAACTAAGATTTTGTGTAATAATGTGTTGCCAGGGTTTTCATGAAATTAAATTTGTCATTCTTTTATTTATTTTAGCTTCTCAGAACCAAGAACGTCTATGCGCATTTAAAGATCCGTATCAACAAGACCTTGGGATAGGCGAGAGTCGAATCTCTCATGAAAATGGAACAATATTATGCTCAAAAGGTAGCACTTGTTATGGCCTTTGGGAGAAATCAAAAGGGGACATAAATCTCGTAAAACAAGGCAAGTAACACTTTTCTTACCTGAAATAACTTTGTGTTTCATAAAATTGAAGGTATCTTTTATCTAAAAAGGACCCGGAGGTAGATTAAAACCTTTTCCAGGAAAACAGCAAGTTTTGAAATACATACCCATGTATATGTTCACCCATTAGCCCCAAATTTGTAGAGGGCAATAGGTTTTTAGTTTATTTTAATAACATTTTCTTATTACAGTGTTAATAATATATCTTCATTCTACAAAGTTTAGAAAATATAGAGAACTATGAGAAAAACAAATGTCTACAATTCCATACATTTTTAAAAAAGATTTTATTTATTTATTTGACACACAGAGAGAGACAGCAAGAGAGGGAACACAAGCAGGGGGAATGGGAGAGGGAGAAGCAGGCTTCCTGCTGAGCAGGGAGCCTGATATGGGGCTTGATCCCAGGACCCTGGGATCATGACCTGAGCCAAAGGCTGATGCTTAACGACTGAGCCCCCCAGGTGCCCCTACAATTCCATACTCTTACAAATTCTTTTATATTAGTTTATTCCCTGCAAGTATATTTTTTATGGACCTCTATGTTTATATGTATATGGCCTTATTTTTCAAAATTAGGATGATACTGTATGTATAAACAATTTCATACCCAATATTTCTTAAATTATATTATGAACATTTTCCTATGTCTTTAAATATACTTTGAAAACATTTTTCACCTCTGTACAATATTTCACTGTATGCACATATTGTTTATATGCAGTTTACTTACACATTACTCTGTTGTTGGACAGTGTATTGTGTTCTGGTTTTACTGTGATACATAATGCTTTAGTGGACATCTTTGAACATAAATCTTTCATTGTATCTGATTATTTCCCTAGAATAAATTGCTGAAGGTAGAATTATTAGATTATAAAGCATGAATATTTTAAAGGCTCTTTATGAAAATTGCCATGCGGCTTTCTATAAATGCTGTATACATTTACATTCTTCCCAGCAGTATATGGGAGTATTACTGAAATCTTGTTATGATAATATATTATTTTTTTAAACTTAGGACAATTTAATAGATATAAACAAAAATGAAATCTCACTGTTGCTTTAATAATAATTCTTAGATTAATGATGAGGTTAAACATTTACTGGTGGCTTTTCTCCCCATGAAATGCTTGCTAAAACTCGCCATTTTTTTGTTGTTATTTTAAAAATGTAGGGGTGCCTGGGTGGCTCAGTGGGTTAAGTCTCTGCCTTCAGCTCCGGTTATGATCTCAGGGATCATGTGTGGGATCGAGCCCCGCATCGGGCTCTCTGCTCAGAAGGGAGCCTGCTTCCCCCTCTTTCTGCCTGCCTCTCTGCCTACTTGTGATCTCTCTCTCTCTGTGTCAAATAAATAAATAAAATCTTTAAAAAAATTTTAACAATATGTATTTCCCATTCATTTGCAGGAGTGGTTTATAACTCATGTATTATGTACTTACTGTGTCACATTGGCTGCAATTATTTCTTTGTTGTTTCCCTTTTAACTTTATTTATTGTATGGACCCTAACTTGTTTGCATTAATATCAATTTGTAGGATGTTGGTCTCACATTGGAGATCCCCAGGAGTGTCACTATGAAGAATGCGTAGTAACTACTACCCCTCCCTCAATTCAAAATGGAACTTACCGTTTCTGCTGCTGTAGCACAGATTTGTGTAATGTCAACTTTACTGAGAATTTTCCACCTCCAGACACAACACCACTCAGTAAGTAGTTTAAGTAATTTACTTTCCTTGTTGTTAATTCTTTTCTCCAAAGATCTGCAAAATTAAAAAAAAATATAAAAACATCAGGTCTGGCAGAGTGAAAGAGAGAGTTCAAACATTATGAGACCACATCTAGTTAACGCCTGAAATCCAGAAGAGGTGCACCAGGATTTCCAGGGTATCACAAGAGTACCAAATAAGTTTGAATCGAGATATGGTACTTTCCAGCCTCTGTGAAGCTATACTTCCAACAGTACAAATATACATACACGTGTGGGTGCCTGGCTGGTTCATAGTTGATAGAGCATGCAACTCTTGATCACAGGATCATGAGTTCAAACCACACGTTGGATATAGAGCTTAAAAAAAAATACTATGGAGGCGCCTGGGTGGCTCAGTTGATTAAGTGGTCAACTTGATTTTGTCTCTGGTCATGAGATCAAGTCCTGCATCAGGCTCCACATTCAGTGTGGAGTCTGCTTGAAATTCTCTCTCTCCCCCTCTGCATTGCCCCTCCACCTGCTCACTCTCTCTTAAATAAATAAAGAAAATATTTTTAAAAAATCACATATGCATAGAGTTATCCATTGCAGTATTATTTATAACTGTAAAACACTGGGAACTCTTAAATGTTCAGAAATAGATTAGTTAAAATATACTATGATATATACATATAATGGAGTACTAACTATACATCTATAACAAAAAATGAGTAAGATCTCTATAAATTTATATGGAGTGATTTCTGGAAATAATGTTAGTAGAATAAAAAGCATATATATACTGTGCTGTTTCTTGTGTAACACAGAAAACTTACTTTACAAAAAGAAATAAAGGATAAACCAGAAAATAACTAAATTGGTTACCTACAAGGGATGGAGAGAAAGGAGTGGAAGGTATAAAGGAATGAAAGAACTAATGTAAGGATTTTACAAACACAGTGTTTTACTATTTATACTACTTCAGGCAATATAGGATGTAGGAGATGGGAGGAGAATTGCAAACAAATGCTGAACTCTTTTAAGTTTGTTTTCTAGTAGCCTGGACAAAGCAATTGTGAAACAATTGTAGATGTATAGTAAGATTAAGAAATAAGTAAATGGTGTTGATGCTTTTGGGAGCTGGTGCTCTTACTGAGGAAATAGGCACATACAATTATAGATGGAGGAATGCAGTAGAATACTATATGGATAGATTATAATTCAAGGTATGAGAATGGATTTATGATTTTAAAAGTATACATATGTATGTGTTACATGTATGGATATGTGGCCATGTATATATGTGTATGCATATGTATATATTTGTATTTATGTGTGTAGTGTACACACACATCCCTATTTATATATATTTCTTAGCTCTATTTGTTGAAGGATAAGAAGCCATAAATGGCACCCCAGTAGCAGTAAACAAATGTAATACCCAGATTTAGACTCTTAATACCACTCCCCAGCAAAAAGAAGTTGGGCTCCTTGGAAAAATGACTTATTCTAAGACTGGAGCAGATTAGGTGCAAGATAAGCCAGAAGTATCCTGTAACACTAGAAAGTAAGGAAAAGAAGTGCCCCCAAATGCAGGGGGAGACTTGTCACAAGGAAATAGGATCCAGCTTGAAGAAATTCCTGCTGTCTAAATTCGGGACAATTTGAGTGCTAAAGAAGTACAGTAACAAATTGTAAACCATTGGAGGGAAAATGAATTCATGAGTCTATGCTGATAGCAGAGAAGGAAGAAGAGAGAGTACTTGCTTATAGTAGAATGCCAGCTAGTAAGTTTAGGGTAGTGGAGTTGGAAAATTATCCTT
This sequence comes from Taxidea taxus jeffersonii, assembly GCA_003697995.1. Taxonomy (NCBI): domain Eukaryota; kingdom Metazoa; phylum Chordata; class Mammalia; order Carnivora; family Mustelidae; genus Taxidea; species Taxidea taxus. The sequence continues at coordinate 37,423 of ML105285.1, forward strand.
CTGTAGCCATCATGGTAAGGATTGGATCAGGCAGGAATAACCAAAACATCCTAAATCTAAAGGCATTTTGAATATGGAGCCAGGATATTTGCATTATTATTTTTTTTTAGGTTTTATTTATTTATTTGACCTCTGTCAAAATAGAAAATGTATCTCTACCTCTAGAGATACAGCGAGAGAGGGAACACAGGCAGGGGGAGTGAGAGAGAGAGAAGCAGGCTTCTCCTGCAGGGAGCCGGATGTGGGGCTAGATCCCAGGACCCTAGGATCATGCCCTGAGCCGAAGGCAGACGCTTAATGACTGAGCCACTCAGGCGCCTTAGGATATTTGCATTATTTTAAAGTGTCTCCCACATATTATTGCAAGGGAAATATTAGTAATTATAAGTTGAGGGTATTGGGTAACACCTTGATCAGGTAATTAAAATTAGCATCATTAATGAAGGGCAAGATGGGCATCCATGATACCCTGAGAAGGACATAGTATCACTAATGGAGTACTTTATTTCAGCCAAGAATGCATAACCAGAATCTAATCCTGAGGGAACATCACACAAACCATGAATTAGGAGTGCTCTGTTACAAGAAGGTGGTTTGTCAAAAATGCCAGTGTCCTTTAAAGCAGAGACGGTGGGAAAGATCTAGATAAAAAGGAGGCTAAAGAAACTTTACAATTAAGCCATGCCTAACTCTCCTATGCTGGATGTGAAAAATATGATAAAGGACATTGTGAGACCAATTGGCAAAAGAGATGATTAAAGAATTATTTCAATACTAAATATATTGAAGCTGGTAACAGTACTGCGGTTATATAAGAGAATATCCATATTCTTAGGAAATATCCTAAGAAATGTTTAGAAATAAGGGACAGAAATGTGTGTGTGTGTGTGTGGGTGTTAACTTCCCTGAGGTGGTTCAAAAAAAGTATGTGTGTGTGTGGTGCATGCAGAAAGAGAAAAGAATGGGGGGCGCCAGGGTAGCTCAGTTGGTTAAGAGTCTGCCTTCAGCTTGGGCCATGATCTCAGGGTCCTGGGACTGAGCCCCATGTCAGGCTCCCTGATCAGTTGGGGGAGTCTGCTTCTCCCTCTCCCTTCCCCTGCTTGTGCTCTCTTGCTCCCTCAAACAAAATCTTTTTTTTAAAAAATATTTTATTTATTTATTTGTCAGAGAGAAGGAGAGAGAGAGAGCGAGCACAGGCAGGCAGAGGCGGAGAGAGAAGCAGGCTCCCCGCCGAGCAAGGAGCCCATGCGGGACTCGATCCCAGAACCCTGGGATCATGAGCTGAAGGCAGACACTTAACCAATTTAGCCACACAGGCACCCCAGCACTAGTATTATTAAAATAAAACTTTGCTGAGATCATTTTGAAAAATGATTTGGATTGGGTTTTGTTTTGGGGGGATTTTTTTTGAGCAAGAGAGAGAGAGACTATAAGGTGAGTGGGCAGATGAAGAGAGTGAGAATCTACTTTCTGAGAATAGGCTCTACTCTCAGCACAGAGCACAATGTGGGGCTTGATCTTACAACCTTGAGATCATGACCTGAGCCAAAATCAAGAGTTGGATTCCTAACTGAGCCACCGGGGCCACCCCTTGGATTATTTGTATTAGTGAGGTTCACATGTTTTTTTTCCTCTCTGTTTTGAGTTTCCTGTGTTCATTGCCTATCTGTAATATTCTTTTTCAATAATGAAGCTAATTAGCCTTGAGGAAAATAATTTAGAATAGTCTGAAATCACATCATTTCATCCCTTGTTAATTTGTCTTGATACCATAGGGATGACAGGAGCTACATTTTTGATAGTAATTTAATATGCATTTGTAACATTAAAAAAAAAATCTTTGAACCTTGGTTCTTCCTAAGGAAAGACCATTAATATCTTTCATTAAAAGTTCAATGCTCATTTATAGTGCTAAATTATACATTAATCAAGGTGTCAAAAATAAAATGTTCATTACTCATTCTTCTGAGAACAGTGTTCACTGAAATAGTATCTCCAAACCTCTCATGATGTTTTTGTAATGACTGTTAAAGCTTTGCATTTGCATAATGTTTTATAATTTCAAAGTGCTGTCACATCTATAAACTCTTTGAAGATGTGTCCATAATATTTGAGTAGCTTAATAAAAAACAAATCCATTTGTCCTAATGAGTAACTATGCTAACTCAGATTGGTTATTGAAGAGGTTGTGTTTCTCTAGCACATTTAGCTTAGAGCTTATCTTTTTTTTTTTTTTAACTTTTTACCTATTACTGTATTGACAGTCAATGTCAGTTGTTAATATTTTGGACCCACAACAACAAAAAGAATTATTACAAACTTACAAAAACTTTCATATACCTTTTATCCACCTTTTATCTCACCAATTATTAACATTTTGCTAAGCTTGCCTTACTATTCTCCACCATATATATACATATGCCGATCACTATGTTTTTCTGAACCTTTTGCAAATAAGTTGCAGGCATCATACCTAAATTTTCACATATTTTGTAATTGTCTCTGGCTCTTCTACTAGATTCTTTTTTTTTTTTTAAGATTTTATTTTTCATTTATTTGGTAGAGAGCCTGTGAGAAAGCATGAGACTGGGAGGGACAGAGGGATAAACGGACTTCCTCCTGAATGGGAAGCCTGATGTGAGGTTCCATCCCAGGACCCTGGGATCATCACCTGAGCTGAAGGCAGACAGTTAACCAACTGAGCCACCCAGGTGCCCCTACTACATTCTCCAGAAAAAATTTTATTAAAGTATAGTTGACACACAATATTGTGTTTTAGGTGCACAATACACTGATTCAGTTATTTCTTTATATTATGCTGTGTTCACAAGTGTAGCTACCATCTGTCACCATACAACAATATCATTGACTATATTCCCTATGCTGTACCTTTTATTCCGATGACTTAACCACTACATAACTGGAAAGCTGTATCTATCATTCTCCTTAACTCATTTTGGCCCATCTCCTTACCCCCTTCCCTCTGGCAACCATCAGTTCGTTCTCTGTATTTATAGGTCTGATTCTTTTGTTTATTTGTTTTGTTTTTTATTTTCCACATAAGAGTGAAATCATAAATATGATAGTTAGATACCTGAAGTAGGTGGCAGTGCCTTAACCATATGTGCATTGTCAAGCCTGAGGGCCTTTTACATCCTTGTCAAGGGTAGTGCTAACCTCTCCTTTCATACAACACTCTTCTACGGGATTCTAAAATCTTTGGAGATAGAAACTTTTTTAATGCTCCTTTGTCTCTGCAGTGACTAGTACAGTGTCAGGTATATAATGGTGGGAGTGCAATAAATGTTTGTTGAATGAATTAATAAACAAAGGGATATATGCTAATGTATAAACTCTGACATATTTTCAAATGCTTGAAGGGAGTAGATTTGTCGTCATTTATAATCTGGCAAAAGTTGAAATCATTGGATTCACTCACTAATGGTATTTATCGAAAGCTGGTTGCTACATCCAATTAAAAGGACAGTTTATGGGATAACAAATACAGACAAAAGTAGAACAATTATTAACTCCCTTATTTTAAATTCATTATGGTAAAGTAAAAAAGGTGTAATTGTTTCCATTCTCCTTTTCATTCCTAAGAAAGAAGCATCAAATTTTAATTATAATTTTTTAAGATTATATTTATTTATTTGACAGAGAGAGAGATCACAGGTAGGCAGAGAAGCAGGTAGACAGAGAGGGGGAAGCAGGCTCCCTGCTGAGCAGAGAGCCTGATGTGGGGCTCTATTCCAGGACCCTGAGACCATGACCTGAGCCGAAGGCAGAGGCTTAACCCACTGAGCCACCTAGGCGCGACTAATTTTAATTTTTTTTTAAAGGTTTTATTTATTTGACAGACACAGCGAGAGAGGGAACATAAGGGGAATGGGAGAGGGAGAAGCAGGTTTCCCGCTGAGCAGGGAGCCCGATGTGGGGCTCAATCCCAGGGCCCTGAGATCATGACCTGATCCCAAGGCAGAGACTTAATGACTGAGCCATGTAGATGCCTTGCAAATTTTAATTTTTAAAATAATGCAGGAATTTTAAGGTGTCTCGTTAGCGCAGTAGGTAGCGCGTCAGTCTCATAAAATAATGCAGGAATTTAGAAAATTTTCCCTAGGTAGATACTGTTACGTGATCTCATTTTCAGAGACCCTTACACAAAAAGTACAATTGTAGCGTATTTTAATACTGGTAAAGAAAACGATGCACAAGTAGGTTATGGCTTTTTTAAAGGTTATGTTCTAGGGAAACAGCAGAAGGTACTTAATGTTCTCTTTAGCCTATTTATTTCTCTCTTGATTGTTTTCAGCTGAACAGTTTACTTCCTGACATCAAACTCTTCATTGCTGTTACTGGAATTATATCTTTCTCATGAAGTGTGCATTTACACAGTATCCAGAACCACTTTTACCTGCCTTTCTACTGCTATACGTCATACATTGAGTAGGGTTAGACCAGTGGCAATGAAGAAATATATGGAGGACTGAGAATAACAGAACTAGGTCTCTTTCCTCAGAAAAAGCTTGTTTGTTTGTTTGTTTTTAATCAACCTCAGTTGAAGCTGAAGACCATGAGGTAGTTAGTGATAGAAACTAAAGCATATGATAGCAGTGGATCTTTAAGAATAATGTGAAAGGAGTTGCCAGGGAAAATATAACCAATTCATGACCATAAGTGAACATCTGTAATTTTTCTGATCCACAGAGTCTATTATAATCATTTAAAAATTACCTTGATGTGGAGTTAGGGGAGTGAAGAAAGGTTATTCCACTTACCTTTAGTTCTTAAATTTTTTTTTGCAGATTACAGATTTTGTGTAGTCTTATAAAACTGCCTTACATAGTTTTTTTGAGGCAATGAGATGTGGCACAAATTAATGAAATCTGTGCAGACTTCTGGCTGTTTTGCTAAAAAAATTTAGAATGAGAATTCTGCTGATGCTTTTGTTGAAACATAAATGAAATGTCTGTTTTAAAATATATATCAATGGTTTCTTTTTAATTTAGAAAAAAGTATGTGAGCATTGTTAAATGCCATAAAAATTAAAGTTCTGTTCGGACTATAGATGACCAGTGTTTCTAGTCAATGAGGCCCCAGCTGTTTGTCCTCAAAAAAAAAAAAAAAAAAAAAAACCTTTCCTCCAATCCCAGCATCGGAGGTAAAGTTTAAATGCTGTCTCCTCCATTAGGAAGGATTATTACCATTTTTTTAAAAATGGAAAGGAATAAGAACTTCTGATATTTAGAAAATCCTTGTCAACTATTTTTTTAAAAGATTTTATTTATTTATTTGACAGACACAGAGAGAGAGAGATCACAAGTACACAGAGAGGCAGGCAGAGAGAGAGGGGGAAGCACGCTCCCGCTGAGCAGAGAGCCTGATGTAGGGCTCGATCCCAGGACCCGAGATCATGACCTGAGCTGAAGGCAGAGGCGTAACCCACTGAGCCACTCAGACCCCCCCCTCCCCTTGTTAACTATTTTGCTGTAACCTGTGATCTGAGGTTCAGGTCTGAGGTTGCCATCAGAGGCCTAGAGCATGTGTTCAGCCAGAAACTCATTATGAGATAATTCCCCAAGAAAAAAATTGGCTACAGATGAGATTATAGGGTATATGGTTGATAACTCATATTCTAGATCTTTGTGCCTGAATTATTTTTTCCAAAGACTTTTTCCTCTAGTTGTGAGTCTATGTTTCAGGGTTTGTTTGTGTTTTTTTTGTCTTTTTTCAGGGAGTAGGTTCCATATTTGACTACTTTATTATATGGGAACCTTAAAAAATGTAAGCCAATGGTAATGTACGTGTTTAGTACTTAATTATAGGCAGAACTGGCTCTAGACACATTTAGGAATTAAGGAAGATTAGGTACTTTTCTTTCCTTGACATCTTTTTTTTTTTTTAAAGACTATTTATTTATTTATTTGCCAGACAGAGATCACAAGTAAGCAGAGAAGCAAGCAGAGAGAGAGGAGGAAGCAGGCTCCCTACTGAGCAGAGAGCCTAATGCGGGCGGGGCTTGATCCCAGGACCCTGGGATCATGACCTGAGCCGAAGGCAGAGGCCCCAACCCGCTGAGCCACCCAGGCGTCCCTGATATCTTATTTTCTGAGTCCCTTTATTTTTTTCTTAGGAAACCCTTCCTCTGTTGTACCCAGTATGATCAGTTAACTTTTATAGGCACTATCCTTTCTTTCCCCATCAACATACGGTGTTCTTAGTTCTGTTTCCCTTCGGATACTAGAGGTTTTCTTTTTAAAAATTTATTTATTTTTTTATTTGACAGACAGAGATCACAAGTAGGCAGAGAGGCAGGCAGAGAGAGAGGGAGAGGCAGGCTCCCTACGGAGCGAGAGCCCTTTGTGGGGCTCCACCCCAGGACTCTGGGATCATGGCCTGAGCTGAAGGTAGAGGCTTTAACTCACTGAGCCACTTAGGTGCTCCATTAGATATTTAATGAGTTTTGCCTCATAAAATACTTAGAGTAAATATAAGATTCTTAGAGAATGTTATTCTGGGTGGGATAAATGTAGGAATGAAATTTTAATTCACTTTGTCAGGATTGTAGACTTATTAGACTGAGCAGTCTCCTTAAAATAAAAATATAAAGGGAATTTGGGCTTTTAACGTATAGTGAAATAAAAACTAGCTAAATAATATTTTTCAATATTCACTATGTGTCAGACATTGTTCTAAGTGCTGTCTATGTATACAACCTTTATAGTTAATCCTTACAGAAACATATGAAATGCTACTGTTATATTCTTATTTTACATTGAGAACACTGAGGCACAGATACATAATTTAGGAAGTCACACAGCTAGCTAATAAGTGGTAGAGCCAAGATTCAAACTTAGGTGTTTTGGCTCCAGAGTATGTTATTAATTATTGCTTTTTATTGGTTTTAATCATTACTCTCTATAATCAGTTGTTATTAATCATTACTCTTACACTCCAACAGGGGGCCAGTTTATATATGTTAATTCATTCATTTGGAAGGAGAGAAAAGATTATTTTGAAAATACTTGATCACATTTCCTAAAATTTAAGAACTCCTCATAATTCTTTAACCATATCTGTGTACCACTGAGTATCATAAAATGTTTTCTGTATTCACATGACATATTGCTTTATTATTTAATATTTTTCTTCAAATTATCTCATTAAAATTATATGCACTTTAAAGGGAAACTTTCCATCACTACTGTAAATGGAAAGCCAATGTCATAAGTAGAGGTAACATTAAAAATTATTTATTTAAAAATAAATAAAATGAAAACAAAACCATATGTATATTAGCTAACTAGATATTGTTGCCTGCCAAATTGTCTGAAACTTAAAGCTTACTTTCTCTGTGTTAAAAGAGAATAGCAAATAGAGATAATAGAGATTCATTGTCACCAAGCTGAGGTTTTTTTCATTGTAGCTAGGCAAAAGAAAGAAAACTACACACTAACACAGGTCTACCTACCACCTAAAACCAGAAGTCTAACACTTTAGGAAAGTGAGCTATATTATTCTGAGTCTCTTCAAACCATAAGAGACTTTGTAGTATCCATTCTGTTTAAAAAGTAGATCAGTCTTTAAGTAAATCAATATATATTTGTAATATTTTACTTTCATATACCCTTAAATCATGCTTATGTGTTTGTAAATTCCCAGTTTGAAAGAAGTGTATAATTATTGCAAGGTTTATTTTTTTTTTCAGATCTATACGTTTTATTCCATAAAAGTCATATCTCATTTTTATTTTTTAGTTTTTTTTAAAATTTTTATTAATATATAATGTATAATCAGCCCCAGGGGTACAGGTCTGTGAATCGTCAGGTTTACACACTTCACAGCACTCACCATAGCACATACCCTCCCCAATATGCAAGGTTTATTTTAAATAATTTCTTGTTAAGATTTCTGGAATTAGTATAATTAACCTCCCTAACTATAAAGTAAACAAAGTAATTAAGACAGTAGAAAGCAGACAAAAATTTGTCATTTTCTAAAAAATTAAATAGACCTAAGTCATTGTATTTGGTATTGGAGGTTCTTGGGTAAAAATCAGTATAAAAATGTAGAATGCTTTTATTTTCTTTAATTTACATCACTCATTAAGTTGATTGTTGGAACAGATTGTTGAGAAAGATTGAATAAAGCTAAGTTTAAGAAATCATATCCTAAAAAAAAAAAGAAGAGATCACATTCTAATTTATGCTGCACTGTTAAGATTAGAAATTCTAACTTCAGTGTCTGGCAGCAAATGTCTTTATCTCACACCAAGCTAGAAAATAGAAAAGAAAGCCTACATTCAAAGAAACTGACATATTGCTTAGGGCCACAGATAAGTTTTTAGCTGTTGTGAATTTATGATGGTTTTTCAGTTTTTACTGCTTCTATGTCAGCATTAAAGTGATTGAATAGATAAACAAAGGGAAATATGGGTGGCCAGAAGTTTTTGCTTAGTACTTGATGAAGCATTTTAGCAAGAGACAAAGTATGTTGTTCTTTTTTACACTTATTATAAATATTAGGGGCTCCTGGGTGGCTCAGTGGGTTAAGCCTCTGCCTTCGGCTAAGGTCATGATCTCAGGGTCCTGGGATCGAGCCCCTCAGGGTCCTGCGATTGAGTTTCCCCCCCTCTCTCTGCCTGCCTCTCTGCCTACTTGTGATCTCTGTCTGTCAAATAAATAAATAAAATCTTTAAAAATAAATATTAGTAGAGAGGGGTGTTGCAAGAGAAGAAAAGTATGTCTCTTTTAGAAAATAGTCTTTAATGCAATAGTAACAAGATTTCATTTGCACGTGTTATGTATTTCATTTGCATGTGTTATGTAGTATTAGTCAAACAGTTTTTGTTCTAAAATTTTGCTACCTCTGCCCTACTGAATATCAATCCCAATCTGTACCTACATATTTTGTCCCTATTCTCTCAAAAAAAAGTAATTCTTCTTCATGTTGGTATTTTTAAAATTTGTATTATTTGATGGTCCTGATGAATAAAGCAAAACCTGTTTACTAACCCGGTTTTACTCACAAACTCAGTGGAAGCTTTTGGTCTGTAAAATGTAAGACCCAAGCATTTATGGTGGAATTGACTGGTATTTAAAAATAAATGTCTTCTAAAATAGTAGACAATTTTGGATGTAGAAGTAAGAAATAATTTTCATGCCTTTAACATCTATAATTTTTCTTATCTTTATGTCCAGTTCCATGTGTATTCCTTTGTACCTGTCTTTAGCTATTTCTCATTCCTGTGGTATCTCTGATTACTGAAAATATTCTGCATGTGTTCACATAGAAATAGTGATTATCTAATATATATTAAGTGGTTTTGTATGCCAGATTACCATAAAAAGTAGAGCCACTGGGGCACCTGGGTGGCTTAGTTGGTTGAGTGTTTGCCTTTGGCTCAGGTCATGATCTCAGGGTCCTAGGATCGAGCCCAAAGTTGGGCTCCCTGCTTGGTCGGGAATCTGTGTCTTCCTCTCCCTTTGCTCCTACCCCTTGCTCGTCCTCTCTCTCAAGCTGTCTCTCTCTCTCAAATAAATAAATAAAATCTTAAAAAAAAGTAGAATCACAGATAAGAAAGGACATTCAAAACCAAGATGAAACTAGCCATGATTTGAATAGCAACTGTCTTTATAACATCATGTTTTTTTAAAATTGGGATATAATTGACATGTAACATATTGCTTTCAGGTGTTCAATACAATGAGTCGCTTTTTGTTTATATTGCAAATGATCACCATAGTCAGTCTAGTTAAAATCTGTCATTGTGCAGAATCACAAAATTTTTTGTTCTTGTAGTGAGAACTTTAAGCTTTACTCTCAAAAACTTTCAAATATTCAGTGTAGTATTGTTAACTATAGTCACTGTGCTGTACATTTTATCCCCATGACTTGTTCATTTTATAACTGGAAGTTCATATATTTTGACCCCCTTCATCCCTTTGACCCCTTTCCTCTGACTAGCAGTAATCTATTTTCTGTATCTATGAGCTTGGGGTTTGTTGTTGTTGTTATGTTTCACATTCCACATGTAAGTGAAATTATATAGTACTTGTCTCTCTCTGTCTGACTTATTTCACTTAGCATAATGACTTTGGGTCCATCCCAAATGGTAAATGGCAAGATTGCTTCCCTTTTTTATGGCAGAATAATACACACACACACACACACACACATCCATTGATGGACCCTTAGGTTGTTTCCAGACCCTCACGATTGTAAATAATACTGCAATGAACATTGGGATGCATATATTTTAATTAGTGTTTTGTTTTCTTTAGATAATTATCCAAAGTTGAGTTGCTGGATCATATAGTAGTTCTTTTTTTAAATTTTTTGAGGAACCTCCATACTCTTTTCCACAGTTGGCTATACCAGTTTACATTTCTACCAGCAGTGCACAAGGGTTCCCATTTTCCACATCCTCGCCAATAATTGCTATTTCTTGTCTTTTTGATAAAAATTTTTAATAGTAATTGAAGAGATACAATTTTGGTTGGAAATGCACTAACAACTTAAGTACTGTTAAAAGCTCTTTTCAAATTGTTTCTTTAAAAAAAAAGTACATTATATTCTAGGTATAGTATGAAATTAGCCTAATCACTCTCTAAAAAAATAGGATCATCTAAGGGAGGAAACTGTAATGTTTCAAAAAATATTCACTTGATTCTTTTGGGAGGTCTATAGCATAAAGATTAAGAGCTTTGGCTCTCCTGGGACACCTGGGTGGCTTTGTCATTGGGTGTCTGCCTTTGGCTCAAGTCCTGATTCCAGGGCTCTGGGATCGAGTTGGGCTTCCTGCTCAGCGGGGAGTCTGTGTCTCCCTCTGCCCTCCCATTTGTGCTCTCTTTCTCTCTCTCTCTCAAATAAATAAACAAATAAATCTTTAAAAACAAAAAAGAGCATTTGGCCCTAGTCTTAGTGCATGGGTTAAAAATCTTCCTGTTCTACTTAGTAAACATATCCTTGAACAGGTTACTTAGCCTCTTTATATATTAAGTACTTCATATACAAAGTAATACTACTTATTTTATATGATTGTTGTATAGATTAAACAAGATAGTGCATGTAGAATGCCTAGCATATACTAAACATTTAATAGATAATAGTTACGATTAGGAGAAAACTGTCCTTAGGTCTTTTTAAAAACCAAGTGTTACAAACATCATTCCTCATTTGATTTTCTTTTTACCATTAAGGACATTTTTCTGTTCATTTTTATTTATTATATGAGAGCCTATATTCTAAGTCTTTTCTTATTTGAAGAAAGGATTGTTATGAGTTTCCCATAATGTGTATTCAAGTTCCTGTGTCCTTCTAGTTGAGAAATAGAACAAAGGTAATATTTTCTGCATCTTTTGTTATCCTCATCCCTCACTTTAAAAAAAAGCTATAAGAAGTTATTTCTGAAACAGTGAATTATTCTGCTTTATTTTTCCCAAGTGTATATTTTTTAAGGTTTTTAGCAATGAATAAAAATATAGTCAACCTTCATTATTCCTGGATTCCATGTTTGTGACTCTTACTTGATAAAAAATTATTTGTAACTCCAAAGTCAGTACTCAGTCTTTTCTTAGTCATTCAAAGACATGCACATGATAGAAAAAATTTGAGTTGCCTAACATGCCTGTTCCCAGCTCAGGTTGATCATGAACATGCTCTTACCTTGTTGCTTTGGCATCCATACTGTAAACAAGTGTCCATTTCTGTCTATTTAATGCCACTTTTTTTGCACTTTTGTTGGTGATTTTTTGGTCTAAAATGGCCTCCAAGTATAGGGCTGAAGTGCTTTCTAGTGTTTCTAAGCACAAGAAGGCTATGATATGAATTACAGAGAAAATACATGTGTTAGGTAAGCTGCTTTCAGGCGTGAAAGTTACAGTGCCACCAGCTGTGAGTGCAATGTTAATAAATCAGCAATATAGAGTATATTAAATAAAACATCTTTAAACTTTTTTTTTTAAAGATTTTATTTATTTGTTAGAGAGAGAGAGAGAGAGAGAGCGAGCACAGGCAGAGTGGCAGGCAGAGGCAGAGGGAGAAGCAGGCTCCCTGCCAAGCAAGGAGCCCGATGTGGGACTCAGTCCCAGGAAGCTGGGATCATGACTTGAGCCGAAGGCAGCCGCTTAACCAACTGAGCCACCCAGGCGTCCCTAAATAAAACATCTTTAAATAGAAACACATATAAGAGAAGGTTATATATTAATGAGATTGGTGAATATTGTTTGACCTCGAGGTTGACAGGAACCTAACCCTCTATTTCCCATAGGAGCATTAATTCAGTGTTTACAATAATTTTGTATAATGTCAACTACTGTAGATAATGAGAATCAAATGTATATACAGGTTTTCACACTTTTTTTTTTTTTTTTAATTTGTCAGAGAGAGAGAGAGAGTGAGAGCAAGCACAGGCAGACAGAGAGGCAGGCAGAGGCAGAGGGAGAAGCAGGCTCCCTGCTGAGCAAGGAGCCCGATGTGGGACTCCATCCCAGGACGCTGGGATCATGACCTGAGCTGAAGGCAGCCGCTTAACCAACTGAGCCCAGGCGTCCCTGTTTTCACACTTTCTGAAAGTAGAGCATTCCTATGAAACTTTTGTAATCTGAAATGGTGTAAAGCAAAGAACCATTAATTTATATGGAAAAAATTTTGAGCACTCTGAGGCCCAAAAAGTAACATCTCTTAAGTTTTTTTAGTATCTCAGGACACATCTTGCTAATACATGCACTGAATAAATCAAAATAAAGAGCAGATGCTCACAAACAAAGTCACAGCTATGGCAGCTTGATGTTGAGGTGCTGAGTATTTCCTGGGGAAGGAACTTTTGGTGGTGCCACTCTCACTGCTCAGGTTGTGTGTTATCTCTGTAATGGAAAATGCTGAAGGCTATTTTCACTTTTTGCCATTTTTTATAAAACAAAAATCCTTTTCAGATTTAATTTGGCTAGTAAAATAGGTACTAATGTCTTTCATAAAAACAAAATGATATAACTCAAACTTTCAAAAAGTGAACGATACCCATATATTGTGGTCGGCAGCATCAGACATGCCTCCCAGTGATCCCTGCCTCCTGGTATTCCCACTTCTGTATAATCCTGTCTCCCTGAATGTAGGCAAGACACTAACAAAAAGAATATGGTGGATGTGATAGAATATAACTCTTATAATTAGGTTTTAAAAGACTAACTTACGTCTTACTGGTATACCCTCTATGGCTCTTCTTGTGTGCTTGCTCTCATGAAGAGGGCTGCTTGTCAAGGAACTGAGGTCTGCTTTCTGCCAATAGCCAGAAGGGAACTAAAGCCCACAGTCCAGCAACCTGTAGGGAAATGAGTCCTACTAACAGTCAAAGGGTGAGCTCAGATGCTTCCCTACTTAAAAGCTGAAATAACTTTGGCATTGACCTAAGCCTTGACTGCAGCCTTGTGAAAAATCCTGAAGCAGAGCGCACAGTTAAGCAGGGCCCAGATCCCTGAGACACACAGAAACTGAAATAATAAATGTGTATTAAGTCAGTAAGTTTTAGGGTACTTTGTTATGTAACAGTAGAGAATACATACATAGTTAAATATTTATAGTTACGTATTAAAACCTCTGATACAATATTTGAGATGGAGCATCCAGTAAAAAGTAGCACTGTGTTTTGCCTTTTGGCAGCTTTCATTCTTTCCCCTCAATGTTCAATTATTATTTTCTTTTCACTTCTAAGGTTTTGACAGTAGTGATCACAATTCCTTTTTTAAAAAATTCCTGCTTTTTCATGTGAAAATTTCTGTATATAAAGAAAAAAATCCTAGTCAACGAGAATTGATCTATATTTCCACATAGATTCAATAATTATTAACATTTTTCAATTTTGCATTCTCCATTACCTCCTCCTTTCTGGGTGGATGGATGGATGGACACATACCTGTTTTTGTTGTTGTTGCTGTTGTTGAATCATTTGAAAGTAAGCTACAAGTATCACATGCATCTCTTAGAAATGTAAGACAAATACCCATCTCAAATCCAAGAAAGTTAACAATAATTCGTAACATAAGCCAGTAGCTAGTCCGAGCTTAGCCTTTCCCATAATAACTCTTAAGACTTTTTTCCCAAACAGAATTCAGTCAAGGTTGATACATTGCATTTGACTGTTTTGTCTGTTTAATTTCTATTAATCTAATATAGTCTCTCCCTCCCCTACCTTTTAAAATTATCCATGAAATTGACTTCTAGATTCTAAACCTGTTGTCCCTATATTCTGGATTTGTCCAATTATTTTATTGTATTTTTAATCCCTTGAAATTTCTAAATTGGATGTTAAGTTTAGAAGGTTGATTTCATTTGGGTTAAACATTATTAGCAAGAATACATCATGGATGATACTGCAAACTTCGTATTGTATCATATCAAGTCACATTATCAGTTCAGATGACAACACTTTGTTGAAGGGGTACCTTTTTTGGGTGCCTGAGTGGCTCAGTGGGTTAAGCCTCTGCCTTAGGCTCAGGTCATGGTCTTAGAGTTCTGGGATCGAGCCCCAGAGCGGGCTCTCTGCTCAGCAGGGAGCCTATTCCCCACCCCACCCCTAGCCTGCTTTGCCTGCTTGTGATCTCTCTTTCTCTGTCAAATAAATAAATAAAATATTGGGGAAAAAAAAAGAAAAGAAAAGGTACATTTTCCCCTTTGCATTTAGTAAGTCATCGGTGGGTAATTACTTTGGCACTCTACAAATAATTTTGCTATTAAACCACCTTTTTACTTAATAGCTTCAGCATGCATTATCCTTTCCCAAAGGATAATGTCATTTTACTTTAATAGCTGGCATTCTTATGTTTAAGAAAAAGAAAAAGAGGGACGTGTTGGGGACTCAGTCAGTTAAGCTTCTGCCTTAGACTGAGGTCATGATCCCAGGGTCCTGGGATCAAGTCTTGCATTGGGCTCCTTTCTCAGTGGAGAGCCTGCTTCTCCCTCTCCCTCTGCTGTGACTCCTGCTGTGCTCTTTCTCTCTCTCTCTCTCTCTTTCACACAAATAAATAAATAAATAAAAATCTTTTTTAAAAAAAGAAGAAAAGAGAAAGGCTTTTTTTGAGTATTACTATGGATTTGTGGATTTTTAAAATAAAGATTTATTTATTTTAGAAGGAGGAGGGAGAGAGCACATGCAAGGGAGAAGGAGAGGGAGAGAATCTCAAGCAGACTCCCTGCTGAGCACAGACTCTGATGTGGTGTTCGATCCCACAGCCCTGAGCTGAAATCAAGAGTTGGATGCTTAACCAACTTATCCACCAGGGTGTCCCATGGACTTGTGGATTTTTACTTTAATGCTGAAATAATCTTGAATTTGCTGGAATAGTACTCTTAAGCTTGTTCTTTGTGCCATTTAAAAAAAAATCTTTATTGACATATAGTTCACATATTATAATGTTTACCATTTTAATATCTATATATGTGTAAAATTCTGTTTTTTTTTAAGTGTATTAACAGTATTGTGCAACCACCACCACTATTTAACTAGAGAGCATTTTCATTACTCGAAAAAAAAAAAACCCTCAAGTAATTAGCAGTCATTTTACATTACCCTCCACTCCCCGCCCCATGCTTTGGCAGCCCCTAATGTACTTACTGTCTATATGGATTTGCCTATTTTGGACATTTACATAAATGGAATCATAGAATATGTGGTCTTTTATGTCTGACTGTTTTCACTTAGCATAATATTTTCAAGGTTCATTTGTGTTGTAGCATGTATCAGTAACTCATTTCTTTTTATGGGTAAATAATATCTTATATGGCTATACCACTTTTTGTTTATTCATTCATTAGTTGATGGACAGTTGGGTTTTTTCCAGTGTTGGCTATTATAAATAATGCTCTGAACAGTGATGTATACATTTTTGTGGGGATATATGTTTTCAGTTCTCTTGGGCATATTCCTAGTAGTGGAAGAGTTGCCTCTTAGGGTAACTCTGTGTTTAACTCTTGATGAACAGCCAGGCTGTTACCCAAAGTGGCTGAACCATTTTACATTCCCACCAACAATGTTGTCCATATCTGCAAAAATGGCAGCTGGTAGGCACTGCAGTGAATCTGTAGACCAGTTTGGGGAATATTACCATCTAAACAATGTTAAGTTTTCTAATCTATGAACATGAGATGGCATCCCTATTATTTAGGCCTTCTTTAATTTATTTCAACAATGTTTTATAGTTATAGTGTACAAATACATACTTGTTTTGATAAATTTACCCTAATTATTTTTCTTTATTGTAGTTTGTCTCTTGCTAAAATAGCTACACATTGTATATATTACCATTTGTAAGATACAAGTTTTTAAAATGTTTAGTTCTGATAAAATGCACATAAACATAAAATTTACTATCTTAACCATTTATAAGTGTACAATTCAGTAGTATGAAGTAAATTCATATTTTGCATAACCAAACTCCAGAACTCTTTTCATCTTGCCAAACTGAAACACTATTTGTATATTGATTTACCTGAATTCTTTTCTTCTTTAGTTTTTTAATGGAGTTTTTAGGGTTTTCTATGGTTAGTTTGCTTTCTGCAAATAGAGACAGTTTTATTTCTTCCTTTCCATTTGGATGCCTTTCTTTTTCTTGCCTAATTGCCCTGTCTAGGACTTCAGTATGATGTTGAATAAAAGTAGCAAGAGTGGGCATCTTTGTCTTCTTTCTGATATTAGAGGAAAAGCTTTCAGCTTTTCACCATTGGATATGATGTTTGCTGTAGGCTCATCAGATATGACCTTTATTATGTTGAGATACATTTCCTCTGTCTCCACTTTGTTGAGAGCTTTTATCATAAATGGATGTTGAATCTTGTCAACTGCTTTTTCTATACCTATTGAGAACATCAAATGATTTTTATCTAAACTTCATTTTGTTAATGTGGTGTATCACATTGATGACATGTGGATCTTGAACCATCTTTGCATTCGTGGAATGAAATGCCTCCATGTTTTTGAATTATATAGCTCCAACCTAAGTATAACTGGTTTTCTTCTGAAACTATTTTCTTTGGGAATATTCTGTGGAAGACTATTAGTTTTCAAGAGCTGTAATAACTTACCACAAACCAGGTAGCTTAAAACAAAGGAAATTTATTCTCCCACAATTCTGGATGGAAGTTTGAAGCCAAGGTGTTGGTGGAGTAGGTTCCTTCTGTAAGCCATAAGGAAGAATCTGTCCTTCTCTCCTAGCTTCTGGTAGCTGCTAGTGATTGGGTAGTCCCTGGCTTATAGTTGCATATTCTGATCTTTACCTCTGTCCTCATATTGCCTTCACCTCTGTCTCAAATTTCCCTCTGCCTTTCTCTCATAAGGACATTAATCTTTGGGTTTAGGACCATCCTATTTAGGAAGATCTCACCTCAAGAAAACTTTGTTTTTTGTATGTTCATGGTTTTTTCTATCAGTATTGGGTGGTTTATGTACTTACACTCAATAAATGTTATTCAGTTCAAGTTAGTAAACATTAATCCTCTCCTATATGCAAGACATTTTTTAAAAGACATTGTTTTGTCGTAGAAGAGCTTAGAAATGCACATAATCAAGGACAATGGATAAGTTTCCTTTGTTTATTAAGAAATATAAACACCCATTATTTAAAATCCAGGCATGCTTTTTGTATTTTATTTTATTTTTTAAAGATTTTATTTATTCATTTGACAGAGAGAGACACAGCAAGAGAGGGAACACAAGCAGGGGGAGTGGGAGAGGGCGAAGCAGGCTTCTTGCCGAGCAGGGAGCCCCATGTGGGACTCGATCCCAGGACCCTGGGATCACGACCGGAGCCGAAGGCAGACGCCCAACAGACTGAGCCACCCAGGCGCCCGCTTTTTGTATTTTAGTTAGTTGTTTGATTTATTCGTTTAAACAATTAATTCCTTAGGTGCAAGGTAATTAAATACCTTCAGATACATTTTCTAATTCCCTGATTATGTCTGTTTGAAGAGGAAATAGGAAGGTATAGCTGGTTGGATAAAACATTAAATTTCATTATATTCTAAAAATGCTCTAGTTGCAGGTAACACACTGAAATGAAAAGCCACAGAAGACATTCCCTTCTTTCCTTCCTTCCTTCCTTCTTTCTTTTTTTGACAGTGACTCAACAAGAAATGTATTTCTCTCTCACTTAACAGTCCAGTAAGGAGTATGTCCAGGATGAGGAAGTAGCTCTGTCTACTAATTTATTCTGGGACCCAGATTGCTTTCATCTTAGAGTGTGCTACCTACACCAGGGTATGTTGGCATCTCTGAGGCTGGCTTTCTTGGCCGTATCTGTGTTCTAGACCTCTTGCTTGTGGTGACCTTAACAATTTTTAGGAAAATTGATCAGCTATTTTGTAGGATCTCTCTCAGCTGGGTTTGTCTGATGTTTTTCTCATGATTGGACAGAAGTTACTGCCTTTTGGGGAGGAAGACCACGATGGGTAAGATCTGGTAAAAAAGCAAAATTCAACCAAGTAAGTTTAAAGATCTTATTCACTTTATTAAGTGATTCACAAATTGGGCAGCATTCCACATAGCAAGAAGGAGCTCTGATAATATATTTTTTTAATTAGAAGACTTTTTTTTAATGATTTTACTTATTTATTTGACAAAGAGAAAGAGATCACGAGGCAGGCAGAGAGAGAGGGGGAAGCAGGCTCCCTGCCAAGCAGAGAGGCTGATGTGGGGATCGATCCCAGGACCCTGAGACCATGAACTGAGCTGAAGGCAAAAGCCTAACCCACTGAGCCACCCAGGTGCCCTAAAGATGGCCATTTTTAAAAGTTCAATAAAATAGCACATTTTGAATAACTGAAATGACATTCTTTGGGGCATATTACAACATGTGTTGTAGGTTTTTCTTATCTTTTTATGCATCTGGCTATTGCTAAAAGCTAAACTCCCTCTAAAACTTTAGGAAGCTCCAAGCCTCCTTTATTTACAGATTTGGACTTGGAGTGCTATGGTCCTACTCCAAAAATATTTATTGTTTCTACTCAAGGTGTAAGTGATTTTTCTTCTAAAGATGGACCCAAATTCCTTAAGAGGTTTTTAAGACACCAGAAGTAAAACGTGCCCTGTGTTAATGAGAAGTTCTGTAATATTACCCTCTTCTCCCAGATTTCTTTTTCTATGTAAGGGTTTTAGTACCTGGGGTTAGGGCATGGGCAAGAATATTTTTAGTAGAACTGCCATTTGGCATTTGAGTAATACTCTAGTTGTGCAAGATTGTTCCAAATCTTGAAGGATTTTAAAATCCCTAGTTAAGACTTACTAAATGCCAGCAGTCCTCACATCTCAGTCATTGTGGCAGTCTTTAAAAATGGCCCTTATGTATTTTAAAAGGCCTCTCCCAGTAGAAGGAAGAGCATGTGTCTTGAGAAAGAAAGAATATTATAGTACATATATAGAATATAAATATATAAATGAAGGGGTGCCTGGATGGCTCAGTAGGTTAAGAGTCTGCCTTTGGCTCAGGTCATTATCCCTGGGCCCTGGGATCAAGCCCCAGGTTGAACACCCTGCTCAGCGGGAAGTCTGCTTCTCCCTCTTTCTCTGACCCTCCTCTCTGCTTGTGCTCTCACTCATGCACTCTCTTTCTTTCAAACGAATAAATAAAAAATCTTTTAAAAATATGTAAATGGGGGCACCTGGGTGGCTCAGTGGGTTAAAACCTCTGCCTTCGGCTCTGGTCATGATCTCAGGGTCCTGGGATCGAGCTCTGCATCAGGCTCTCTGCTCAGCAGGGAGCCCGCTTCCTCTTCTCTCTCTGCCTGCCTCTCTGCCTACTTGTGATCTCTGTCTGTCAAATGAATAAACAAAATCTTAAAAAAATAATAAAAATATGTAAATGTATGTAATGTAAATATACACAAATACTTATGAGTATACATCAATATAGTACAAATATTCCCTTAATTCTCCATTCTAAAAGAAAGCTTAATAACACACACAAATAGTAGAAAACAGGTATACTCAGAATTTGTGTCTCTTTTTGAAATTACCTGGTTATTTATCAATATGAATTCTGAAATATCTGATTATTTTGAAATACCAAATAATAAAACATACATGGAAAGCCCACATTTTCCATCTTATTTCATTTTCTAATCATTTTGGGAATGAATTATATGGTCTATTCTACTTAGAATCAAGAACTTTTAAAAAATGTTATTATGGACTGCCATGGTTTTTTATATTTTGAAAAAGCATGTATACAAATCATATGTAATGGATTTCCCCATTTTTACTAATGGAAAATGTACCTACCTAATTCGAGATTTTAAGCAGCATGAGATCAAACTATTTTTAATTATGTTCTGTAAGTAAAATTTCACTCAAAGTGGTTCTGACATACATAAGCCTATAAAGTCTTATTAACCATAAATATGATTTCCAAGAGTTTTTTTCCCCAACATTGAAAATAACACATAATATTTAATAATAGTCATCTAAGAACTTGCAGTTATAGAATACCCTGGGTCCGGAGCTTTTAGTGAATATATAGACTGAAAACTGAAAATTCTATGCAATCTCAGGTTTGTACTTCAAGGTTAAATGCCAACAAGACTTTGAACAAATAATTTGCCTGTGATAGTCAATAGTTAATTTTTCTATCAATAATGAATAATGATTAGGCTTCCAAGAAATTTGAGTTATAGTTTAAAATTAAATGAAGTATAAAATAAATATAAAGAATGATCTCTGAGGCACCCCGTCTATCATAACTCCATACAAAGGCCATACATTGCTATAAAGTCAAGTGTCCTACTTCTGAAGAGTTTACTGGCCTGGATTTAACTCTCTTCAAATTATACTTCCTTTTCTGTATTGGTCAAGATTCAGTTTCCTGGAAAAGAATACAACCTAGATAGTTTATATGTTTTTACAGAAATGTTGGTAAGGGGTGCCTGGGTGACTCAGTTGTTTGAGGGACTGACTTCAGCTCAGGTCATGATCCTGGAGTCCTGGGAGCAAGTCCCACATCCAGCTCCCTGCTCAGCAGGGAGTCTGCTTCTCCCTCTGACATTCCCCCTTTCATTCTGTCTCTCTCTTTCATTATCTCTCCCTCAAATAAACAAATAAAAACTTAAAAAAAAAGTAAGGCTTGTGCAATAATTCTCAAATGTTAGAATAAACCAGATGCACTTGGAGGGCTTTTAAAAGAGATTCTGGCCTCACCCTCATATTCTCTCATTTGGTGGGCCTGTAGTAGAGCTAAATAATTTGCATGTCTGACAAGTTCCCAAGTGATGGCTATTTGTTTCAGAAACTGTACTCTGAGAACCACTAGGCTAGAGAAGCAGAATATAGCTTGAGCTTTCAGAACCATACCACAAAACCAGACTAAAGTAGTTAGTACCTCTTCTCAGAAAGCATAGTGGTATGATTCCTTAGAATCATATTGCCATTTTCATTATCCTGAAGCCATCACATTCTGGAAACCACTATTACTGCTATCTCCAGAATATTATAACACTGACCATACCTTGCACCAGCAGAATACTTCATCACTTCTATTCTGTTCCCATGAATTGGGTGACTAGACATATGTCTACTGATACAACATATGGTAGACTGAAATATGGTCCCCAAAGATAGCAGATCCTCATCCATGGAACCCATAAACCTCATTTGGCAAAAAGATCTTTGCTGATGTGTTTGATTAAATTAAGGATCTTATGATGGGGAGATTATCCTGGGTTATCTGGGTGGTCCCTAAATGTCATCGTGTGCCCTTAGAGAGGCAGAGGGGAATTTGACACAGAGAATAGAAGAAGACAGTGTGATTTATGACATTAAGAGTCTCTTTTGGTTTGTCTCCCTCCCGATCCCATCTTGTTTCATTTTTTCTTTTCCTACCACCTTAACCCCCACCCCCATTGCATCTCCATTTCCTCATATCAGGGATATCATGTGATAGTTGTCTTTCTCCAGTTGACTTATTTCGCTAAGCATAATACGCTCTAGTTCCATCCATGTCATCACAAATGGTAAGATTTCATTTCTTTTGATGGCTGCATAGTATTCCATTGTATATATATACCACATCTTTATCCATTCATCTTTTGATGGACATCTAGGTTCTTTCCATAACTTGGCTATTGTGGACATTGCTGCTATAAACATTCAGGTACACATGCCCCTTTGGATCACTACGTTTGTATCTGAGGGGGGTCGGGGGGAGAGGGGTTGGGAGAGGGTGGTGGGGTTACATTATATGTTTAAATAAAAAAGCTTAAATAAAAAAAAAGAAAAGAAAAAGGATATAGTTTAACAAAAATATATTCCTCAGAGCATTCAAAATCTAGTGTTTTGAATAAGAAACTTTTAAAATAAAGGTTTTGAAATATGGCAAAAAAAAAGAAAGTGTGACTATGGCAGCAGTGATTGGAGTGATGCAACCACGATACAAGAAGTATCAGCAGCCACCAGAAGCTGGAAGACGGTAGAACCTCTGAAGGAGCACAGCCCTGCTGACATCATTCAGCCCAGTGAAACTGATTTCAGACTTCTGGCTTCCAGAACCATAAGAGAATAAATTTTATCGTTTTAAGTCTCCAAGGTGGTGCTAAATTTGTTACAGCAGCCATAGGAAACTGATACATAACCACAGAAAAATTGTTTCCACCAATCATGTTTGCTTTTAGAAACAGAAGAACAGGTCTATTTTCACTTCCAGATCTTTTGTAAGTGCATTCAGTTGGCTGAAGCTACATTAAATCTGAAATTGTAGCTGCAGAAGAGTCTAGGAAATATAGGCTTTTCACTATCTAGCCTCTGCATTTCAGGAAGGCACACTAGAATGAAGGTAAAATGAATGTTAAGGGGGCAGTCTTATCTATCTGCCACATTTTTATGATTATTACATTATTACAATATCACAGTAAATATCACAATATATATATCACATTTTTCCTTAGCTACACAATGTGACTTCCTAGGAGAATGAGGTTCACAGAGAGGTGCAGTAAGTAGACAAGGGAAAGAAATGAAAGGTAGAAGGTGTTTCTACTCCAGCAGAATCTTTTGTCTCTCTCTCAATATGTGTTTCCGAAGAAGCAATCACAGTCCAGCTGTGCCACTGCCCTTCAGTTCCCCGATCTTTCTTTGCCACCTGCTCCCCAGTGCCTTTGTTCAGGCGTATTTTAGTGCCACTAGTCCCAGGACTGTATTGATTAAGCACTTATACAGACATCCATCCTTAGGACATTGTCACAGACTTCTCTTTTTCCCACCTCTTCAGTTGCTCACCCCTATGGCTGTGTTTCAGAATGGGCATCTACTCCTAGGGCCAGATGCTAGAGATCTTCAGAAAATTCTTGGCAGCTTCAAAATCTTTTAGCAGCATTTCTCAAGAGCTTTGGTTTATGTAACTTCTTCTAGGCAATAAATCAACTTTTTAAATCAACTGTTCTGCATGGCATACCATATCATATATCATATCCTGAGTTAACTCACCTGCACAAGTATTTATTTGAAAATCCAAGCACCCAGGACATTCAAATAATTGTGTTCTAGAATGATTTTTAAGAAATGATTATCCATTTAAAAAAACCATGCCATGGTAATAAACAATTAGCTAAGACACAGTGCATGAAGGATGTGGTTTGCAGGATGTTAAAATTATTTGGTAATTTCATAGGATTACAGTCTGTATGATTACAGACTGGGTGGAACAGATATTACAGATAATCACAGAGATCTCCCAGGCCTTTAGTTGATATTGTACTTGTGATTGTTCTTGTTCATTTATGTTTTGTAAGTAACAAACTGTTTTAAAGTGTTGAACTCCAAATTATACTTTCTGTTCCTAAATCCATTTTTTTAAAAGATTTTATTTATTTGTCAGAGAGAAAGAGAGCACAAGCAGGCAAAGGCAGAGAGAAAAGCAGGCTCCCTGCTGAGCAAGGAGCCCGGTGTGGGACTCCATCCCAGGACCCTGGGATCATGACCTGAGCTGAAGGCAGTGGCTTAACCGACTGAGCCACCCAGGTGTCCCATAAATCCATTTAGCAGAATGAAAAACCCACGGTTGCATCCAGAGGATATTGGAACTCTGTTGCATTCTTAATTTTCTTTTATTAACATTATGCTCCTTAGGAGTTAGGATAACTAAACTCTAAACCCAGTAGTTCATTTCTGAGAATTTATCCTACAGGTGTATACATATATTTTTGAACTGATTATAAACAAAGGCATTCACTGTAGCATTGTTTGTTATAGCAAGATAGTAGAAGTCTAAATGTGAACTGATAGAGGACAGGTTAAAAGATTTTGGTACAACAGTATAATGAACAGTTTGAAGCTTTTTTAAACAAAAGAGTTAAAAGCTTTCTCTGAACTAATTTATAGAAAGATCTCCACTGTATATTATTAAGGATTTCAAACTGTCAGGGTTAGGAGAAGAGTGGATATACCATATATTCAAATTTGCTTCTACATACATGAAGAAATTCTGAAAGAATACAGAAGAAAGTACAAAATGTACTTACTTGTATATATATGAGTGTATGGGTATGGCAGAGTGTAGATTGATAGGGCCTAGGAGTATGAAGAGGACGTTTCAGTGCTTGAGAAATGCATGTCAATGTTAAAGAACTTAAAAAATAAAATATATTTAATCTTCAGAAATAACGCAAGTGCAGACCAGATCATGACTTAACTTTCAAGTATTGTTCTATACCACAGAGTGGCATTCATACTAGAAAGATTCAGTTGTACATAGTAAAGCTGCTAAGAGTTTGAAAGATACTTTCTTGTTCTTTTTTTTTTTTTTTTAAGATTTTATTTATTTATTTGACAGAGATCACAAGTAGGCAGAGAGGCAGGCAGAGAGTAGAAGGGAAGCAGGCTCCCGCTGAGCAGAGAGCCCAATGCGGGGCTCGATCCCAGGACCCTGAGATCATGACCCAAGCCGAAGGCAGAGGCTTTAACCCACTGAGCCACCCAGGTGCCCCACTTTCTTGTTCTTGAAAGAAAAGCGTGATCCCATTTTCTTTAAACTTTTGTGATCTTTGACCATCTTTGTTTATTACCTGATACCCAGCATTTTCTCAAATTTCAAAATGGTGCATAAGAGCACAAGTTAATTTTCCTTTTTTTTTCTATTTTTGTTCAATGGTTTGTGTCTTTGCAAATTTGATCAGTAATGGGGAGTGTTGGTATGAGGAGAAAACTAGGGGCTTTGGAATTAATGTGTGAATGTAAGAAGTGGAGGCAAAAGAAAGAGGAGAGAAGTATTTTCCAGATATTCTTTGCCACCTTTATAGTTTTACTCCCAATTTCATTTATATTCTCAAGTCTACTATGCCATTTATTAAAGTAGTAAGGAGAAGTGGCTTTTCAGGAATGCAGTCACCTTAATATGTATATCATTGGAACTTTTTTGACTGTCAACCTCACTTCCCATTTATTCCCTCAGTCATTTACTAAGTAGTAAGTGTAAAGTCAGCTAGTTTTTAAAAGTATTTAAATTTTCTCATACTCTTGCCAGTTAATTTACCTTTCAGTCCTAGTACATCCACAAGTCCTCAGACTGTTACATTATATTCCTATATTTTCTGCTTATTACTCTATATTTCCAAGATGTTTGATAGTTTGATAGTTTGTTAAAGTAATTAATGAATTGATTGATTGATAAGAAGACTGACATAGCTAGCCCAGGCTTGGTGAAAATGGCTTCCCCAACAAGACCTATTGGTTGTGTCTTAAGAAAAAGCAACATTTGAGTGGTTATATGTTAAGTTGAGAAACTCATGTTGACTTATTTTGAAGTATTTTTAAATGAAGAAAAGAAATGTCATTCTTTAATTTTGCTTTCTATTACTATTGGCACAGAGGTTAAAAGTCTGATATTTAATTCAGACTTCAGTCTTTCTATTTCAGAGTTTATGGAATATTTTTTCTGCCTATGGGTTTTTAGCTATCATGAAATAGAATTTTCCCTACTCATTTTCCTATGAGATTTTAAAGAGGCTTTTACAGACTTTTTTCAATAGAAGTTTCATACATATGTTTGAAACAGTTGTTTGCAGTTATTTTACTACCAAGGGCTTCTTTTCTGTATGTGTCTTGAGTCCTTCCGTTCCACGCCTTGAAAGATTTTGTCTACCACAGTGTATTTTATTTAGTAAAAATCACTTTTCCCCTTTAAAAAAATTTAATCAAATTCATCTCAGTGCCACACCACTGAGCAAGTCATGTGTTTCCAGAGCTGTTGACACGAGATCGGTGTTTTGAAGTAAAGGAAAAGGAAATTGGTTTTTGTTTTCTTTATGTGGACTAAAATACACTGAAATAAGTGTTAACAGTATCTATAAAGCATTTTATGAATACTGGAAATTGTGTTACTGAGTTCTGCTCTTTATGATATGTATGTATTTTTGATATTTTAAAAATAAAAAGTCATCTTCTTAAAAGATCAGAACCATTCTCTTAAACTGCTTTCTTAAAGTTGTGGTAAAATACACATAACATAAAATTGATCTTCTTAACCATTTTTAAGTGTACAGTTCAGTAATGTTAAATATATTCATATTGTTGTGCAACCAGTCTCCAGAACTCTTTTCATCCTGTAAAATTGAGGCTCACAAAGGGTAAATAAAATGTTGATCTTTGGGGAGTATTACATATCTTACTCCACAAAACAGCTGAAGTGCTATGTTTTAAATAAATATATTTAATTTTTCTAATGTTAAAAATTCATTCTATAGCTAATAGTGACACTATAGGCATTACTTATAGACTCTTGTTTGAATGTTAATATGTCTATAGTTTTAAGGACAACATGGGCAGAACTAGAAAAAAAATTTATCCTAAACCATTCCTAAATGTCTAATTTTAGACTGAAATTTGTGTATGTTTGCACACATCTCTGGAAGATGTTACATGGCCATTAGTAGGTATTCTTATTTGTCAGCTGTTACCAATAATATTTCATCAATAAGCCACCTTTAAGCTCAATGGCCTTAACAGTAAACATTTTTTTTTTCCATGATCATAGGTATGTAGATCAGCTGGAGTTTGCCTGATATAAGCTGGACTCCACTCCAGGCCGCAGGGTCAGTTCAGGTCTTCTCTGTCTGGGAATCAGGATCAAGAAGTAGCATCTACTCAGAAAAAGTTCTACTCATAGTGGATTATTTGATCACAAGGTGTACAAACACAACTAAAAAAGAATTATTTTCAAAATTTTAAAGGCAGATTTATTTCAGTGTCTACATATCAGTTCTGTTTTATATGTTTAAAAATGCTCATTTTACCCTGAAAAAATAAAATTAAAAAATGCTCACTTCTTTTAAAATAAAAATGGTTGTGTATTAGAATAAATATCCAAAATCTACCACAAATGGTATAAATCAAAATAATTTCTCACTCTGCTGGCTTTTAATACAAATGTTTAGTTATTTAGTTGTATAATATAGCCTGTCAGTTATTACAAGGAGCAATACTTTTTCTTTATTGTTAGGTCAGTGTTTTTAGTTGATAACTTTTTTTTTTTTTTTTTTTTTAGTTGATAACTTTTGAAGTGTTGGATATGTCAAAGAATTGGTGCTACTGAACAGTCATCCATTTAAAAAGCTTACGGTAGTTTGTTTTACAATTTGATATAATACAAAGAGATTTTTTAAAAACTTAAATTGCTTTTATCTCACCTTTATCACATAGAGATCATAAGATCACTAAGGCTTTTTGTTTGTCAGTTTTTAAAAGTTTTTGTTTGAAAAGCATGATAGAATTGGACTAAAAATAGAACTTCCTGCATTGTCTAGAATGTCACCAGTGCTGCTAAGCAGGACATGTGGGTGCCTTTATGACAGGTTTGCAGACAGGAATATGTAAAGGGACAAAGAAAGGAACATGAAAGAGAAAAGGTAAAAAAAGGATTGGGAAAAAGAAGTGCCTGTGTAGGACAAAGATATAGTACCAGCAAGAATTACTCTAACTCCCCTTGGCCTTACCAGTGGTCTGGGTATTCTGTCACTTTCCCTCCCTATTCTCACTATCTAAGGAGTGGGGTTTAATAGGAACTGAACAAATATTTAGGGACAGTTTGGGTGAGAATATCAATAATGGTCTGATGGAGACCCTCTTCCTTTTACTGTCCTTTCATGGAAGACTAGATGTGCATGTTTAAAAGTTCCCTTTTAAAGGATTGTCAAATAAGATTCTGTAAATGCTTTGAGGGTAGGGGATAAGGGAAATCTGAGCACAATGGAAAGGATGAATTAAGGACTTCATTGTTTTTAGATATGTATTAAGAATGGTCTTTTGAACAGTGCTAATTTCATAAAGCTTTGTCCAGTAAGGCATATTTTCCTCTACCTTATCTCTCAATCTCAAAGCTTTTCTTTCTGCTCTGTTCCTACCCTAGTGCATCTTTTATTAGGTCTGGCCTTCTTGGCTGCTAGCTATTGTATTGCCTCTGCTGCCAAAACATTAGAAATAGCAAGAGGATATGCAACTTTTCATTTGTCAACTTTGTTTAATATTTTTCTCTTGCCAACAAAATTGGGTACTTTAAAAATACTAAGTATAACTGAAAAACCAAATGTTTACATTTGTGGAGTATTTCTATGAGCTTAGTAGGGATTACCTATATTGATCTTTTAATTATTATAACTCCTAGACTCATTGCGAGGAAAAATAACTGCATTTGTTATATAGAAAAGCAGCCCTGAATTAATTTCATGTGCATCCCAATAGCATGGTTAAATCTTCAAAACATATTATTGAATGGTATTTTTTTTTAAGATTTTATTTATTTATTTGACAGACAGAGATCACAAGTAGGCAGAG
This sequence comes from Taxidea taxus jeffersonii, assembly GCA_003697995.1. NCBI lineage: Eukaryota > Metazoa > Chordata > Mammalia > Carnivora > Mustelidae > Taxidea > Taxidea taxus. Next base: position 66,224 of record ML105285.1, read on the forward strand.
AAGCAGGCAGAGAGAGAGGAGGAAGCAGGCTCCCCGCTGAGCAGAGAGCCCGATGTGGGGCTCGATCCCAGGCCCCTGAGACCATGACCTGAGCCGAAGGCAGAGGCTTCAACCCACTGAGCCACCCAGGCGCCCCTCAAAACATATTATTGAAAATAAAAAGCAAGGCGTAAAAATTCCATTTATATAAAATTCAGAAATAGACATTTAAAAACCCCAAACCTAAGCATACAGAGAATGTAATACTATTAAGAAGGGCAAGGAAATTATTACTCAATAGTCAGGATAGTGCCTGTTGCTGGGGAGGAGAAAGGCTGTTACGACCAAAAGGGAGCAGCAGGTAGGTGATTTTTAGGATCCTGAATATTCTATTTCTTGGCATAGCTACATGAGTGTTTACTTCATAATAATTCGCTGAACTGTACATTTGTATTATAAACACGTGCATATGGGATTTGTTTTGTAATAAAAATAGTTTAAAAGATTGGAAAACAACTGTGGGAAAAACTAGAAAATAGAAATTTAATAGGAAAAAAGCTAATTCTCTCTACATATCTATCTTGCTTTCCTTATAAGATTGAGGACAGGGGCACCTGGGTGGCTCAGTGGTTTAAGCCTCTGCCTTCAGCTCAGGTCATGATCCCAGGGTCCTGGGTTCAAGCCCCACATCGGGCTCTCTGCTCAGCAGGGAGCCTGCTTCCTCCTCTCTCTCTGCCTGCCTCTCTGCCTACTTGTGATCTTTATCTGTCAAATAAATAATAAAATCTTTAAAAAAAAAAAAAAAGAAAAGAAAAAAAAAGATTGAGGACATTACTATCACAATGAAAAGAATATTAAATGGGGGGAGTTGTCTGTACAACACAACTCATATTTTATTTTCTAGTAATAAGCAAATGACTGGAAGATATAAATTCCATTTTTATACTCACATTATTTCATGGTCACTTTCTGAGAACAGTTGTCTTTAGTATGAATTTAGTATGATATAAAAGTGTCATTTATAAACAGGAAGACTGACTCGGGATCTCTGAGTAATTCACCTCTTTGGTTTGATTTTGTATTGTGGGATTTTTTTTTTTAAAGATTTTATTTATTTGTCAGAGAGAGAGAGGGAGAGCGAGCGAGTGAGCACTGGCAGACAGAGAGGCAGGCAGAGGCAGAGGGAGAAGCAGGCTCCCTGCCGAGCAAGGAGCCCGATGTGGGACTCGATCCCAAGACGCTGGGATCATGACCTGAGCGGAAGGCAGCCGCTTAACCAACTGAGCCACCCAGGCGTCCCTGTTTTGTGGGATTTTAACTGATTGAACCACCCAGGCATCCCTGTATTGTGAGATTTTAATTTTTGCTTTTAAAATTTTTATTTTATTTTATTTTATTATTTTTAAAGAATTTATTTATTTATTTGACAGACGGAGATCACAAGTAGGCAGAGAGGCAGGCAGAGAGAGAGGAGAAAGCAGGCTCCCCGCCAAGCAGAGAGCCCCATGTGGGGCTCGATCCCAGGACCTTGGAGACCTGAGTGGAAGGCAGAGGCTTAACCCACTGAGCCACCCAGGCACCCCTAAATTTTATTTTAAATAACGAATATTGTAGTAGTTAGATTTCAGTTTTTCTTGTGTTAATTTAGACTCAAATTGGCATTTCTTTACTTAATTAGGTTATCGGTGCTTTCTGAGAAGTATTCAATGATTATTTTTCAAAACTATTGTGGAGTAACAACCTTTTTGTTTTATCATAGCTATGTATAAAGGTAAAAAAATAAAATCTCAACAGAATATAGGCAATTAGGCCGTGAAGAATTATATCAAATATTTTTTAAATGTTTATTTTTATTTAAACATATAATGTAACCCCACCACCCTCTCCCAACACCCATTCCCCCCACCCCCCTCAGTTGTCACTGATATTTTTTTTGTTATTCTTTTTTTTCTTTAAGCTTTTTTTTTTTTTTTTAAAGATTTTATTTATTTATTTGTTAGAGAGAGAGAGAGCGCGAGCACAGGCAGACAGAGAGGCAGGCAGAGGCAGAGGGAGAAGCAGGCTCCCTGCCGAGCAAGGAGCCCGATGTGGGACTCGATCCCAGGACGTTGGGACCACGACCCGAGCCGAAGGCAGCCGCTCAACCAACTGAGCCACCCAGGCGTCCCTTCTTTAAGCTTTTTTATTTAAACATATAATGTAGCCCCACCACCCTCTCCCAACCCCTCTCCCCCCCACCCCCTCAGTTTGTTTTATGACATTAAGAGTCTCTTTTGGTTTGTCTCCCTCCCAATCCCATCTTGTTTCATTTTTTCTTTTCCTACCACTTTAACCCCCACCCCCATTGCATCTCCACTTCCTCATATCAAATATTTAATGATATATTCTTTATACTCTGATAGACTTTTTTTTTTATTATAGCATGGTCTAGAGATTAATCTTTATCTTCCATGTTCTTGTATTTACTAAAAATTCTATATTTATTTACTTAATTCCCGTTTTTACCCTTCTATTATTTAATGACTTTATTCCAATGGAATATAATTAATTTTGTTATTTTTAATTCATTCTTTAATGAAGGAAATAAAATGTTAAAATTCAGTCCCTTCTAATCACAGAACAGCTATTTTAAAAAATTATAAGTACAAAGCTAAAAGTTCAGAAGGATAAGCATTAAATGTCTTTCCTGTGTTTTCTTGTCAGTCCTCCCTCCTCCAACCTTTTTTTGGTTTAATTCAGATTGTTTCTCTTTCTCTTCTTTTCCTTAGTTTTACACTATCACTTTTATAATTCTGTCATAAAATGCCTGGACTCAGCAGAGCATGAACTGTTTTATTTATTGTTCTTATTTATTGTGTTTCTTACAAGCCAGGTCTATTCACAGTAATTAACGTGGCAAGTTAAATTTAAAGTAGCCCTAAATATTCAGTATCACATACCAACTTGGAAAAAAACAAGAAATCTGCCTCCTCTCCATTTGCTTTTTAGACATTAAACATAAACATTAATCTGATTATGATTACTATATAGTTGCCATTCCAAACATATTATTTAAATCAACATTGTTTATTCTTTGTAAAAATACTTGTTCAAAACATTGACCTGCACAATATATCATCACTACAGAAAAGATATTTAGGAATCTGAATTGTTTTGCTAAGGAATTCATTTAACTCTGATCACATCAATTGTTTTGATTTTCAAAGTTTTTCTCTGCTTTTATGAATAACTACATTGCTTTTAAAAAAATGTTTTTAAACCTAATCCCTAATTTGCCTTTCCACACGCAGTTGTAAAAGATTAAGGAGCCAACAAACCACCAGTGTGTTATTATTTAAGATTTCCTTTGTTGCTGCTGCACATGCAACAATGTTCTTTCTTTGACACAGACCCAGACAAAGGCTGAGTGTAGCAAGGAAGCAGACAGCACGCCTCCAGTAGTGGCCCCTGCCTGGCTCCAGGATTTGTAAACAGAAACATCCCAGGCTCCAGTGAAGCAGACAGTGGTTCCCTGTCTGTTCTGCATTCAGGAAGCACTTGCTTGCATAAACCCAGTCACTGCACACAGGCATACATAGCTGTGTTTACATTTGGCTGAGTATTTAATTGAGAAAGCTAATAGGGAGGAAGATGAAGGTTTAATTTATTAGAGCTAGGGGAACAAGACAATTTCAGGTATGGCATATATTGTATATGTAGCATATATGTTTAAAAGAAAAAGATTTTATAAAGAAATAAAAAACAAAAGGAGTTTTATGGTCAGAGGCCTCTTTTATTGCACACATATGTGACTAAACATATTAAAATATTTTTCCTGGCAGTTTTCCAGGGATCTCATAGTTTTAGACCATATAACATATCCTGAGAAGCTTTTTACTTGAAATATTTAACCATTAATGTGGTTTTAAACATGTTTTAAAAAATCAGTTTTAACACTTCTTTCATCATCGTTATTATATAAATAATTTATTTCAGATTTGGGGTTAATAAATATTTTTATGTAAAAGCGATGTTAATTTTTTTAAATTTAATATTAAGAGCAAAAAGAATACAAAAAAAACCCCCAAACATTAGAAGCCTCATACAGAATTTTGGAATTAGACCTTAAAAGTCACCTGGTATAACCACTTTTTAAAAACTAGTTTAATTCATTTTAATAACAAACTTAAAGAAAAACAACATTAAAAACATGTAGTTGCGTGGAGGACAACTCAGAAAAATATACTGAATGGATGGACTCTACTGTATGATAAAAATGCTACAAATTCCACTTAGTTCTTGCCAATAAGAAATTTACTTGTTCTTTAAAAATCCAAATGCTGGCACCATCCAGAAACATTTGCAGGTTTATTTATGACTGTGATAAAGTTAAACTGATGAAACTTGTTCAGTGAAACTATTTGTCTTGTGTTAATGCTTTCCGTCCCCTCACTTATATTAAAAATTCACATATAAATAAAAATGGAAAAACTACAGTACCTGGTTTCTGTTCCCTATTTTTCTACTCTCAATTATGTACTTGGGTAGGTACCTTTTGACCCTTTGGGGAAAGATGTCTAACATTAGAACTACAAATGACAGGAAGGAAGGGGAAAAAAGTGGATTTTTGTTGTTGTTTTTGAAGATGAAATGTTTCCTCTCATAGTAGAGTCTTTTTTTTTTTTTTTAAGATTTTATTTATTTATTTGACTGAGAAATAGAGCACAAATAGGCAGAGCGGCAGGCAGAGGGAGAGGGACAATCAGGCTCTCCACTGAGCGGAGAGCCCGATGCGGGGCTCCATCCCAGGACCCTGGGATCATGACCTGAGCCGAAGGCAGTTGCTTAACTGACTGAGCCACTCAGGCACACACATTCTCCACACCTGTGGCATACTACTTTGACGTAATTGTTACACTTTGATATGGATAGCACACAGGTTACTGTCTTCAAAAAAGGGATAACCAGACAGGCCTTGCTTGCTTACTGCAAAGCACCAGTCAGTAACTGTACTCTGGAAGTGCAGATTTGTTTTGACATCCTTTGCGGTTTCCCTCACCAAATGCTGGAAAGGAAGACTGGGAATCAGAATTTCATTGGAATTCTAATAACATCTAATTTCATGGACTGTTACAGTACCAAGGCTATAACAATGAAGTAAGATTCTTCACTATAAGCAGCCCAGATAGATGCTACAGAATTTTTGTATTAAAACTGGTATAATTTTTTATTTATTTTTTATTTTTTAAAAGATTTTTATTTATTTATTTGACAGAGATCACAAGTAGGCAGAGAGGCAGGCAGAGAGAGAGGAAGGGAAGCAGGCTCCCTGCTGAGCAGAGAGCCTGATGCAGGGGCTCAATCCCAGGACCCTGCGATCATGACCTGAGCTGAAGGCAGAGGCTTTAACCCACTGAGCCACCCAGGCACCCCAAAACTAGTATAATTTTTAAGAAAAATCTTAGACTTTTTAGTCTGTTTTCTTATATTCTTTTGTAACAAGTTAGTCCAGATTATAAAAAATAGTAAGTCAAGTACATAACAATATCAAAAAGAGCAGACAGAGGATAAGATGGAAAAATTGGAAATAAAATGCAATTCTTTAGAAAAACTCAGTGGTCCGAGAGTCCCTAATAGATTCTAAGAGTTATCATTATAGGCTAATTAACATTCAAAATTATACCTAGTCATGCAAAAAGAAATTTGGTTTAACATATCTAAGAGGGCAGGAAAATGTGTATTTTTCAGAGCACTTTTTACAAAATATTACAAGTTTAAAAACATATTTAATTGCAGATAGTCACTGGCCTCTTTTCCAGCAATTTTGCCTTTACTAATAATTTTTCAGTGATGCTAATAGTCAAGGGAAATCACCCCTTTTGGAGTATGGGTGAAGATAATGAGCTTAGTTTTGAGTATGTTGTTTATATCTAAAATATTCAATAGGAAAAAAATATTCATTAGGAAGTAAAGTATATTTGTTAAAGAACCTCTATATGTGCATGATTTGATTAGTGCATTATTTAACCCACATATTTCAGAAATCAGTCCAGCTGTTACATCTACAAATAAAAGAGATTTTCCTGGTACTCGTTTCTTCCTTCACAGCTGAACAGTTGAGTCAGGTGGAAGGCAGAGACTCTTTTTCAATGTTCCCTTTGAAAGATTATTCAAAGCTTTTTAGTTCCAGCTCCTCACCATTAGTTTCGGTAATCCATATTTGACTCTCCTCTAGTTCCCTACTTAAGGATGTCTTCACTTAGGCAAAATATAGAATGTAGTAATTCACATTTCTATTTTAGTAATTTTTCTCATGGATTATCTGTATATGACATGCACAGGAGAAGAGGTCATTCAAGGCTATCTTACCTTTAATTCCGAATAAAACCAGCACTGGTGTTCTTATGGATACTAACTCTTTATCAGCTGTATCATTTGCACATATCTTTTCCATTCCAAAGGTTGCCCTTTAGTTTTGTTGATTGTTTCCTTTGCTGTGAAGTTATCTTGATGAAGCCCCATTAGTTCAGTTTTGCTTTTGTTTCCCTTAACCTCAGACCTGTCTAATAATAAGTTGCTCTGGCTGATGTCAGAGAGATTGCTGCCTGTGTTTTCCTCTACGATTTTGATGGTCTTCCATCCATTTTGAATTTATTTTTGTGTATGGTATAAGATAGTAGTCTAGTTTCATTCTTTTGCATATGGCTGTCCAATTTTCTCAACACCATTTATTGAAGACTGTCTTTTTTCCCATTGGATATTCTTTCCTACTTTGTCAAAGATTAGTTGACTATATAATTGTGGTTCTATTTCTGGGTTTTCTATTCTGTTCCATTGATCTGTGTGTCTGTTTTTGTGCCAGTACCATGTATCTTGATCCCTACAGCTTTGTAATATAACTTGAAGTCCAGAATTATGATGTCTCTATCTTTGCTTTTCTTTTTCAAGATTGCTTTGGCTATTCAGGGTCTTTTGTGATTCTATAAAATTTTAAGATTGTTTGTTCTAGCTCCATTGAAAATGCTGGTGGTATTTTGATAGCGATTGCATTAAATGTGTAGATTGAGTAGTATAGACATTTTAACAATATTTATTCTTCCAATCCATGAGCTTAGAATGTTTTTCCATTTCCTTGTGTCATTTCATTTTTTTCCTCTTTCTTTTTTTATTTTATTTATTTATTTATTTTTTAAGATTTTATTTATTTATTTGTCAGAGAGAGAGAGAGTGAGAGCAAGCACAGGCAGGCAGAGGGGCAGGGAGAGGCAGAGGGAGAAGCAGGCTCCCTGCCGAGCAAGGAGCCCGATGTGGGACTTGATCCCAGGACGCTGGGATCATGACCTGAGCCGAAGGCAGTTGCCTAACCAACTGAGCCACCCAGGCGTCCCTCCTCTTTCTTTTTTTAAAAGATTTTATTTACATATGTGTGTGAGAGAGAAAGCATGAGCAGGGGGAGGGAGAGAGAGACAGGCAGACTCCCTGCTGAGGAGGGAGCCCAATTTGGAACTTGATCCCAGGACTCTGAAGGCAGACACTTAAACCACTGAGCCACCCAGGTGCCCTGACTTTGTGTCATCTTCAATTTCTTTCATAAGCGTTCTGTAGTTTTCAGAGTACAGGTCTTTTATCTCTTTGGTAGGTTTATTCATAGGTATCTTGCAGTCTTGGGTGGAATTCTAAATGGAGTTGATTCCTTGATTTCTCTTTCTGTTGCTTCATTATTGGTGTATAGAAATGATACAGATTTCCATACATTAATTTTATATCCTGCAACTTCATGTATCATTTGTGGTTCGTGCTGAATTCATGTATCCATTCTAGCAATTTTTTGGTGGAGTCTTTCAGATATTCTACAGAGTATCATGTATGCAAATAGTGAAAGTTTGACTTATTGCTTGCCAGTTTGGATGCCTTGTATTTATTTTTGTTGTCTGATTGCTGAGGCTAGGACTTCTAGTATGTGTTAAATAAACAGTGGTGAGAGTGGACATCCCAGTCTTGTTCCCAACCCTAGAGGAAAAGCTCTCAGTTTTTCCCCATTGAGGGTTATATTAACTGTGGGTCTTTGGGTCTTTCATCTATGGCCTTTCTGATGTTGAGATATATTCCCTCTATTCCTACTTTGTTGTTTTTAAGATTTATTTATTTTAGAGAGAGTGCAAGCAGGGGTATGGGTAGGGGGGAGAAGGAGAGAACCTCAAGCAGACTCCCATACCATACAAGGCTCAATCCCATGACCTGGAGATCATGATCTGAGCCAAAATCAAGAGTAGAATGCAACCGATTGAGCCAGCCAGGTACCCCTTGCTGGGGGCCCCTGGGTAGCTCAGTCAGATAAACAGCCTACTCATGATTTCAGAACTCAGGGTCGTGGGATCCAGCCCTGTGTAGGGTTCCATGCTCAGCATGGAGTCTGCTTCTCCCCATCTTCCTCTGCCCCTCCGCCTGCTCTCTCTCTTTCTCTCTCAAATAAATAAATACATCTTTAAAAAAAAAAAAAAAGAAAGAATGGATGCTGTCCTTTGTCAGATGCTTTACTGCATCTGTTTTGAGAGGGTCATATGGTTCTTACCCTTTCTTTTAATGTGGTATATCACATTGATTTGCAAATATTGAACCATCTTTGTAGCCTATGAATAAATCTCCGTTAATCATGGCGAATGATTCTTTTAATGTACTTTTGAATTTGATTTCCTAGTATTTTGTTGAGAATTTTTGTATCCACGTTGATCAGGGATATTGGCCTGTAATTCTCTTTTAAGTGTAGTCTTTGTCTGGTTTTGAAAACATATACTGCTGGCCTGATAGAATGAGTTTGGAAATTTTCCTACCACTTCTATTTTTTTGGAACAATTTGAGAAGTATAGGTATTAACTCTTCTTTAAAATGTTTGATAGAATTCCCCTGGGAAGCTATCTATGTATGTTCTTATGAAGCATGTTTAAATCACACCATCTACAACTATTTTTTATGGTTCAGCTATCCTTTTTAAGACTGGGTATAGCTTTTCTCATCTTTTTAGTGATTTAAAGTTTCCTTTTAGTAGTAGAAGAACATATAATAACTACAAAATATATTGAATTCCATTGTAGAATAAAATGGCTTTTTTGTTTAGATTGCTGGACCCTGCTTTTTTATGGGTGCTACCCATAAAGAATTTGATCCCATTATTTATTTTAAAGATAGTGCCATGCTCAGTAATTCTACTGAATAAAATATGAATCTTTTGCAGAAGGGAAAATTGTGTATTTTGGATGTCAGTTGTTGTTTTGTAATCTGGAGATGTCATTAACAAAGCCATTGATTTAGATAATGCTAAACAGGATGCTATTTGAATAGGCATACACATGAGGAACAGTTCTTGATTTACAAAAGCATTTATTCCTTTTGGAATCTGTTGTTTGCAGTATTCTTGGGGCTTCATGATAAGCCCCAAGCTTCTGCTAATAAACAAGACCTTTTGGTTTCATATCAAGCTGATCTATGGTTTTTCAATAGCCCACAATTATACAAAACTGTTTAAGTGTGCTAAAGAGCATTTTTTAAGTGGTTTTGTCTCCTTCCCCTTATTTACTTCTGTAGTTCTTGCTGGAGAAATCATTTGATTATCCTATGTTGATGATACCTCTAAGATTTGGATAGCCCAGTGCATTTGATTTACTATATGCCTATTTTAATAATTTTATCTTTTAATATTTTGGAATAAGGAGCAAGCAGAGAATAATAGCTTATCTTTTGGGTAAAACTTCTGGCCATTTAATGTAAAGTACGATTCAAAGATGACAATATGAAATTGCTCTGAAGTTGATAGGATGTCTGTGGCATGTTTATATTTTGTAGACAAGGGAAAATAAGTTTAAAACTATCATTTTATTCCACAGTTTGTTTGGCATAGTGTTTAAGGAGGATTTTTGTTTCTTTAGTATATCTTATGTTATAGATACTAGAATTTCTAAACTCAGATTTTAAGAGAAACTGGGACACCAAAAGTATGTGTGGGAGGATAATTCTTTTTTGTTTGTTTGTTTGAGTATCATTCACACACAATATTATGTGAGTTTCAGGTGTTCAGCATAGTGATTTAGATAATTCTTCAGTGGTAACAAAGCAGGAACATTTTGTATCCCACTATAAAAAAGATAATTCATACATGCAAACTGGTCCTACACTGTGAGCCCCTAGAGAGCAAGAGGTAAGCTCTTTTAAAATGATGGTGGTTGTGATGCCTAGGTGGCTCAGTCATTTAAGTGTCTGACTTCAGCTCAGGTCATGATCCTCGGGGTCCTGGAACTGACCCACATATTGGGCTCCCTGCTCAGCGAGGAGTCTGCTTGTCCTTCTGCTCCCTCACCCCTGCCCCCCCACCCTGCTTGTGCTCTCTGTCTCTCTCAAATAATTAAATATAATCTTTTTAAAAAAATTTTTTTAAGATTTTATTTATTTATTAGTTAGAGAAAGAGAGAGAGAGAGCGAGCACAGGCAGACAGAGAGGCAGGCAGAGGGAGAAGCAGGCTCCCTGCCGAGCAAGAAGCCCGATGTGGGACTCGATCCCAGGGCGCCGGGATCATGACCTGAGCCGAAGGCAGCCGCTTAACCAACTGAGCTACCCAGGCGTCCCTATAATCTTTTTAAAAAAAATGATAGTTGCTGGGGTTTTTTCTGCCTAGAATAAAAATAGTGCATATTAATTGTAGAAAATTTAGAAAATACATTTATAAAATTGCTCAAAATCTTTAACATTTTAGTGCATTTCCTTCTAATATTTTTCTGTGCATAAGTATTTTATAGTAAAACACATATAAAACATAGTTTAACATAAAATATCATTAAACCCATGTCAAGAAAGAGGACATCCCAGATGACCCTTGTGTTGTATCCCTTCTTAATCACAACTCCTATTTCCTTCATAAAGATAGCTATTATTTTGACTCTTTTTTTTTTTTAAGATTTTATTTATTTATTTAACAGACAGCACAAGTAGGCAGAGAGTCAGGCAGAGAGATAGGAGGAAGCAGGCTCCCTGCTGAGCAGAGAGCCGGATGCGGGGCTCGATCCCAGGACCCTGGGATCATGACCTGAGCCGAAGGCAGAGGCTTTAACCCACTGAGCCACCGAGGTGCCCTATTATTCTGACTCTTATGATAATCATTTTCTCGCTTTTGTTTATAGCTTCTCTATTTTCTAATATATGCCCAGGTTTAATGTATTTAATAGTTCCATTTTTTTGAACTTTATATCATTTAAATTATAGCATCTTCTCTGGTATCTTGATCCTTCACACAATATGGTGTTTTAAAGTTTGTGCTATTGAGTAAAGCTATAATTCTTCTCGCAATTTTTGTTTGGTTGGGTTTTTTTTGGTTTTGTCTTTTTAAAAATATAATGAATGCAAGTCACTTCCATTGCTATGTAGTATTCTATTGTGTGACTATACCACAATTCACTTTTCCATTCTCTTGCTCATAAATATTTGGGTTGTTTCTAATTTTTGTATACTATGAATAAATCAGTTATGAACATTCTTGAACATATGTCCTGGTTCACATGTGCATGAAATTTTCCAAAGTATATAACTAGGAGTAGAATTGCTTAGTCATTGTGTGTATGTATCTTCAGCTCTAGTAAGTAAAGTTACTGTTTCCAAAGAAGTTGTGCCAATTTGGACTACAAGCAAAAGTATATGAAAGTTCTCTTTGCCAACACTTTTGCTCATAATAATTTTTCATGGGGTTTAAAAAAGGGAATTAAAAATATAAGCCATTGCTACCAAATAATTGGGAGGGTTGGAAAAATATTCCAATGCCTTTCTGCTGCCCAGGAAACAGATGGGCAAGAGCAAATTTTCTAAAATAAGATCATAGAAATAAACACAAAGATGTCACTAATTATCTTAAATGTAAATGGATTAAGCACTCCAGTTAAAAGACAAAGATAATTGGATTGATTTTAAAACATGAGGATACACATGCAAAAGAATGGAGTTGACCCGCTATCTCACACCGTATACAAAAATTAACTCAAAATGGATTAGAAGCCTAACTATAAAAAGCTAAAACCATAGAACTTTTAGAAAAAGACATGGGTATATCTCAATAACCTTGGATTTAGTAGTGAATTCACCAAAATTCAAGTGAGAAAAGAAAAAATGGATAATTTGGATATCATCAAAATTAGAAGATTTGTGCCTTAAAACACATATCAAGAAAGTGAAAAGTGTAAATGTGTAGATAGCTTTAGGTAGCATAGACATTTTCACAATATTTATTCTTCCAATCCATGAGCATGGAACATTTTTCCATTTCTTTGTGTCTTCCTCAATTTCTTTCATGAGTACTTTATAGTTCTCTGAGTATAGATTCTTTGCCTCTTTGGTGAGGTTTATTCCTAGGTATCTTATGCTTTTGGGTGTAATTGTAAATGGGATTGACTCCTTAATTTCTCTTTCTTCTGTCTTGTTGTTAGTGTAAAGAAATGCAACTGATTTCTGTGCATTGATTTTATATCCTGACATTTTACTGAATTCCTGTACAAGCTCTAGCAGTTTTGGAGTGGAGCCTTTTGGGTTTTCCACATATAGTATCATATCATCTGTAAAGAACAATAGTTTGACTTCTTCTTTGCCGATTTGGATGCCTTTAATTTCTTTTTGTTGTCTGATTGCTGAGGCTAGGACTTCTAGTACTATGTTGAATAGCAGTGGTGATAACGGACATCCCTGCCGTGTTCCTGACCTTAGCAGAAAAGCTCTCCGTTTTTCTCCATTGAGAATGATACTTGTGGTGGGTTTTTCATAGATGGCTTTGATAATATTGAGGTATGTGCCTTCTATCCCTACACTTTGAAGAGTTTTGATTAGGAAGGGATGTTGTACTTTGTCAAATGCTTTTTCAGCATCTATTAAGAGTATCATATGGTTCTTGTTCTTTCTTTTGTTAATGTATTGTATCACATTGATTGATTTGCGGATGTTGAACCAACCCTGGTGCCCTGGAATAAATCCCACTTGGTCGTGGTGAATAATCCTTTTAATGTACTGTTGGATCCTATTGGCTAGTATTTTGGTGAGAATTTTCGCATCTGTGTTCATCAAGGATATTGGTCTGTAATTCTCTTTTTTGATGGGATCCTTGTCTGGTTTGGGGATCAAGGTGATGCTGGCCTCATAAAACGAGTTTGGAAGTTTTCCTTCCATTTCTATTTTTTGGAACAGTTTCAGGAGAATAGGAATTAATTCTTCTTTAAATGTTTGGTAGAATTCCCCTGGGAAGCCGTCTGGCCCTGGGCTTTTGTCTGTTTGGAGATTTTTGATGACTGCTTCAATCTCCTTACTGGTTATGGGCCTATTCAGGTTTTCTATTTCTTCCTGGTTCAGTTTTAGCAGTGTATATGTCTCTAGGAAAGCATCCATTTCTTCCAGATTGTCAAATTTGTTGGCATAGAGTTGCTTATAATATGTTCTTATGATTGTTTATATTTCTTTGGTGTTGGTTGTGATCTCTCCTCTTTCATTCATGATTTTATTTATTTGGGTCCTTTCTCTTTTCTTTTGGATAAGTCTGGCCAGGGGTTTATCAATCATTAATTCTTTCAAAGAACCACCTCCTCGTTTCATTGATTTGTTCTATTGTTTTTTTGGTTTCTATTTCATTGATTTCTGTTCTGATCTTTATTATTTCTCTTCTCCTGCTGGGTTTAGGCTTTCTTTGTTCTTTCTCGAGTTCCTTTAGGTGTAGGATTAGGTTGTGTATTTGAGACCTTTCCTGTTTCTTGAGATAGGCTTGTATCGCTATATATTTTCCTCTCAGGACTGCCTTTGCTGTGTCTCACAGATTTTGGACTGTTGTGTTTTCATTATCATTTGTTTCCATGGTTTTTTCAATTCTTCTTTAATTTCCTGGTTGACCCATTCATTCTTTAGAAGGATGCTGTTGAGTCTCCATGTATTTGTGCTCTTTCCAAATATCCTCTTGTGATTGAGTTCTAGCTTCAGAGCATTGTGGTGTGAAAATATGCAGGGAATGATCCCAATCTTTTGATAGCAGTTGAGACCTGATTTATGACCCAGGATGTGATCTATTCTGGAGAATGTTCCATGGGCACTAGAGAAGAATGTGTATTCTGTTGCTTTGGGGTAGAATGTTCTGAATATATCTGTGATGTCCATCTGGTCCAGTGTGTCATTTAAGACCTTTATTTCCTTGTTGATCTTTTACTTGGATGATCTGTCCATTTCAGTGAGGGTTGTGTTAAAGTCTCCTACTATTATTGTATTCTTGTCAATGTGTTTCTTTGATTTTGTTATTAATTGGTTAGTATAGTTGGCTGCTCCCATGTTTGGGGCATAGATATTTAAAATTGTTAGATCTTCTTGTTGGACAGGCCCTTTGAGTATGATATAGTGTCCTTCCTCATCTCTTATTATAGTCTTTGGCTTAAAATCTAATTGATCTGATATAAGGATTGCCACCCCAGCTTTCTTCTGATGTCCATTAGCATGGTAAATTGTTTTCCACCCCCTCACTTTCAATCTGGAGGTGTCTTCAGGTCTAAAATGAGTTTCTTGTAGGCAGCATATGGATGGGTTTTGTTTTTTTATCCATTCTGAAACCCTGTGTCTTTTTATTGGGGCATTTAGCCCATTTACGTTCAGGGTAACTATTGAGAGATATGAATTTAGTGCCATTGTATTGCCTGTAAGGTGATTGTTACTGTATATTGTCTCTCTCCCTTTCTGATAATACTTTTAGGGTCTCTCTTTGCTTAGAGGACCCCTTTCAATATTTCCTGTAGAGCTGGTTTGGTGTTTACAAATTCTTTCAGTTTTTGTTTGTCCTGGAAGCTTTTTATCTCCTTCTATTTTCAATGATAACCTAGCTGGATAAAGTATTCTTGGCTGCATGTTTTTCTCGTTTAGTGCTCTGAATATATCATGCCAGTTCTTTGTGGCCTGCCAGGTCTCTGTGGATAAGTCTGCTGCCAATCTAATATTTTTACCATTGTATGTTACAGACTTCTTGTCCCGTGCTGCTTTCAGGATTTTCTCTTTGTCGCTAAGACTTGTAAATTTTACTATTAGATGGCGGGGTGTGGACCGATTCCTATTGATTTTGAGGGGTGTTTCTGCACCTCCTGGATTTTGATGCTTGTTCCCATTGCTATATTAGGGAAATTCTCTACAATAATCTTCTCCAGTATACCTTCTGCTCCTATTTCTCTTTCTTCTTCTTCTGGAATCCCAATTATTCTAATGTTGTTTCGTCTTATGGCATCACTTATCTCTCGAATTCTCCCCTCGTGGTCCAGTAGTTGTTTGTCTCTCTTTTGCTCAGCTTCTTTATTCTCTGTCACTTGGTCTTCTGTATCACTAATTCTTTCTTCTGCTTCATTTATCCTAGCAGTAAGAGCCTCCATTTTTTATTGCACCTCATTAATAGCTTTTTTTATTTCAACTTGATTAGATTTTAGTTCTTTTATTTCTCCAGAAAGGGCTTTTATTTCTCCTTACAGGGTTTCTCTAGTATCTTCCATGCCTTTTTCGAGCCTGGCTAGAACCTTGAGAATCGTCATCCTGAATTCCAAATCTGACATATTACCAATGTCTGTATTGATTAGGTCCCTATCCTTCGGTACTGCCTCCTGTTCTTTTTTTTGTGGTGAGTTTTTCCACCTTGTCATTTTGTCCAGATAAGAATCCGCTGTTCTCCTTGTATTTTTTTTTTTTTTAGGAATTTTTTTTTTAAGATTTTTTATTTATTTGACAGAGAGAGCGAGCAGAGGCAGACAGAGTGGCAGGCAGAGGCAGAGGGAGAAGCAGGCTCCCTGCTGAGCAAGGAGCCCAATGTGGGACTCGATCCCAGGATGTTGGGATCATGACCTGAGCCGAAGGGCTGCTTAACCAACTGAGCCACCCAGCTGTTCTCCTTGTTAAGTGAACTTGGTCTTGGCTGGATTTCTTGTTGATCTTCTGGGGGAGGGGCCTGTTGTAGTGATTCTCAAGTGTGTCTGCCCCAGGCGGAATTGCACCGCCCTTGCCATGGGCCGGGCTAAGTAATCCTCTCAGGTTCGCTTTCGGGAGCTTTTGTTCCCTGAACGCTTTCCGTAGAGTTCTGGAGGACGGGAATGAAAATGGCGGCCTCCCAATCTCTAGCCCGGAGGAGCCGAGAGCTCGGGGCCCCAGGCTTCAGTGCGCCTTCAGAGAAAAGCATTTAATCACTCCCTTCTCCCCAGCCTCCAGCCGCGCTTGGAGAAAATCGTGCGTAATCAGTCCCGTCTCACTGGCTTCTGGGAGCGCTCCGAGCTCACCCACCCTGTGACCAAGCATCTCTGTCTCTGGCAGAGTCCCACCTGGAGTCTCCGAACCCCGTCGATCCCTGAGCTGTCCCAGGTCGGAGTCTCCCCGGATATTGTGGGGTCCCCTCGCACAGAGCACCGTCCCGTGTCTCAGACCACGGCTCTAGGTAACCCCGAGTTGAGAGCTCACTCCTCGGCTCTGTCTCCACAGCCGGCTTCCCTGCTCTAATACCTGTGAGCTCTGCAACACTCAGACACCCCCGATCCTTCTGTGACAGCGGCGAGGTCTTCACCCCAGTTTAGCCTCTGGAGCGATGTCCCTCCATGGAGCAGACTTTTTTTTTTTTTTTCCCAAACGAAAAACCTCATTTTATTTTGTTGTTGTTGTTGTTTTTTCTTTAAGCCTTTTTATTTAAATATATAATGTAACCCCACCACCCTCTCCCAGCCCCTCTCCCTCCACCCTCAGTTTGTTTTATGACATTAAGAGTCTCTTTTGGTTTGTCTCCCTCCCGATCCCATCTTGTTTCATTTTTTCTTTTCCTACCACCTTAATCCCCACCCCCGTTGCGTCTCCACTTCCTCATATCAGGGAGATCATGTGATAGCAGACTTTTAAAAGTCCTGATTTTGTGCTCCGTTGCTCCGCCGCTTGCCGGGAGCCGGCCCCTCCCCCTGGGGTCTGTCTTCCCGTTGAGTTGGATTCACTTCTCCGCTGGTCCTACCTTTTAGAAAGTGGTCGATTTTCTGTTCCTAGAATTGCTGTTCTTCTTCTCTTTGATCTCCTGTTGGATTCGTAGGTGTTCGGAATGGTTTGATAGGCTATCTAGCTGATCTCCAGTTGCCTGATGTCGTCTCAGCCTGCTACTTCTCCGCCATCTTGACTCCTCCCCCCTCTGTCAACAGAATTTTTTAAAAAGACTAATAATCCTACTACTGTTTAGTTATAAGAGATACATCTAAAACATAAGGATACAGAAAGGTAAACAATAAGTTGATGGAAAAAAAATATTAGCTGTATTAGTATCAGATCAAATGGACTTTAAGAAAAACATTACCAGAGACAAGGAGGGTCACATTATAATGACAGATATTCATTTAACAGGAAGATAGGACAATTTAAAATTTGTATACAGCTAGCAATATAGCTTTGAAATATATGAGCCAAAATGGATACAACTAAAAAAAAGTAAAGTCTTAATTATAATAGAAGATTTTAACACAACTTTCTAGTAATTGATAAGCGGTCAAAAATTTAATAAACAGGGCACCTGGGTGGCTCAGTGGGTTGTGTCGCTGCCTTCTGCTCAGGTCATGATCTCGGGGTCCTGGGATCGAGTCCCGCATCAGGCTCTCTGCTCAGCAGGGAGCCTGCTTCCCTCTCTCTCTCTCTGCCTGCCTCTCTGCCTACTTGTGTTCTCTGTCTGTCAAATAAATAAATAAAATCTTTAAAAAAATGAATTTCAAAATTCATTAAAAAAATTTAATAAACAGAAGATTTGCCCTGCTCAGTGAACAGATAGATAGATGTTCACAAGCTTTTTTTTAAAAGGCAATGAAGTATAAACAACAGAAATTGGAGTCTTAAAGGATTCTTAAAGATATAAGAACGGTGTTAATTGAAAAGAACCAGACCACAAAGTTGGATATAGTAATTCCAATATTGTTTAAAGTATTACATGTAGATTGGAAAAATACTTTATCGTTGATTTTAAACACTTTGGCTAGGATGTACATCAGTAAGATTTTCTTTGCAATTATCCCTGCTTGGGGTTCACTGATCTTAAATCTATGGTTGGTTGTGTTTCATCAGTTTCGAAAACATCTTGTGCATTATCTCTTGGAGTGTCTCTTCTACACTATTTCCTGCCTCTCCTATTGTGTTTCCAATTACACATATATTAGGCCATTTGATATTGTTTTGTAGATACTGGATTCTCTATTTTTTCCTCTCTCTTTTTCTCTTTGGGATATAATTTGGATAATCTGTTGATGTGTATTCAAATTTGTTGATTCTTTTGTCAGTGGTATCTTTTTTTAAAAATATTTTATTTATTTATTTGACAGAGATCACAAGTAGGCAGAGAGGCAGAGAGAGAGGAGGAAACAGGCTGTCCGCAGAGCAGAGAGCCCGATATGGGGCTGGATCCCACGACTGTGGGATCTATGACCCGAGCCGAAGGCAGTGGCTCCAACCCACTGAGCCACCCAGGCGCCCCTGAGTGGTATCTTTTCTGCTGATAATCATATCACAAGAATTCTTTAGGTCCACTACCATACATTTAATTTCTAACAATTCCATTTGGCTTTTTTCTAATTTCTCTATCTCTTCTGACATTTTCCGTCTGTTCATTCATGTGTCCACTTTTTCCACTACTATTTTTTTTTAAAGATTTTTATTTATTTGAGAGAGAGAGAGAGCACATGAGCTGGGGGAGGAACAGAGGTAGAGCATGAAACAGAGTGCCTGCTAAGAAGGGACCCTGGTGATGTGGGGCTTGATCCCAGGACCCTGAGATTGTGACCAGAGCCAAAGGTAGATGCTTAATTGAGTGAGCCACCCAAGCACCCCTCCACTGTATTTTTTTTTTAAGATGTTATTTATTTACTTGACAGAGAGAGGGAGAGAGAGCAAGCAAGCACAGGCAGAGGCAGAGGGAGAAGCAGGCTCCCTGCCGAGCAAGGAGCCCGATGTGGGACTCGATCCCAGGATGCTGGGATCATGACCTGAGCCGAAGGCAGCCGCTTAACCAACTGAGCCACCCAGGCATCCCCCTCCACTGTATTTTTAACACACGTATCATAGTTTTTTGTTTTTTTTTTTTTTAGATTTTATTTATTTATTTGACAAATAGAGGTCACAAGTAGGCAGAGAGGCAGGCAGAGGGCGCGGGAGAAGCAGGCTCCCCACTGAGCAGAGAGCCTGACTCAGGGCTCGATCCCAGGACCCTGGGACCACGACCCGAGCCGAAGGCAGAGGCTTTAACCCACTGAGCCACCCAGGTGCCCCCGTAGTTATTTTTTAAGTCTCTGATACTTTCATCATCAATGGTTGTTTCTGTTGATGACTTCGTTTTTTGACATTGAACCATATTTTCTTGCTTCTTCACATCTTTTGACTTTTGGTTGAATAATGAACATTGCAGATAAAAGAAGAGTAGAGTCTAAAATAAATATTATTTATGTTGAGAAAAGAATACACCCTGTTTTGTCAAGCTACTGTAATGAGGGGCTAAATGAACTCCGTTAGCTGAGCTTTTCTGGGCTTTATTGTTGCCTCAGTTTGATTCATTTCATTATAGGTTTCAAATGCTCTGAGGGCAGGAGGAACCTTCACCTCTGTAGGGTTTGATATCAGTGCTTAATAGGATTTCTCTTAGTTCTCCTTTGCCTTCACTCTTTGGTAAGCCCTATACTCTGGCACTTCAGGAAAGAGCTCTCTCAACTTTAATAACCCTTACCCAGCCACAGGTGGACACTGTTGTTAATCAGTGAAAGCCTGCATGCCCACAAGGTTTACTTTAGCTCTCTTGCCCTATTCTCAGGCTTTAGCAGGCCTTTTGTACCTACACATAATGGGGATCTCTCAGTTTTCGACTTGTGACTACTTGGTAGAGGCCTATAGAAAAGAGTTAGTAGGTATCTACAAGCTCTTTTTGTGTTCACAGCCCCTAAGCTATCATGCTATCCAGTACTCTTATGCCTTAAGAATTTGTTAAATGTTTAGCTGTTTCTTTCTGCCCACATCTATGGGTGTTGTCCTCTTCCACTAACTGCATTACCAAGGATAAAAGTGGTTTTAGGTCTCTTCTGTCTTAGAAAGAGGTTGTCACATACTAGCATCTTAATACATTGGCTTCCTTGTATCCTTAGCTCTTAATGAGCTTTAAAGAAAAAACTATGATTTTGTAGGTTTATTAGTGTCTTGTTAGGTGTCTTGGCTTATTATTAAGGTGGAAATAAAATTTGTTTGCATCTTTTTACACCCCAAACAAAATTGGAAGTAACTTTTTTCACATTTTAACATATGATATATTACTTTATCCTATAAAACTTATGTCGACACAAAAATCTGTATATGAATGTTTATAGCAACTTTATTCATAGCTGCCAAAATTGGAAGAAACCAAGGTGTCTTTCAGTAGGTGAGTGGATAAATGCTGGTACATCCATGCCATGGGATATCATTAGCTGATAAAAAGCAGTGAGCTATTCAGCCACAAAAAGACATGGGGGAACCTTATATGCATATTGTTGTGTGAAAGAAGGTAGTCTGAAAAGACTACATAGTGTATTATTTCAACTATATGACATTCTGGAAAAGGCAAAACTATGGACACAGTAAAAATATCAGTTGCCAGAGTCTAGTGGGAGGTGGAGTCGAGGAATGAATAAGTGGAGCACAGGACACTTTAAGTTAGCTAAACTATTCTGTATGATACTATAATGGTGAATACATGGTATTATGCATCTGTTAAAACCCTTAGAACTATACAGCACAAGGAGTGAAAGCTAATGTAAACTATGGACTTTAGTTAATATATCAGTAGTGGTTCATCAGTTGTAACAAATACACTATACCGTATCAGTCTGCCCCAGCAGCCATAGGGGAGGAAAAATAATTTTTCTTCTACCCTTCTAGGTTCTTCGCTGAAGGTGTCATGTCCCCTATACCACCATAATGAAAAGACAGTGTAACAGGAGAAAAACAGGTTTAATAACATATACACTTCCTGCATACATGGGACATACCCGGGAAAACTGAGTAATTCCCTGAAATGGCCCAAGTCACCACCCCAAACACTATCTCTAGTTAAGCCAAAGGAAGGGGGGTGGAGAGGAGGTTAAGGTAAGACCAGTTATGGTAGGTTACTAGGAAAAGCACAGTAAACGAGTATATGTTTGCTGTGCAGATTTAAGTCCACGTCTTCTCTATTGATAAAGGTTGCTAGAGTTTTAGTCATTTCCCTCTTCTTAGGACAGAGAGGGAGATACCTTACAAATGGAGATTTTCCTTATAAATGTAAATGTCTCTTACAAAAGGGTAACTTCTTATTTTTCAGACTTTCTTTAGTGTTTCTTAAAAATACCCAGCTCAAGATAGTCATGCCAAAGGGGCTTATTTGGTGGGTACTGTATTCTGCTACCCTTCACAGCCACAACAAAATAGAATTGACCGTGTGGCTTAAACAACAGAAATCTATTTTCTCACAATCCTAGAGGCTAGAAGTCCAAGATTAGGGTGCTACCATGGTTAGGTTGTATTGAGAACTCTCTTCCTGGTGTGCAGATGGCTGCTTTCTCCACTGTTTCCTCACATGGTAGAGACAGAGAGAAAGCAAGCCCTCTGATAGCTCTTCCTATAAAGCCACTAATCCTGTCATGAAGTCCCCACCCCCCTGGCCTCATCTAAACCTCATCCCCAAGGACCCATCTCCAAAAATCATCACCTTATGGGTTAATGCTTCAACATATGAATTTTAAGGGATCACGTTTCAGTCTATAGTACATTTTGTTTATTCATCAGTTTATGAACATTCATGTTGTTTCTACATTGGGTTATTATAATTAGTGGTGCCTTAAAAATTCCTGTAGAAGTGTGTGTTTGAATACTTGTTCTCGATTCTTTGGGGTATGCCCAGGAGTGGAATTGCCAGGTCTCATGGTAATTCTATGTTTAACTTTTTGAAGGACTTCCAAAATGTTTTCTACTGCATTTAATGATAACACAAACTATAATTTTTTAAATTGTAGCCATCCTAGTGTGTGTGACTTGATATTTCATGGTAAAATGAGTTTTTATATGTAGCTTTCTTCTTATAACTTATTTTGTATGTTGGAAGTAGGTACAATTATCATTATGTTGAAATCTATTAAAATCCAACAAGTGTACTGAAGAAAAGCCAAATAACTTGCTAAATGCCACTGAGAGAGTAGTTTTGAATCAAGATTTAAAACCAAATGTGATTCCAAAGACTGTTCTCTTAAATATTCTATTATTCTGCCTGTGTTGTTCCATGAAATAATAGATATTCAAATAATAAGCACAACCAGCAGGTGTTTCAGTGTTGTAAATCTGTATAAGATAATTTGTGTGGTTAAAAATATATAATTTGCAATTATCACAGATTTATTATTAATTTTTCTTTAATTTCCTTTGATGCAAAAACATTGTTGATTTGACTATATATTGACACAGACTTTCTGTCAGTATTTAACAAACTACTGAAAAAAGATGACTGTGTTTTTAAACTTGTCTTATTTTAGGTCCACCTCATTCATTTAACCGAGATGAGACAATAATCATTGCTTTGGCATCAGTCTCTGTATTAGCTGTTTTGATAGTTGCCTTATGCTTCGGATACAGGATGCTGACAGGTAAAAATATTACCTTTTTTCCTATTAAATACACCATTTAATCGGAATCAGTTTTCTCCGTTTTAAAAATCTCTGTGCTCCCATCCATATCTCTTAACAAACCTTTTTCCTAGTTTTTGTGAAAAGTTTCAAAAATATCCAAAATTTCTCACCCAGCTTCAATGATTATCACATCTATATATCATCCATAGCCCTGCTCACCACATCCTTCTGTGGTAGTGGGTTACTTTGAAGTAAATCACATATATCATTTATCTGTAAAAAACTTTTTAGTATTACTCTGAAATAGAAGGACCAACCACAATATCATTTTTCACATCTAAATAAATAAATAATTTTTTAGTATCATCACCTGTCCAGTCAGTTCTACTGAACTTTAGGTTTGATGAGCTTTTTAGGAAATCAGTACCCATTCATTCATTTGAATAACTTTAATAAAACCTTTAATGTTTTTGCAATATTTTAAACAAGATCTGTTGTTGGAATTATCTCCCCAAATTCAGCTTTAATATTATTATTCATCATTCTTCATTTATAGATGACTCTTAGTTTAGTAAATAATTTTACTCGTGGTGACATTGGGCATAAATCTTGCTGCCTTCCCTTTTCTAGCTCTTCTTTTTAACTAAATATAATAAAAAAGTGTAATAAAGATCTTCATTTTACGAGAACCATATCTTGGTAACTTCTTTTTCCCACTCTTATAGGAGACCGTAAGCAAGGTCTTCACAGTATGAATATGATGGAGGCAGCAGCATCAGAACCCTCTCTTGACCTAGATAATCTGAAACTGTTGGAGGTAAGATTGCTCTTAGATATTATTGGCTGTTCTTTCTGCTGTCATAGTATATCTGAGACAGTAACTTTATTCACTCACTTTCATTCATCCATTTATTCCATTACTAACATTTATTAACTATCAGCTTAGTGCCAAGGCCTATTCTAAGCACTGAGGATATAGGTGAACAGTACAAATAGTCTCCTTGAGGCTTATATTCTTTTTTCTTTTCTTTCTTTCTTTCTTTTAAGTTTTATTTATTTGAGAAAGAGAGCAGGGGGAGAGGCAGAGGGAGAGAAGAGATAGAATCTCTAGAAGACTCCCGCTGAGCTCAGAGCCCTATGCACCGTGGGGCTCCATCCCAGGACCCTGAGATTGTGACCTGAACAGAAATCAAGAGTCAGCCAGCCACTTAACTGACTGAACTACACAGGCTCCCCTTGAGGTTTATATTCTAGTGGGAAAAGAGTCTACAAACAGGTTAAACAAATAAATGTATATTATTTCTGGTAGTAGTAAATGCTATAGAGAAAAGTAAAGCAGATAAAAATATGGAAAGGGAGTTGGTAAAGAGAGTATATTTAGAAAGAAGACAGAATATATTTAGGAAGTAGATGATCTTTGAGTATAGACTGCAACGATATGGTAATAAAGACATGAGGTTCTGAAAAGAATATGCCTTCAAGCAATCCATAGTATATGCCTAATGAATATTCCTTGTCTTTGCATGTATTATATATTTTCGTAGGTACATACAACTGTTATGTATTATGTTGGGTTTAATTTTCATTTCGTAATATCTCAGAACCTATGTTAAAGTCTTACCGTGATGAATATTTTTATGATCAGTACTAGAATAAATAAACTATGATCCCCAAACTAGAGACTATTAAATAATATATATGATAGATTTGATTATATAAAACATTTTAGGAACCTTCTGTTTAGGAGAAAAGTACAATACACAAAGTTAAAAATTCCAAAAAAGCATTTTAGCACATGAAAAAGAATTGTTCAATCTGTTACAATTTTAATCTAGAAACAGTGAATGAAATATAATGAAAATCCTTAAATAAATGATAGTAAATTCTTAACCTGTTTCAGTAAAGTGAAAGAAATATCCAGAAGCCAAAAATGAAGATGCATAAGGGTTGCATTTTGCTGATTTTATTTTTTTTATTGTGTCCTGGATATTAAGAATGTTATATTGTGGATACCCTATGTTCTGTTAGGCTTTTCTTTCTTTTCCTTATTTCTTTCTTTAAGATCTTATTTATTTATTTGAAAGTGGCGGGGGGGGTGGTACCTGGATGGCTCGGTTGGTTAAGTGGCTGCCTTCGGCGCAAGTCATGATACCAGGGTCCTGGGATTGAGCCCTGCATGGGTCCCTGCTCAGCGGAGAGCCTGCTTCTTCCTCTCCTTCTCCCTGCTGCTCTGTCTACTTATGTTCTCTCTCCATCTCTCTAATAAATAAATAAAATCTTTTTTTTTTTTAAGATTTTATTTTATTTATTTGACAGAGAGAGAGATCACAAGTAGGCAGAGAGGCAGGCAGAGAGAGAGGGGAGGAAGCAGGCTCCCTGCTGAGCAGAGAGCCCGATGTGGGACTCGATCCCAGGATCCTGAGATCATGACCTGAGCCGAAGGCAGAGGCTTAACCCACTGAGCCACCCAGGTGTCCCTAAATAAATAAAATCTTAAAAAGAGAGAGAGAGAGAGAATGAGTGAGAGGGAGAGCATGAACAGGGAGAGAAGCAGATCTCCCTGCTTAGCAGCAGATCTGACATGGGGCTCAATCTCAGGACCATGACCTGAGCTGAAAGCAGACACTTAACCAGCTGAGCCACTCAGGTGCCCCCTGTTAGGTTTTTCTAAACTATGTTTTGTTTCCACTGTTTTTTTGGTTTGTTTGTTTTTTTAAGATTTTATTTATTTACTTGACAGACCGAGATCACAAGTAGGCAGAGAAGAAGGCAGAGAGAGAGGAGGAAGCAGGCTCCCTGCTGAGCAGAGAGCCCTCTGCGGGGCTCGATCCCAGGACACTGGGATCATGACCTGAGCCGAAGGCAGAGGCTTTAACCCACTGAGCCACCCAGGCGCCCCTCCACTATTTGTTTTAATAGGCAGTTAACTTGGTTGGATATGCTGCAGACTCATCTCTTAGGCAAAAGCTCAGTATCTCAGCACAGTTATTTTATCTTTAGCTGGAATTGGTCTCATGTATTCGCTGGGTTTCCCCCTCTCTCACACTCTTTTGTGGGATTCTCCCTTCACTTTCCAGAATCTGTGGTTGCCCTTAATTCTGTCCTCTGGTTCCTAGGGCCAGAATGATTACGAATTTTCTATTATAGTTCTGGCTCCACTGCAGAGCCTTTCAGCCTGCTCTCAGACTAATTAATAGCTATAAAAATGGGTAGTTCACCCTAGGCATTCCTTTCTAAGTGTTGACTCCCAGAATCTACTTCCTTTTGTTCATCCTCTCGCACTTTCAGATTTCTTATTTTTTTTAATTAATTTAATTTTACTTATTTGACAGGCAGAGATCACAAGTAGGCAGAGAGGCAGAGAGAGAGAGGGAAGCAGGCTCCCTGCTGAGCAGAGAGCCCTATGTGGGGCTTGATCCCAGGACCCTGAGATCATGATCTGAGCCGAAGGCAGAGGCTTTAACCTACTGAGCCACCCAGGCCCCCCCTCAGATTTCTTTTTAAAATTTTGTTCAGGGGCTCCTGGGTGGCTCAGTGGGTTAAGCGTCTGCCTTTGGCTCAGGTCATGATCCTGGGGTCCTGAGGTTGAGCCCCATGTTGGGCTCCCTGCTCAGCGTTAAGTCTGCTGGTCCCATTCCCTCTGCCCCTCTCTCCACTCATGTTCCCATTCTCTCTCACTCGCTAATAAATAAATAAATTTTTTAAAAAATTAAAATAAAATGAAACTTTGTTCAGAGTTCATAGTTGTTACTTGTGGGAGGGCTGGGTGTGGTAGGACCTTCCTGAGCCATATGAGATACAGAGTTTATTAGTTTCTTGACAATGAAGTGATTTAAATTATAAGCAATAGCTATAGTCTACATTTAGATTTATACTTTTCTAGAAAATTTGATTTTTCAGTTGTGATATGAATTAATATCTTGCTTTCTTCAAAACAAATTTATAGCTGATTGGCCGGGGTCGATATGGAGCAGTTTATAAAGGTTCTTTAGATGAGCGTCCAGTTGCTGTAAAAGTGTTTTCCTTCGCAAACCGTCAGAATTTTATCAATGAGAAGAACATTTACAGAGTGCCTTTGATGGAACATGACAACATTGCTCACTTTATAGTTGGAGATGAGAGAGTTACTGCAGATGGACGCATGGAGTATTTGCTTGTGATGGAGTATTATCCCAATGTAAGTTCTTTATAAAAATTAAAGTGACATTTATATTAGCTGTCAATCAAATTTTCAGGACTACTTTTCTGTAAAGCACTGGTGGTTTGCAACTGGTTATTAATGGTCTGCAGTGAGATAAGGATCTCACATCAGAATGTGAATCAACTAAGTCACTAGTTATAACTGTTTAATTCATCTGTCTCTGTCTCTTTCTCCCTCTCAGCAAGACTTTCTTGATGAAGGAAACAGTGTTTTGATTGACATTCATTTTGGTACAAGCTCCTTATCCCTGTCTGGTTATAAATAGTTTGTAGAGGAGCACCTTGAGTAACACTGACACATATATATTTATGAAAGCTTTCTGTTTTATATTTAAAACACACAAAAATATAATTTGTATTTGTACTGGTAAGAGATACATTATGAAGAAAGAGTCTAAAAAACTTTTTTCTATCTTAATTTGATAAAGGAGCATTTAATGTGAAATAATCTTTTATACTTTTTAATATTGGAGAAATAAAAATTAATAATGTTTAAATTATCCTTTTATTCTCTCCTCCCCTCTCTACTCATAGAAATGTCTCTTTTGAGATATTGAAATGTCATAATTCATGAGATCTTCATGGAATCCTAACCTACTTAAAGGCTTTATAAGGCTGTTGCTTATTTATCTTCTCCTGTACAAGTAAATTAATTCCGTTTTTTTTGTATGTGTGTATTTTTTCCTTTATATAGGGATCTCTATGCAAGTATTTGAGTCTCCATACAAGTGATTGGGTCAGCTCTTGCCGTCTGGCTCATTCTGTGACTAGGGGATTGGCTTATCTTCATACAGAATTGCCACGAGGAGGTAAGACAATGAATAGAAGACAAATGACACCCATATGGGGTCAAAATTCACAAAGGGAAATTTTATTTGTATCTTCAAACTAAGAATAAATTTTATTTAATAGCAGATTTATTATTAAACAGCTGTTTGAAAGATCTGGCATGATGAAATGGATTTGAAATGTAGTAAGAAGAATAAGAAAAAGAACTTAAAGACTCTAGAGAGGTCATGGATCTCATTGAGATTTTTATTAAAGCTCTGAACACCTTCTCAGAAAAGATACATGTATGGTATACTTTTTTTTTTATCATTTTTTTTAACTTTATTTAAGCTTTATTTAAACATATAATGTAACCCCACCACCCTCTCCCAACCCCTCTTCCCCCCACCCCCCTCAGTTTGTTTTATGACATTAAGAGTCTCTTTTAGTTTTTCTCCCTCCCGATCCCATCTTCTTTCATTTTTACTTTTCCTACCACCTTAATTCCCACCCCCGTTGCATCTCCTTTTAAGAATGTTCTTTTGATTCTAATGGTTCACAGACCCTTTAAAATCATCATGCACTTAGGTTAAAAACCTCTTAGCTTAAAAACCTCTTAGCTAGGCTATACTACATTTCCTTGCATTTATTTGCTTATTTAAATGAAATACAGTGCATTGCCAATTCTTTACTTTTAACATCATATGGATCTTTATTCTGTGGTTGGTTGGTCTTGAGTATAAAACCTATGTGTATCTTTTTATAATTCAGTGTTTCTCTTAGCTAGAATTAAGTTTGGTCAAATCTGTCAGGGGGAAAAATAACAGGCTTTAATAAGAATGAAAATTTTTTTTCTCATATAAGAATTTAGAGAGAGACGGTCTAAGATTGGGCTTGGTAGCACCATAGTATTATTGGAGTCTTATTATTATCTCCTCCATCATTCTTTATATATGGCTAACGTTTCCAAGGTCACCTCATTGTCCATCATGCTATATATCTGCTAGTTAGTAGGGGAAAGAAAGGGAAGGTAGAAGGAATTGCACCCTTCTGCCTCCAGAAGTCCTACTCTTATACTTGTGTTTTATTTTCTAGAACTTTATTCACACTTAGCTAGTGCAAGAGATGCTGAAAATATAGTTGTTATTGTTATTGTTGTTGTTTTTAAGCTTGGTGTGTTGGTATCTTAAATAATACTGGATTCTGTTACCGAGTAGAAAGAAGATAATGCATGGAGGGGATTTCATAGCTGTGTGGTTGTGTTCTTTGCCATAACTACAGTTTTCTTTAGCATCTGTGTGCATTTTTGCTCATTGTTCAAAGTATCGCTTTAATTCATTTACTTTCATACTTTGTATCAAAATATACCTCCCATCATAAGCTTGCTTCAAAACTAAATCTTTGTGCTTTCTCAGGCTTTCATCCCTTATGGGATTTTCTTGTCATACTATAGCCCAGAATATTGCTTTTCCAGTTTCTCTGACCTCTGTAGATAAGAGAATTGTTAATATATCAATTTCTTAGATCTTTGTTCCATTCTGTAATAGCATGGATCATCTTTTCTAGCTGCTGCTTCATATATAAATAATTTCTCCTGAATAATTTATCACTTCATTTATCCTGACATCTTGCTTTTCCTGAATACAGAATTGACCAATGTTATTGCATATGTCAGCAATTTGATGCACTTATTCTAGTGCTTTAGCACATTAACCATTTGGACTGTGTTTCCTTACTCTTAAATAGTATTGTAATTCATTTAAAGAGCTGGCTTAGCACAGAATTTAAAATACCAAACTAGGGGCGCCTGGGTGGCTCAGTGGGTTAAAGCCTCTGCGTTCGGCTCAGGTCATGATCCCAGGGTCCTGGGATCGAGCCCCGCATCGGGCTTTCTGCTCGGCGGGGAGCCTGCTTCCCCCGCCTCTCTCTGCCTGCCTCTCTGCCTACTTGTGATCTGTCTCTGTCAAATAAATAAATAAATAAAAATCTTTTAAAAA
Organism: Taxidea taxus jeffersonii; assembly: GCA_003697995.1. Taxonomy (NCBI): domain Eukaryota; kingdom Metazoa; phylum Chordata; class Mammalia; order Carnivora; family Mustelidae; genus Taxidea; species Taxidea taxus. Next base: position 95,797 of record ML105285.1, read on the forward strand.
TAAAATACCAAGCTAATCCTCCTTTTCAAGACTTGCATGATTCAGCAAGGTCTCAAGTCAAACATTGGCTGAAAAGAATGATTGCCATCAAATAAGAGTTTTATTTAATGTAGATGTTGCTCTCAAATATTACCTAATACTATCTTTTAAACTAGTTAACCTTTTTTTAAAGCTGTGTGCGTGTGTGTATGTGCGTACGTATACATATTTTTTAATATAAAATATATGCTGTTGCAAAAAAGTAAGTATAATAGCTATTTGATTTTTTAAAAGATTTTATTTATTTATTTGACAGAGACAGAAAGAGCAGGAATCTGAGCAGAAGGAGTGGGAGAGGGAAAGCAGACTTCCTGCTGAGCAGGGAGCCCGAAGTGGGGCTTAATCCCAGGACCCCGGGTTCATAATCCAGCTAAAGGCAGACACTTAATGACTGAGGCACCCAGGCACCCCTGATTTTTAAAATATTGGAAATATGCTATATTATTTCAAAACATTTAAAGTGTTATTTCACTCTTTTTTCAGAGAATGCTGTTTTTCACAGTATCTTCAGATGTAACTTTGCTATTTGGTATAGAAATTTTATAGTAAGGAATAATACTATTATTATTTATTCAGCTGTTGTTTGCTTCAGAACAAATAAGGAGGAGTTGAACCTGTTTATTTATTTGTAATTGTCTTTCTTATGAATTTTTTCTTTAGAATGTCTATGAAACTTGTTACCATACTCTCCCCAGAAAAATCTAACAAAGACGATATAGCTCATAGATCACTCAAATATAAACAGAAAATTACTATTAACTAGTACATCCTTCCAGGTCCTTTCTCTTTCTCTCTCTCTCTCTCTCTGTCTCTGTGTGTGTGTGTGTGTGTGTGTGTGTATAAATATCCAGAGAGACTTTTTTTTTCAGGTTTTATTTTTTTTTAAGTTATTAATTTATCTATCTATCTATTTATTTATTTATTTATATGACAGACAGAGATCACAAGTAGGCAGAGAGAGGAGGAAGCAGGCTCCCTGCTGAGCAGAGACCCCCCCCCCACCCCCGATTCAGGGCTCAATCCCAGAATCACTGGGATCATGACCTGAGCCGAAGGCAGAGGCTTTAACCCACTGAGCCACCCAGGCGCCCCCAGGTTTTATTTTTTAACACAATTGAAATAATACTATGTCCTGCTTTTCTTTGAGATATTTGCCTATCACAGTGCTGCTACCCAGGGCAAAATCACTGTATATTTTGCTCCTTTCTCTTCATCTCCTACCCCCAAATAAAAAGGATTAAAATGTATACCGAGGAGAACTTTAAGGGGAAAAGTCTCTCAAAGGGCAGTCTGTAGTTCTACCTCTTGAATTGGTGATAAATCCTAATCTTGTTTCCTCTCTTCCTTTTGTTCTCTTACCTCTTTTGTTCCCCTGCTCCATTTCTTTTTTTTTTTTTTTTCTCATTACATAGGAGAAAGTACTACCCTGTTTTCCTCTCTGCCTGTCTCACCGATTTGTTCATTGCCCATTCTTCCATTATTTGCCTGGTTCCCCTAAGTATGAGATCTTTTAGTTTAAGTATTGATTTGGGATTAATATACAAATATTTTCCAAATATAGAAACATTTCTTTTAAGATTTTATTTATTTATTTGACAGAGATCACAAGTAGGCAGAGAGGCAGGCAGAGAGAGAGGAGAAAGCAGGCTTCCCGCTGAGCAGAGAGCCTGATGCGGGGCTCAGTCCCAGGACCCTGGGATCATGACCTGAGCCGAAGGCAGAGGCTTTAACCCACTGAGCCACCCAGGTGCCCCAAACATTTTTATATCTCTATAAATTTCTTATATAAATACCACCTCGAGATTATACCATATATACTAGTATTATGGTTTTATGCAGAATACGAAATGCAGCTCTTTTAGGGGTTGAATGAATCATGTTAGTACAAGCTTTAGAAAGCTGGACCATGAACTGAAAGGGGAGAAAATGAGCAGGAAAGACCAATGATAACTACTATTTTTTAGATCCATGGTAGCTATTTTTCCTCCAGTTGTGCTGTGTGCTCTTTTTTTTTAAATATATAGCAAAGGAATCATTATCCTCTTTTTAGTTTCACTGCTGGTGAAATTGCAATCTGATTTTCATTAATGAGAGTAATGACTAAATGCTGAGCCTAATTGTACCTAAATATAAATACTCAATAAATTTATCATCGACTTTTTTCTTTGTATGTGACTACATACTCTGTCTCTTTGTATACCTAGAGTTATTTTAAATTTAAGAAATTGTGGTAAAGAATTTTTTTTCATTGTATACCTAGAGAGTTATTTTAAATTTAAGAAATTGTGGTATAGAATTTTTTCTTCAATTCAAGAACTAGTTTTGCTGAATAATATTTATATAAGGTTCCCTTTTAGAGAGGGAAAGATACATTATGCTTTTCATGAGGCGCCTTAGGTTAGATACATATGTGCCAACCCTTTTGAATTCAGGTAAAACATATTCTGTTTTTGCCTTCAATGGAGTGTATGGTCTAGTGATAATAGAATGAACATAATAGTGCTTTGCTTCTCTGTAAAATAAGAAAATAGGTTTTCACATCTTGCTGAGAGATAGCAGCTCCTCTGCTCATTCTCCAGGTCCATTGTAAAACTATTCCTAGTTTGATTTGAAGAACTGATGTGGGCTTAGAGACAGACAGGGCTAAACCTGAGGACAGAACTGGGATGTTCTGTCACAGGTTTGATCTGTTAAGCCATAGGAGAATAGCACAACATACATTTACAAATTTTGGAGCCATCTGTTTTTCACTGATACTTATTTTAGACAAGCTGACTTTTTAAATTTTTATACTAAATAATTTCTTTCTCTATTGCCTCCTTTTGCTACACTAGAAGTGAGGGGAAAAAAACCAAATGTGTGTTAAAATAAGAAGCAATAGCTGGGGGCACCTGGGTGGCTCAGTGGGTTAAAGCCTCTGCCTTCGACTTCGGTCATGATCTCAGGGTCCTGGGATCGAGCCCCACATCGGGCTCTCTGCTCAGTGGGGAGCCTACTTTCCTCTCTCTCTCTCTCTCTCTGCCTGCCTCTCTCTGCCTACTTGTGATCTCTGTCTGTCAAATGAATAAAGTCTTTTTTAAAAAATTTTTTAAAAATTAAAAAACATAAGCAATAGCATGTTGACTATTAGCTTGCAGCTAAATATTTAAAGCTTAATTATACATGCATCAGTAGTTTATGTTGCAAAATATAGTGAAAATAGTCATGATTGTGAGTTGAAACTTTGCTTTCTTGTTTCCTTTTTTGTTATTAGAAAATTAATGGGCAGAAAAATAATGCAATCATCTATATTTATATAGTCCCTACTATATGCATGCTTATGTCCAGGAGTGCTATTTAAGCATTAATAAATATTTGAAATTATCTAAACAGATCATTATAAACCTGCAATTTCCCATCGAGATTTAAACAGCAGAAATGTCCTGGTGAAAAATGATGGAACCTGTGTTATTAGTGACTTTGGATTGTCCATGAGGCTGACTGGAAATAGACTGGTACGCCCAGGGGAAGAAGATAATGCAGCCATAAGTGAGGTGAGTATATATAAAAGGTATAACTCTGACATACCTTGAGAACATAATGAATGGCATTAAAAAAATCAAGACAGGACAGTTACCCTTATATGCTACCAATTTAGCATATTAAGAACTACAAAATTAAAAAATATAAAAGACATTATGTGAAGTTTATCAGTTACTTATGGAAATCACTGCCATTCCAACTCATGTTTGACAAGCATTGGGAGGAAGTGTTTAGGAACTGACTTTTGAAGGAAGAGTAAAATAGCCAATTTGAGATAGGACAGTCGCCTTCTGACAATCACTATTAAAATGTGGAACACATCCTTCTGAACCTTTTTCTCTGCATTCACATACATATGTGTGTGTGTGTGTTTTAATATATATATTATATATTTATATATAAGTAAATATAATATAAAATATAAAAATATATTTATATAAAATATACAGATAGATAGAGTTTTTTTTAACTTAAAAAAATTTTTAGGGGTGCCTCATTAGCTCAGTTGGTTGAAGGTCTGACTCTTGATTTCAGCTCAGCTCATGATCTTAAGATTGTGAGATTGATCCCTGCCTCTGGCTCTGTGGTCTGCATGGAGTCTGCTTAAAATTCTCTCTCTTCTTCTCCCTTTACCCCTCCCCCTGTTTTTTGTGCTCTCTCCTTAAATAAATAAATAAAATCTTTAACATTCAAAAAAAATTTTTTTAAATATTAAATGGTACATGTTGTTGTATAGTTTTCTCATTGTGACTTAAAAATGTTTCTGCATTGACATGCATAGGATGGTCTAGTGCATTCTTTTTGATTGATGAATAGTATTCAGTAGGATGGATTTACCACAGTTTAATTATTCAAGAAGAGCATTTTATAGGTAAAAAATTTGGTATAGAAGGTTTCAGTGACATGCTTAGGGTCAAATAACATATCATTGATATGAAATTTATGTATAACTTCTGATCTAATGTATGCCTTTCAGAATATGATACATTCTGTTCTGAAAAATGTCACTGTAATTTAACAGGTTGGCACAATCAGATATATGGCACCAGAAGTCCTAGAAGGAGCTGTGAACCTGAGGGACTGTGAATCAGCTTTGAAACAAGTGGACATGTATGCACTTGGACTCATTTATTGGGAGATATTTATGAGATGTACAGACCTTTTCCCAGGTAGGAGAATTGCTATCAAAAATTAATATGTGTTTTAAAGTGAAGCAGTTATATCTTCTTTTTCTACCTATATTAAATAAGTCAACATTTTTGCTTTTACTTTCATTTAAACCTTTAGTTCATTGCCATCTAGTGTTCAGAAACATCATTAGCAGAAAGATGTCAATCAGGAAAAATTTTTAAATGGACTTCAAGTTTTCCATCTGAGTGCAGTTTAATTAATTGCTCATAATAGCTTATCTGTGTTTAGTTAGGTCTCTGATTGCTTTAACAGTCATCCTTGTCCTTATCCACTCTCTGAGCATTTGATAAACTACACTTTGAATGTTTCCTCAGTTGACCCAAGTAAGAAATTAGAAACAATGAATTAACCATTGAATTTACTTTTTTCTTTCTTTTTCCTTTATTTTTTTCATTTTTTTCATTCTCTGTTCTTTTTTTTTTTTTAAGATTTTATTTATTTGACAGAAATCACAAGTAGGCACAGAGGTAGGCAGAGAGAGAGTGGGGAGGTAGGCTCCCTGCTGAGCAGAGAGCCCAATGTGGGGCTCAATCCTGGGGCTTGATCCCAGGACCTGAGACTATGACCTGAGCCAAACGCAGATGCTTAACCCACAGAGCCACAGGCGCCCCTTCATTCTCCATTCTTGACTTTGTGCTTTCCTTCCTTTCTTTTAATAAAAGAACACTCATATAATATGAATGCTTGTTTGAGGCTTACTTGAATTAGCCAAATGATTTTATAGTTTTTCTCTTTTTTTATTTTTTTTATTTTTATTTAAGCATATATAGTTTTTCTCTTTTTGTTAGGATTATATTACTGTCCTTATTGTCCTATAAAGACTTTAACTATCAATATATGCATTGCATTCTTCTAGATGATATACAAAATGATTTGATATATATAGCTTCTGTCTTACAGGAATAACACCATTAAAAGCACAGGAAAAGGAAAAACAGTCAATTGAATTAGCATTAGACAAATTATGAAATGGAACTATTGAATAAAAACAAGGATTAGTGGTAGGGTTGAATTTTTTTTTTGGCTTTAAAAACTAAGCATTTAATAGTTCATAATTGTAAAAATAAAATAAGTTAGTAATTATTTAGATTGACTACAGGTCCATCAGTTATTATTTAGAAGCATTTTTCCCTCTTTAATTGGAAGTACAGAGTACTCAATTGAAGTATTTTTCTGGACATAGCAAAACTGCAGTAGTATCACACATATTATTGGAACTTTTGAAACTTTTTATTTCTGTTACTGGAATTTGGCCACAGATTTTTTTTTAATACATCTTAATCCAGAATATTTTGTTTTTTAAAAGCATGTCTGACTAAAATGATTCTTATACCAGCATTAGTATATTGCCATCCACAACAGTTTTTGGACAACTACTGCAGTCGAAGAATAACTATTGCTTTTGGTCTGATAAATAATAAAGAGCAATATCAAGTGTTTGAAAAGGGAAAGGCAGAGTGCCTTGGTGGTGCAGTTGGTTAAGCATCCAATTCTTAGTTTTGTCTCAGGTCGTGATCTCAGAGTTCTGAGATTGAGCCCCACATGGGGCTCCACGCTCAGCATGGAATATACTTGAAGATTCTCTGCCTCTCCCCCATGCTCACACTCTCTCTCTCTCTCTTAAATAAATCTTTAAAAAGAAGAAAAAAGAAAAGGGAAAGACAATTCAATCTTATTTGTAGATTATTTTAGCAACATGTAGGATGACTTGAAATAGAAAGAATTAAAGGCAGTTTAAAAAGAAAAAGACAGGTGCTTGACTGACTCAATCAATAGAGCGTTTGACTCTTGATCTCTGGGTTGCACCCAAGAGTGTGAGCCCCATTTGGGGGGTGGAGATTACTAAAAAAAAAAAAAAAGTTAAAAACAGGGAAAAGAAATAAGGTGTTACTGTTTAATGGATACATAGTTTCTGTTTGGGAAGATGGAAAACATTCTATAGATGGGTAGTAGTGATGGTTGCACAACATTATTAATGTACTTGTTGCTGGGGACTGACTATATGCTTAAAAATTGTTAAAATTTTAAACATGAAAATAAAAATAAAGGAAAAAACCCCAAGAGTTGCTATAAGAGATCCCATAATCTTGGATATGGAAATTGACAAGAAAAGGCATGTGTAAGAAAATGTAGAGGAGAAATCTGTCATTCTGCTTAGCTATAAGAAGAAAATCTAAGGAATTAGGAAATACTCAGAGATCAAAGAAATAGGGTGGTGGCAGCCAGGAACTTAGGAAAAAATATTGGTTTACATTGGAAAGGTGACTTAGTTATGGAGACTTTTGGATGGGGTATTGATGGGACAACTGAAGAAAAATTTTTAAAGAATTTTTAAAAATTAGGATTTGAGAGAACTTAAAGTGTTTTGGAAATTATCTATCTACAGATGGTAAATGGGAACTTTTGAGTTAATGCTCTCTCCTAAGAGAACAAATTAAGAACACAAAAAAAATTGAGCATGAAGACTGCATATTGTCCCTGTACCAGTAGGTTAGTTAAGAAGACCATTGGTCAGAAAAATAGTGAGGAAACTAAGAAATAGTATCTTGGAAGTCAATGTTAGAAAATGTGAAGAACCCATATTGATAGCAGTACATGTGATATGAAGTCAAAAGGAAATAGAACTGAGAAATGATCTTTGAATTTGAATCGGAAGATGTCATTAGTATTCTTAGAGGAGATTCTGTGGAATAGAGAAGACAGAAATGTTACAGAGTATGGGAAGGAAAAGTATTAAGACAGCACAGGAAGAAGATTTAGGGTACTCTTAAACATTTTAACAATGAAGGGAGGGAGTTGAATAAAAAGGATCCCAAAAACATATTAATCAGCATAGAATTGCATGTTATAATGATACAATTCTTGGAAAACATTTCTTCAAACTTTTATGGTATACCTCCAAATGCAGTACTGCTATATTATTAAATGTAAACATTATGTTACGTAGACCGACTCTCTGTAAAATATTTGCAAAATAAAGGAATTAGGTGTCTGTATTACAAAAAAGGAGTGAAATACTGCAATATTTATAGAAAGGAGAAATATGGAAGAAAGAAAATAGGAAAGCAAGAGAAAGAAAAAAGAGAACAACCATATTTTAAGAAGGGAACTAGAAAGTTCCTATCTGCTTAGAGACATAATTAGTAAATAGCAAATGAGGTAAGAAGAATAGTATCTGATATCCTTAGACATTTGATCTGTTTTGGACAGTTTGAAAGAAAATGGGATTATAAAACTTCCCTTGAGCAATCCACTGATTGATAAAATTTTAGGAAATCCAGTAAGACTAATAGAATTCATGGTGGTGATGATGTCACTGACATTCATCTTTCTATCTCTAGTGCCTAATACTAAGTTAGCTCTAAATAAGTATGTATTTAAAAAATTAGATTTAGAGCCATGAAAATTTATTAGAAAATTGATAGTTCTTTTTTTTAATTTTTAAGCTTTTTTTTTAAATTTAAACATATAATGTAACCCCACCACCCTCTCCCAACCCCTCTCCCCCCCCCACCCCCCTCAGTTTGTTTTATGACATTAAGAGTCTCTTTTGGTTTGTCAAAAATTGATAGTTCTTAATGTCACTTCATTTACAAAGTAAGATTGTTCATCAGTTTTATTTAGCAGGTTTTCTAATTTTATTTTATACCTGATTAAAACAAATAAGTAAAATTGTGTATTTTTAATTATTCTGAACCAGCATTTGGGAAAAAAATAATAAATAGTACGTAGAAGATATCTATATGTGTTGTGTTTATGTCTCAGAGAGACAGATAAGATATACTAGTAAATATCTTAGAGTTCACAGATATTATGGGTTGAGGTTTTATCAAATGAGGTTTCATGAATGAAAGTGATACACTAGCAGGATTGAATCTTTCAGTTTTGTCTTTCAAGTTCAATATTGATAGCAATTGTCAACAATAAGTATCTGCTTAAATGTTTAGAGTATATAAAAATATCACTTGTATAGATAGTGTAATATTCCAAAATTTGGGGGTTATACTGCATAAATTATAGAATTAACCTTTGTAATATAATCTTTCTTAATATTGGAGGAGGGCAATTGTTTATATGTTGTTTTGAATATCCAAATTGAAACAAAAATTAAAAACATGTTTATAAAGTACTTTCTATCTGGGTCATTGTAACTTTTATATTATCTCCATGTGAGTGAGATAAGGAAGACAGCCATTGCCATTTTGCTGACAGGAAAATTAAAACAGAATGAACAACTTTTCCAGGGTCTCCTCAGTGGCTCAGTCAGTTAAGCATCTGACTCTTGATTTTGGCTCAGGTCATGATCTCAGGGTTATGAGATCAAGCCCCGTGTTGGGCTCCACACTGAGTGTGGAGCTTGCTTGATTGTCTGTCAGTCTGTCTGTCTCTCTCTCAAAATAAAATAAATAAAATAAATGACTTTTTCTGGAGAAAGTTGAAGCCAGGATTAGAGCTTCAGTGCCTTATCCTACATTCTGCTATTCTTCCTTCTAATTTATCTTGTCATTTTAATGGAGTGGGGCCTGGTGCCAGGAGACAGGAAGAGTCTCTCTCCTGTGTTGTTTGTTAAGATTTTGACTAGACCATTGGTTTTCTGACTATTGGCCCCAGAGATCTTCTGTATGCTCAATATGTTTATTAAGTTTAATTTGATAACATTTTGTAAAAATCATGAACTTTTCATCACAAGCAGCTAATTGTACTTATTTGGTGATAAACAGGGTTATTAAACAGTGGTAGAATATTTAATGATATTTACAAATCCTTAATCTAGATACTGTTTCTTAAGAGGATTTTTTAAAAATGTCAGTATATTGATTTTTCGGTCATGGCCATTATCATAAAAATTCTTGTGACATTTGATACATTCTGGCTGGACTATAATAGAGCTGGTGACATGTTAAGACAGGATGACTATACATCCTATATGCTTATATTTGGTTGTACAGACGTGTGTTGTACTAGATCTTGGACTTTTTCCTCATATTCACCACCTTGATCCCTATATGGGATAAGAATTCAGCATTTTCAAGTATTAAGTACAACTTATGTATATAATGACTCCCCAATTTAGTAATACTAGAAACCATTTAAAAATAGCTATGTCCGCTGTTGAAACTACCACTTGATTTATCAACAGACATTTAATTTAACAAAGACTATTGTAAGTGAAGCATTTATTAATAATGTATTAAACCCACAACAGGATCTCTTTTGGATTTCCAAATATGCCCTAAAAGGTTAAAAGAAAAAGATTATGACATAATTTCTCTGCTTACTTGGTATCAGAAAATCTGCTGTTATTCCATCATTTTAACATAGTTGGAAATTTTACTCTAACCTTCTTTTAAAATAAATACACAGGTGAATCTGTACCAGAATACCAGATGGCTTTTCAGACAGAAGTTGGAAACCATCCCACTTTTGAAGATATGCAGGTTCTGGTATCTAGGGAAAAACAGAGACCCAAGTTCCCAGAAGCTTGGAAAGAAAATAGCCTGGTAAGAAAAACTAAATTATTAAAAAGAGGATCTATGACTGAATATGTTTTAATGTTGTTTGAAGCAAAAATAGACTGTTAATAGTTTTTAGAGCCATAAATCCAACTTACTTGACTTCTATGATGTTATACATTTTCAATTTTTTCAATATAAAAAAGTCCTCTTTTTTGGTTCAGTTTCAGTTTTTTCCAAATATAAAACACTAGGGAGACTAACTTGTGTCTGAAGGTTGCCAGATTGAGTTACAGCTGGAATAATTAACATGTTAATATTTTAAACATTATTGAAATTCCATCTTATTCTCTTGAGAGTGGTACCAAAAATGTTAATTAGTGCAGATGTGTATATGCAGTGGCTAATAGAAATTTAAACTACCTCAAAAAGAAACTAAAGTGTGCTTATGAATTCTACTTATTAAAAACGCAGTCTAGGGGCACCTGGCTGTCTTTGGTGGATCATGCAACTCTTGATCTTGGGGTTGTAAGTTCAAGCCTCGTACTTTGTATCACTTTGTATAGAGCTTTCTTAAAAATAAAATCTTTAGGGATACCTGGGTGGCTCAGCCAATTAAGTGTCTGCCTTTGGCTTTGGCTGTGAGCCCAGGGTCCTGGGATGGAGCCCTGCATTGGGCTCCCTGCTGAGAGAGCTTCTCTATCTCCCTCTGTCTGCTGCTCTGCCTACTTGTGCTCTCTCTCTGTCAGATAAATAAATAAAATCTTACAAAAATAAAATCTTTAAAAAAACAAATTCAGTCCAAAACACTAAAATATCTTCAAAATTGGTAAATTGTTGCTACAGCACTGTAAACATCTTACAAACATTTATATGCACATATACACATACACGCCCTCTTTCTCTTTCTGTCATATAATTTTTTTTAACATAAATAGCATCATTTCATTATCCACTATCATTTCTGCCATTTATTTTTTTACTCCTGGGCAGTTTCTCATGTCAGTACCTATAGATGTATCTCTTTCTCCATTTGGTCAGTATTCTGTTATATGATATGTCATAATTATTGAATTATCCCTCATTGATGGAATACCCTGTATTTCTTATTTTAAACATTTTTTAAAGAATCATGAAGTTATGGGGCACGTGGGTTGCTTAGTGGGTTAAGCCTCTGCCTTCAGCTCAGATCATGATCTCAGGGGTCCTAGCGTTGAGCCCCGCACCAGGCTCTCTGCTCAGAAGGGAGCCTGCTTCCTCCTCTCTCTCTGTCTGCCTCTCTGCCTATTTGTGATCTCTCTCTCTGTGTCAAATAAATAAATAAACTCTTTAAAAAGAAGATTTTTAAAGAATTATGAAGATATGCCTATACGTGGTAAATCAAATCAAATTAAGTGGAAGGGCGTAAAAAAGGAAAAGGAAAAAAACTACAGAACCCTACCACCAGTCTTCAAAAGAAACTCTTATTAACACTAGTGTGAGGTTTTGGGTTTTGTTCCTATTTTTTCCTCCTGGAGGTTACTGTTATAACTGTAAACAGTTTATTGTTACTTCTTATTATCTCTCATTTACTCTCTCCTAGGTTTGTAATATTTGAGCTATTATTACATAATTTATGTTTTATCCACAAATAGATAAAAATATCAGAAATTGTAGAATTATGATTGTGTAAGCATCCATTGCATAATATAGTATTGTACTTGGACTCACAGAGAAGGAAGTGAAAATCCTGTGTTAGTTACTCTAAGCCTCTACTGCTTGAGGAAAAATGTTTCAAAAGTCACCATCCACTGGAGTCTCTGATGTTTTTGTCACTTTGCTCTTTCTTTATTGATTCTATTAAAAAGCAACATTCTTTGAAAATCTCATTCTTTTTCTTGTAAATCAGCATTTCTTTGATGAAGTTCCTTTTTAAGTGATGTCTATTAGTATGTGCATGAGATTACGAATCCTTGAACCTTCAAAAATGTTTATATCTTGCCCTCACATTTCAGTAATAATTTGGCCAATTAATGGATCCAAGATCAAAATCACATTTTCCTCATAGTGGTTCCTTTGAAATCACTACTCCACTGTCCTCAAGCATTCAGACATGTTACGAATTCCAGAGGCAACCAGTCTCATTCCATTACTTTTTTCTTTTTGTTTACCCCCTTGTTTTCTTGTCTTTATGAGCTTTTAAGCCTGTTTCTTTGAAATTATCACAGTTTACCTGGATATAGGGAGGCATGGATCTTTTCACATATTTTGTTTTGCACTAGATGGGTTTTCAGTTTGAAAACTCAGAGATTTCTTCAATTCAGAGGAATTTCTCTTTATTATTTAAAAGATTTCTTCTCTTCCATTTCTTCCTTCTGAAATTCCCATAGGCAGATATTGGTCCACCTGACATTCCAGGTATCAGTTTTTTTTTCTTGTATTTTCCATTTTTTTGTTGTACATTGTTCAAGAATTACTCTGCTTTAACATTCAAACTACTCATTCATTTTTCACCTTTACCACTCTATTAGTTATTTGTTCATTAAAATCTTACTTTTGACAGTCATATTTATAATTTCTAGAAATTCTTAATGTTTGCTTCTTCCATAGCAATCTGTCACTGTTTTAAGAATGTGATAGGAGGGACGCCTGGGTGGCTCAGTTGGTTAAGCGGCTGCCTTCGACTCAGGTCATGATCCCAGCATCCTGGGATCGAGTTCCACATCGGGCTCCTTGCTCAGCAGGGAGCCTGCTTCTCCCTCTGCCTCTGCCTGCACTCTGCCTGTGCTCGCTCCTGTGCTCTCTCTCTATCTGACAAATAAATAAATAAAATCTTAAAAAAAAAAAAAGAATGTGATAGGAATTATTATTATCAATTATTTCTAAAGGTGTAAATCAGAATTTTTGACACTTTATACAAATAATTTTCTTGATTATAATTAAAGAACAAAAATGAAAAAAATTCTACTCAACAGTTTAAATCACTTTATTATGTATATTCACTGTCTGCATATGATTAGAATACTTTCATTCTTGATCCTGACTTATATGGGGTGGTGGCATGTCAGAGAGAGGCTACAGAGAACTTGTGTGTTTACGTTCAGATTTAGACTGAATATTTTCCTCCATTGGTCATCTTTGTCATCTTGCCCATTGGTCAGTGAAGGCTTCTGCTTCAAATGAGATTGAAATCTTCTTCAAGGCAATTGAAGACCTATTGCCAAAAATATATGCCCAAAATTGCCTCTAAACTGCAGTCCCTACTATGGGAACTGGGATTGAAGGTGAGAGGCTGAATCCTGCACCAGAATTCATTAGATATGGTAACCTCACAGAGAATCCTCAAAGAAAAATCTCTTCATAAAATTTTATCTAGTAAAATAATTTTCTTCCTTCAGTTGTTTTATTTCACCAGAGAAATCTGACTCATTATTTTGAAAATCTCTTGGCAATCCTACCATTACATGATGAGCATCATATGCATATTTACCTGCAAACTTTTTGCTTCCAATTTAGAGTAGGTTGTTAAGTAGGGGATAAAGTGATACTTGGTTTACTTCCAGTGAATCCATTTAAATCTAACGTGCTGCAGTCAATAGAACTGCTTCTCTGGGGGTGCCTGGGTGGCTCAGTGGGTTAAGCCTCTGCCTTCAGCTCAGGTGATGGTCTTAGGGTCCTGGGATCGAGCCCCACATTGGGCTGTCTGCTCAGCAGGGAGCCTGCTTCTCCCTTTCTCTCTGCCTGCCTCTCTACCTAGTTGTGGTCTCTCTCACTTTGTCAAGTAAATAAATAAAATCTTAAAAAAAAAACTGCTTCTCTGAAAAGCCATCCAGCACTAGAGAGGTACATTGTAAATGCATAGTGTATAAAAAGATATAAACACACCTATGTCTAAAAGAAAACATTTTTGCCTCATAATTGCATTGAAATTTTAAAAACATTTTTATAATAACAAAACTCAAAAATCCTCCAAATATAAATGAGTCTAAAAACTAGTTTTTAGGGGTGCCTTAGTAGCTCAGATGGTTAGGCATCTGCCTTTGGCTTGGGTCATGGTCCCAGGATCCTGGGATTGAGCCCCGCATTGGTGTCCCTACTCAGTGGGGATCCTGCTTCTCCCTCTCTCTCTACTGTTCCCCCTGCTTGTGCTCTCTCGCTCTTTCTGTCATATAAATAAATAAAACTCTTAAAAAACAAAGAACAAAAAACTGCTTAAAAACATTTTTTTTATTAACATATAATGTATTTATTTGCCCCAGGGGTACAGGTCTGTGAATCATCAAGCTTACACACTTCACAGCACTCACCATAGCACATACCTTCCCCAATGTCCATAACCCAATCACTCTCTCCATACCCACCTCCCCCTGGCAACCCTCAGTTTGTTTTCTGAGATTAAGAGTCTCTTATGGTTTGTCTCCCTCCCGATCCCATCTTGTTTCACTTTTTCCTTCCCTACCCCCTAAACCCCCCACTTTGCCTCTCAAATTCCTCATATCAGAGAGATCATATGATAATTGTCTTTCTCTGATTGACTTATTTTGCTCAGCATAATACCCTCTAGTTCCATGCACGTCGTTGCAAATGGAAAGATGTCATTTCTTTTAATGGCTGCATAGTATTCTATTGTATACATATATACCACATCTTCTTTATCCATTCATCTGTTGATGGACATCTAGGTTTTTTCCACAGTCTGGATATTATGGAGATTGCTGCTGTAAACATTCCAGTGCACATGCCCCTTTGGATCACTACATTTGTATCTTTAGGGTAGGTAAATACCCAGTAGGGTGACTGCTGGGTCATAGGGTAGCTCTATTTTCAAGTTTTTGAAGAACCTCTGTGCTGTTTTCCAGAGTGGCTGCACCAGCTTGCAGTCCCACCAACAGTGTAGGAGGGTTCCCCTTTCTCTGCATCCTCACCAGCATCTGTTGTTTCCCGACTTGTTAATTTTAGCCATTCTGACTGGTGTGAGGTGGTATCTCATTGTGGTTTTGATTTGTATTTCCCTGATGCTGAGTAATGTGGAGCACTTTTTCATGTGTCTGTTGGCCATCTGGATGTCTTCTTTGCAGAAGTGTCTGTTCATGTCCTCTGCCCATTTCTTGATTGGATTATTTGTTCTTTGGGTATTGAGTTTGAAAAGTTCTTTATAGATTTTGGATACTAGCCCTTTATCTTATATGTTGTTTGCAAATATCTTCTCCCATTCTGTCAGTTGTTTTTTGGTTTTGTTGACTGTTTCCTTTGCTATGTAAAAACTTTTGATCTTGATGAAGTCCTGGTAGTTGATTTTAGTTAGCCCTTGCTTCCCTTGCCTTTGGCAATGTTTCCAGGAAGAAGTTGCGGTGGCTGAGGTAAAAGAGTTTGGTGCCTGTGGTCTCCTCAAGGATTTTGATGGATTCCTTTCTCACTTTGAGGTCTTTCATCCGTTTGGAGTCTATTTTTGTGGATGGTGTAAGGAAATGGCCCAGTTTCATTTTTCTGCATGTGGCTGTCCAATTTTCCCAATACCATTTGTTGAAGAGACTTTTCCATTGGATATTCTTTCCTGCTTTGTCAAAGATTAGTTGACCATAGAGTTGAAGGTCTATTTCTGGGCTCTCTATTCTGTTCCATTGATCTATGTGTCTGTTTTTGTGCCAGTACCATACTGTCTTGATGATGGCAGCTTTGTAGTAGAACTTGAAGTCTGGAATTGTGATGCCACCAACTTTTACTTTCTTTTTCAACATTCCTCCCGCCTTTTGAGGTCTTTTCTGGTTCCATATAAATTTTAGGATTATTTGTTCCATTTCTTTGAAAAAGGTGGATGGTATTTTGATAGGGATTGCATTATAAATGTAGATTACTTTAGGTAGCATAGACATTTTCACAATATTTGTTCTTCCAATCCATGAATATGGAACATTTTTCAATTTCTTTGTGTCTTCCTCAGTTTCTTTCATGAGTACTTTATAGTTTTATGAGTATAGATTCTTTGCCTCTTTGGTTAGGTTTATTCCTAGGTATCTTGTGGTTTGGGTGCAGTTATACGTGGGATCGACTCCTTAATTTCTCTTTCTTCTCTCTTGTTGACGTATAGAAATGCAACTGATTTCTGTGCATTGATTTTATATCCTGACACTTTATTGAATTCCTGTACAAGTTCTAGCAAATTTGGAGTGGAGTCTTGGCTTTTGCACATAAAGTATCATATCATCTGCAAAGAGTGGTAGTTTAACTTCTTTGCTGATTTGGATGCCCTTAATTTCTTTTTGTTGTCTAATTGCTGAAGCTAGGCCTTCTAGTACTGTGTTGAATAGCGGTGGTGATAACGGACATTCCTATCATATTCCTGACCTTAGCGGAAAAGCTCTGTTTTTCTCCATTGAGAATGATATTCGCTGTGGGTTTTTCATAGATGGCTTTGAGGATATTTAGGTGTACCCTCTATCCCTACACTTTGAAGAGTTTTGATCAAGAAAGGATGCTAGGGGCCCTTAGGTGGCTCAGTTGTTAAGCAGTTGCCTTTGGCTCAGGTCATGATCCCAGGTCCTGGGATTGAGCCCCGCATTGGGCTCCCTGCTTGGTGGGAGGCCTACTTCTCCCTCTCCCACTCCCTCTGCTTGTGTTCCCTCTCTCGCTGCATCTCTGTCAGATAAATAAATTATTTAAAAAAAAAAAAAAAGGATACTATACTTTGTCAGATGCTTTTTCAGCAACTATTGAGAATATCATATCATTCTTATTCTTTGTTTTATTAATGTATTTTATCATATGGATTGGTTTGCAGATGTTGAACCAACCTTGCAGCGCTGGAATAAATCCTACTTGGTCATGGTGAACAATCCTTTTAATAAAGTACTGTTAGATCCTATTGGCTAGTATCTTGGTGAGAATTTTTGCATCTGTGTTCATCAAGGATATTGGTCTGTAGTGTTCATCAAGGATATTGGTCTGTAATTCTCTTTTTTTGATGGGGTCTTTGTCTGGTTTTGGGATCAAGGTAATGCTGGCCTCATAAAATGAGTTTGGCAGTTTTCCTTCCATTTCTATTTTCTGTAACAGTTTCAGGAGAATAGGTTTTAACTCTTTTTTTTTTTTTTTTAATTTTAATTCTTCTTTAAGTGTTGGTAGAATTCCCCTGGGAAGTCATCTGGCCCTGGGCTCTTGTTTGTTGGGAGATTTTTGATGACTGCTTCAATCTCCTTACTGGTAATGGGTCTGTTCAGGTTTTCTATTTTCCTGGTTCAGTTTTGATGGTTTATATGTGTCTAGGAGTGCATCCATTTCTTCTAGATTGTCAAATTTGCTGGCATATAGTTGCTCATAATATGTTCTTATAATTGATTGTATTTCTTTGGTGTTGGTTGTAATCTCTCCTCTTTCATTCATGATTTTATTTATTTGGGTCCTTTCTCTTTTTCTTTTTGATAAGTTTGGCCAGGGGTTTATCAATCTTATTAATTCTTTCAAAGAACCAGCTCCTAGTTTCATTGATTTGTTCTACTGTTTTTTTTTGTTTCTATTTCATTGATTTCTGCTCTGATCTTTATTATTTCTCTTCTCCTGCTGGGTTTAGGCTTTCTTTGCTGTTCTTTCTCCAGCTCCTTTAGGTGTAGGGTTAGGTTGTGTATTTGAGACCTTTCTTGTTCTTGAGAAAGGCTTGTATCGCTATATATTTTCCTCTCAATGCTGCCTTTGCTGTGTCCCACAGATTTTGAACCGTTGTGTTTTCATTATCATTTTTTTCCATGAATTTTTTCAATTCTTCTTTAATTTCCTGGTTGACCCATTCATTCTTTAGAAGGATGTTCTTTAGCCTCCATATATTTGGGTTCTTTCCAGATTTCCTCTTGTGATTGAGTTCTAGCTTCAGAGCAATGTGGTCTGAAAATATGCAGGGAATGATCCCCATCTTTTGGTACCAGTTGATACCTTATTTGTGACCCAGAATGTAATCTGTTTTGGAGAATGTGATCTATTCTGGAGAATGTTCCATGGGCACTAGAGAAGAATGTGTATTCTGTTGCTTTGGGATGGAATGTTCTGAATATATCTGTGATGTCCATCTGGTCCAGTGTGTCATTTAAGGCCTTTATTTCCTTGTTGATCTTTTGCTTGGATGATCTGTCCATTTCAGTGAGGGGGGGTGTTAAAGTCCCCTACTATTATTGTGTTATTGTCAATGTGTTTCTTTGATTTTTGTTATTAATTGTTTTATATAGTTGGCTGCTCCCATGTTAGGGGCATAGATATTTACAATTGTTAGATCTTCTTGTTGGACAGAGCCTTTGAGTATGATATAGTGTCCTTCCTCATCTCTTATTATAATCTTACTTAAAATCTAATTTATCTGATATAAGGATTGCCACTCTAGCTTTCTTTTGATGTCCATTAGCATTGTAAATTGTTTTTTACCCCCTCACCTTAAATCTGGAGCTTTCTTCAGGCCTAAAATGAGTTTCTTGTAGACAGCATATTGATGGGGTTTGGTTTTTTTTATCCATTCTGATACCCTGTGTTTTTTGATTGGGGCGTTTGGCCCATTTACTTTCAGGGTAACTATTGAAAGATATGAATTTAGGGATACCTGGGTGGCTCAGTTGGTTAAGCGGCTGTCTTTGGCTCAGGTCATGATCCCAGCATCCTGGGATTGGTCCCACATCAGGCTCCTTGCTCGGCAGGGAGCCTGCTTCTCCCTCTGCCTCTGCCTGCCTCTCTCTCTGCCTGTGCTCGCTCGCGCGCGCTCTCTCTCTCTCTCTCTCTCTAACTAATAAATAAATAAACTCTTTTAAAAAATTAAAAAAAAAAAAGATATGAATTTAGTGTCACTGTATTGCCTGTAAGGTGACTGTTACTGTATATTGTCTCTGCTCCTTTCTGGTCTACTATTTTTAGGCTCTCTCTTTGCTTAGAGGACCTCTTTCAATATTTCCTATAGGGCTGTTTTGGTGTTTACAAATTCTTTTTGTTTTTGTTTGTCCTGGAATCTTTTTATCTCTTCTTCTGTTTTCAATGATAGCATAGCTGGATATAGTATTCTTGGCTGCATGTTTCTCACTTAATGCTCTGAGTATATTATGCCAGTTCTTTCTGGCCTGCCAGGTCTCTGTGGATAAGTCTGCTGTAATTCTAATATTTTTACCATTGTACATTACCAACTTCTTGTCCTGAGCTACTCTCAGGATTTTCTCTTTGTCACTAAGACTTTAAGTTTTACTATTAGATGATGGTGTGTGGGCCTCTTTTTATTGATATTGAGGGGGATTCTCTGTACCTCCTGGGTTTTGAAGCTTGTTACCTTTGACCTATTAGGGAAATTCTCCACTATAATTCGCTCCAATATACCTTCTGCCCCTCTTTCTCTTTCTTCTTCTTCTGGAATCCCAATTATTGTATTATTGTTTCATCTTACGGTATCACTTATCTCTTGAATTCTCCCCTCATGGTCCAGTAGTTATTTGTCCCTCTTTTGCTTAGCTTCTCTACTCTGTCATTTGGTCTTCTATATCACTGATTCTTTCTTCTGCCTCATTTATCCTAGCAGTAAGAGCCTCCACTTTTTTATTTCACCTCATTAATAGTTTTTTTTTATTTCAGCTTGGTTAAATTCTAGTTCTTTTATTTCTCTAGAAAGGGTTTTTATTTCTCCAGACAGCATTTCTCTAATATCTTCCATGCCTTTTTCGAGCCCAGCTAGCACCTTGAGAATTGTCTTTCTGAACTCTAGATCTGACATATTACCAATGTCCATATTGATTAAGTCCCTAGCCTTCAGTACAGCCTCTTGTTCTTTTTTTTGTGGTGAGTTTTTCCACCCTGTCATTATATCCAGATAAGACTATATGAACAAGAGAATAAAATACTAAAAGGGTGGCAAAGACCCCAGAAAAATGTACGTTAACCAAATCAGAAGAGACCCCAAATAGAGGGGAGGAAAAGGGGGGTAAAAAGAAATTTTAAAAAATTATATATATATTAGACTGGTGAATAGAACAGAGCCACCCACTTGATTTTGGGTGTATTTTGATCTCTTAGAAGAAACTACCTCCCAAAATTTTAAAGAAAGAAAAACGTATATATATACCAAAATAAGAGTAAACACGATGAAGGGATGGAATATGACTGTAAAGATGAAAATTAAAAAGTCTAAATAAGGAATTGATAAGCTGGTTGCAAAAAGAAAGTGGAAAGAATTTGCTCAAGCTAGAGACTAGAATTAGAATCTAGCCCTGTGCTAGATTTAGGGCATATTTTGATCTATTGGAAGAAATTGTATTCCAAAATTTTTTATAAGAAAAAACCTTATATGTATACAAAAAATAAAGTTAGATACAATGAAGGATAAAATATGACTATAATAATGAAGGTTTTAAAAGATTTTTTTAGAAAGGTATTTTTAAGGTAAACTAGTTAAAAAACGTTAAAAGAGGAAAGAGGAAAAGTTAAAAAAATTAGAATAAGAAAACAATAAAATAAAGAAATTTAGTTAACTTTGCAAGACTAAAGAATCATGGGGAGAAAGCCATGAATTCCATGCTTTGCTTTCTCCTCCTCTGGAATTCTGCTGTTCTCTTTGATCAGTGAGCCTGGTCTTGGCTGGATTTCTTGCTGATCTTCTAGGGGAGGGGCCTGTTGCCGTGATTCTCAAATGTCTTTGCCTGGGTGGAGTTGCACTGCCCTTGCCAGGGGCCAGGCTAAGTTATCTGCTCAGGTTCACTCTCGGGAGCTTTTGTTCCCTGAACAGTTTCCGTCAGAATGAAAATGGGAATGAAAATGGCGGCCTCTCAATCTCTGGCCGAGGAACTGAGAGCTCGGGGCCCCACTCCTCAGTGTGCTCTCAGAGAAATGCAGTCAATCCCTCCTGTCTCCCTGGCCTCCGGCCACCTTCTGTGCTCACCCGGCCTGTGACCCAGCATTTCTGTCTCTGGCGCACAGCCCCGTTTGGAGTCTCCAAACCCAGCAGATTCCTGCCTCCAGAGAAGGAAGGTGAGTCTCCCCAGATCGGCCACTCGTGGGGTCCCTGCTCAAGGAGCAGTGGTCTGACTGTGCCTCGGATCACAGTTCAAGGTAACCCCTAGCCGAGAGCTCACTCCTCAGTTCCGTCTCTGTAGTTGGCTTCCCTGCTCTGATACCTGCGAGCTCTGTTGCACTCAGATACCCCCCCGATCCTTCGGTGACTCTGTGGGGCCTGAGACCACACTGTCCCCGCGAGGGCTCCAGCCCTGCTTAGCCTCTGGAGCAATGTCCCTCAGTGGAGCAGACTTTTAAAAGTTCAGATTTTGTGCTCCATTGCCCCACCAGTTTCTGGGAGCCAGCCCCTTGCCCCGCGGTCTATCTTTCCGTCGCTTCGGATTCACTTCTACGCATGTCCTACTTTATTTTTTCTTAAAGATTTTATTTATTTATTTGACAGAGATCACAAGTAGGCAGAGAGGCAGGCAGAGAGAAAGGAAGGGAAGCAGGCTCCTTGCTGAGCAGAGAGCCTGATGCGGGACTCGATCCCAGGACCCTGGGATCATGACCTGAGCTGAAGGCAGGGGCTTTAACCCACTGAGCCACCCAAGCACCCTCCACACATCCTACTTTAAAGAAAGTGGTTGATATTGCTGCTCTTCTTCTCTTTGATCTCCTGTTGGGTTTGTAGGTCTTCGGAATGGTTTGATAACTATCTCAGTTATCTCATCTCAATATGCTACTCCTCCACCATCTTCCCCTCTTTCATTTTTCAAAAAACTAGTTTTTAAAAACTGCCAGGGATGGTGCCTAGATGGCTCAGTTGGTTAAGCATCTGCCTTCAGCTCAGGTCATGATCCCAGGGTCCTGGGGCTGAGACCCACATCAGGGTTCCTGCTCAGCGGGAGCCTGCTTCTCCCTCTCCCTCTCTCTGCTGTTCCACCTGCTTGTGCTCTCTCTGTGCCCTATAAATAAATAAAATCTTTCTTAAAAAATTGGCAGGGACTCAAAACATAGATCAGTCAATAAAATGGGAAAAATAGTCTCCTGATAAAAATGAAAGAACAGACAGTAGTCTGAGGAAAATTCATGAAAATGTTAACCATGGTTATCTCTGAATATTGGAATATTCAATTCCAATATTCTGAATATTGTATATTTCAAGTCATATCCTCTTGATGTTGTCAAGAGTCTTCATCTATAGTTTGATTACAGTATGTCTCAGGATAGAACCTTTTGAGTATATTTTACATTGAGTTTATTGAGTTTCTTGGATGTGTTGTTTCTATTCCTAAATTTAGAAAGTTTTGGACCATTATTTTTTCAAATATTCTTTCTGCCCCTTTTTCTTTCATCTCCTTCTAGGGTTCCCATTCTGTATATTTTGGTATGATTGATGACCTCACAAGCTTTTTAGGCTCTGTTTATCTTTCTTCATTTTTTTGTTTGTTTGTTTGTTTGTTTCTGTTCCTCAGACTGCATAATTTTTTCAGTCTTCAAGTTCAGTAATTCTTCTCTCTGTTCATAGCTGCTGTTTGAATCACTATAGTGAATTTTTCATTTCAGTTTTTGTACTTTTAAGCTCCAAAGTGTCTTTCTGGCTCCTTTTTATAATTTTTATCTCTTTATTGCTATCCTCCAGTTGATGAAAAATTGCTTTCTTACTTCCTTTAATTCTTTGTCTATGGTTTCCTTCATCTTATGAGCGTATTTAAATCTTTTTGTGTAACTCCAGTATCTTAATTTCCTCAGGACAGTTTCTTTCATTTATTTTTTCCTATTGAATGGGGCATACATTCTTGGGTTTTTGTAAGCTTTGTGATTTTTTAAGACTGGACATTCTGAATATTCTGATGAGCAAAAAGAAAACAAAAGAAAAAAAAGTTAAAATTCTTCCCAGGCCTTTGCAGTTTGGCTTTGTGTTGGGGCCCTCCTTTAACATTCATCCAGACCCTTAACAGTTCTGCTTTAGCCTTCACTTTCTGCTAGCGCTGACCACCCAGTTATGAAAACTTATGGTGTTCTTTGAGCATGCATCCCACCCTGGATGAGTGCTTGGCTTTTCTAGGTTTCCCAGTATATGCAGTTTTTCAAAACCCTCATTCCCCCAAAGTGTCTCACACCCCAGATTTTCCTCCCTCACTTCCAGCTTTTCTTTTCTGTGGTTAAATTTTATATTTTGCCCCAGGCTGTAACACTTGTTCATTTGGCTCTCAGTGATTTCAAGGAATGTTCTCCACTTAGTCATATCTATTTCTCTTTTCTGAGAAAGTTCTGAATTAGGCAGAATAAAGACAGACCCCCTTCTTTAGTTCTTCAGGGAATTCATAGGCATGTTAGAACAGACAACATAATTCCTTGGGAGCATATCATTTTCCTCCCTCTGGAAATCAGATTCCTACATGGGGAACACAGACATCTGCCTTCACATTTTACTTGGTTGCTCTAAACATTTGACTAACTTCCAGAGCTTCAGTAAGGTTGATTCTGACAGTTTTTTTACCAGGATTTTTTTACTTCTGTGGGAGAATGAACCCTAGTTTCTTTCTTCTGGCATCTTCACTAATGGCCTCATACAGTGAGTTGGGAAATACCCTTCCCTCTTTGATTTTCTGGATAGAATTGGCATTATCTCCTTCTTGAGTGTTTGGTAGAATTCAGTAGTGAAACTACCGGGGCCTGGATTTTTCTTTGTGGGAAAGTTTTAAGATATAAATTTATAGATACAGGAACTATTCAAATCATCTATTTTTTCTTAAGTCAGCTTTGACAGTTTGTATCTTCGAAGGAATTTGTCCATTTCTTCAAAATTGTCAAATCCTTTCTTAATATTTGTTTAAAGATTTTAAACTAGCTCCCCATTGGTGACTTAATCTTCCTGTTTCTATACAGTTTATTTCCTTAATTTTCTCTTATCTACTTTTTTACTTATCCTGGGATAGTCATCATTGCTTTACTTCTAGATCATCTTTCTATGACCAAATCATTATTTTTAGGACCCTCAAAATTCCATGCATAGTCAACCTCTTTAAATTCTTAGCTATTTTTCTAATTTTTCCTTTTCCCTATTTCATATTAATTTACTTCTAGATCTTTTTTTTTTTTAAGATTTTTTATTTATTGATTAGAGAGAGAGAATGAGCACAGGCAGACAGAGAGGCAGGCAGAGGCAAAGGGAGAAGCGGGCTCCCTGCCGAGCAAGGAGCCCGATGTGGGACTCGATCCCAGGACGCTGGGATCATGACCTGAGCCGAAGGCAGCCGCCCAATCAACTGAGCCACCCAGGCGTCCCAATTTACTTCTAGATCTTGTATAAATGATTTAATAACCATTATTTTAACTTTGTTTGGAACTTATAATAGATTTTTCTCAAAAAAATGATCAAATCAGGGACGCCTGGGTGGCTCAGTGGGTTAAGCCGCTGCCTTCAGCTCGGGTCATGATCCCACCATCCTGGGATCAAGTCCCACATCCGGCTCTCTGCTCAGCAGGAAGCCTGCTTCTCCCCTCTCTGCCTGCCTCTCTGCCTACTTGTGTGATCTCTGTCTATCAAATAAATAAATAAAATCTTTTTTTTAAAAAATGATCAAATCACAGCTTCTATAATAGAACCCATTTATCCACTAGGAACTGGCTGTATTCTGTCAGCATAGTTTAGAGCCAGTCATCACAGGATAATGTATAAACTCTAATAGAGCTATGCTGCCTAGGCTTTGATCTTAGCTTTGCCACTTATTAGCTGTGTGCTCTAATTTCTCCTCTGGGCCTCTTTTCCCAGTGAGGATGATAATAGTACCTCAAATAAGAATTAAGTTAACTAGAACACAGTCTAGTACATAGTAAGAACTCAACAGTTGTTAACTATTATTATGCATCAACAATGATTCTGTCTTAAATATAGAAACTTCTTAGAGGTAGGGTTTCTGTTTACCAAATTTTATTCATCATCCAGGGCAGTGCCTTGGTGAATGCCTTATTTTGGCAGGGATGAGAGTGGGTAGAGGTGGGGTCTCTTTTTGAAAAAGTGTTTTTACAAATTATTTTCTAACTGTATAAGGAAAAGTAACAAATACAGCATCATTCAATGTCTCTCTTTGCTCCAGATACAGGAAACAGCCAATACACAACTTTTAGCTGCTTGGATTTTGGTGTTTCTGAGCTCTTCCAGGCAGTTGGTGAATGGGTGCTCTATTTTAGAAAGGAAAGGGTCTCTTTCAGTTTTGTGTGGAAAGGCATCTAAATCTTTGTTTTAGAAAGATTTCAGTGTGTACACTTCATTGTGTTGCACTTCATGTTTAGTAATAAAGAACATGAATGCGTAGATCTGTGTGAGTGGTATATGATGGGTATATATTTGAATAAAAAAGTAGTAAAGTTTCTGTGAAAGAATACCCAAGAAATTGGTAACATTGGTTGCCTATAAACTGGGAAAATGGGTGGTTGGTGGATAGGAATGGAAGGGAGATTGTATTCTCTTTCTGACCTTTTGAATTTTTTGACACATACATATATTACCTATTCAAAAAATTCATTAAATGCATGTGGTTAAAATTCAGAGTTCAAACAATAAAAAATTATTTTTAGTGACTCAAAAAATATGCTGTCCCCAGACATCTAAAAGGCCCTCCAAGGAAACAACCACTGTTGTATTCCTTCTGTAGGCTTCAGAAATTTCTATGGATTACATGACTATATGTTTTTATATCTCTTTCTAATATACAGATGGGAATTACTACATCCACTTACCTTACAATATTTACTTAGCAATTGGGAACATATACATCTTCCTAATTCTTTTCATTCTGTATAGTATCCATTACACTGCAAGTTTTTAGCCAGATCCCTATTAGAGGACATGTGGGTAGTAGTTTTGCTGTTGAAAATGATACTGCAGTGAACATCTTATACATGCATTTTTCTACAAATTATAAATGTGTTTGAGGAATAAATTCCTGGAAGTAGTATTGCTGACTCAAAGGGTAAATACATTTATGAATTGTTATTGATAGATTACTCTCCAAATTGAGGACACCTCTGACAATAGTATAAGTGCCTGCTTTCTCATCACCAACACTTTGTATTATAAAAATATTTTTATCTTTCTTAATGTGATAGGTAGAAACGGATCTTGTTTCAATTTGCAGCTAGTAAGTACTAGAACCAAGACTGGAAGCCAGGTTCTTAATTGCCACTCTTGCTACAAAACTGGAACTAATATTCTTAACTACTATACTAAACAGCCTGAACATTTAAGATTAAACATCTTTGCATATTTTATCAGGAATTTGCACTTCTTATTTATGTGCCCTTTGTCCGTATTTCTATTATGCATTTACTATCATTTTTTAAATGTCTTGTTGCTAGCAAGCATCACAGAAATTCAGCCAAGAAGCATCAAAAGATGTTAAAACTAGTGGGTAAATACAAGATGAATAGAGAATAATATATTTACAGAGACTTTAAGTATTTCCTCCACCCCAAAAACACTGATTAAAGTCTTAAAAAAAAAACCTGATTGAATATAAAAGGGAAAAATGAAACTTTATAGTAGAGAAACCTGGCAGGCACCAACTCAGACATGTGATCAAGGTTAACTTCACTAGTAATGAGACAAATCAAAATTGTGAACCACATGATAAGGTGCAATGAGAAGAGCACAGCATCTGTAGGGATGCCTGGGTGGCTCAGTTGTTAAGCATCTGCATTTGGCTCAGGTCATGATCCCAGGGTCCTGGGCTCAAGTTCTGTATCAGGCTCCTTACTCAGCAGGGAGCCTGCTTCTCCCTCTGCCTGTTGCTCCTCCTGCTTTTGCTCTCTTTCTCTCTCTGACAAATAGATAAAATCTTAATAAGAAAGAAAAAGAGGGAAGGACAGAAGGAAGAATGGAAGGAAGGAAGGAGAGAGAGGGAGAAAGAAAGAAAGAAAAGAAAAGAAAGAACACAGCATCTCTTTTGTGATTTTTCTGCCAAAGTTTCAAACCGTGAATCTAACCATGAGGAAACACCTTTAAATTGAGATTCTAAAAAGTAACTGGCTGGGGCCCCTGGATGGTTCAGTTGGTTAAATATCTGACTGTTGATTTTGGCTCAGGTTATCATCTCAGGTTCGTGGGATTGAGCCCCACATGGGGACTTGTGCTCAGCAGAAGTCTGCTTGAGACTTTTTCTCCTTCTCCCTTTGTCCTTCCCTCTCCCCAGCCCCATTCTCTTGCTCTCTCCCACAAATAATAAATAAGTCTTTTTTAAAAAAAGGAACTGGCCTATAATCTTCCAAAATGTCAAATCCATGAAAGATAAGAAAAGTGTTAGAAAGCATCTATAATTATGCTGCCATTGGAACATTAAATATATTTATAAAAATTTTTTTGAAATTGTTTCAGAATTGAAGGACCAGTTCATTTTATCAAACCAATATCAAAATCCACTAAGGTAAATGTGTAACTATTTTTTAGAGGCATATTTATAAAAAAAAAAAAATTTGCTGATTTCTGAACTCCCTCTGTTATTTTCAAATCCAAGTCAGTTTTAAATCCATTCCATATAGTTTTTTCTCATGTTGACGGATTTCATATTTGGAATTCGACTGCTTGCTAAAATTGATTTGTAATCCCAAAGCCAATATTCTGAATGCTTTTATGGTCATTCATGGATATACACAGAGCAGCAAAAAACTTTAGTCACCGGATATACATGTTCCCAACTGAGGTCAACAGGTCCTCTGCCTTTTTGTTTCATCTCTTATACTATAAGCAGATATCCTTTTTGCTATTTTGTGTATTTCTCACATTTAGAGGCATTTTGTTAGTGATTTCTGGTTTAAAATAGCTCCCATGTGTAGTGCTAAAAGGCTGAATAGTGTTCATAAGCCCTGGAAGGCTGTGATATGCCTTTTGAAGAAGGAAAAAATGTGCTGGATTTACTTTGTTAGGGGATGATGTAGAATGCTGTTGGTCATGAGCACAGTTAATAAAATTAATAGTACCTATTTTTAAAGGTATCTTTAAACAGAAAAACAAATAAAACAAGATTATGTATTGATCAGTAGACAAAAGTGTTGTGGCCAGAGGCTCACAGGAACCTAACCTTATATTTCCCCTAGGAGAAATGGTTCAGTGTTCACTAATTCAGCATTTACTGCAACTTTGTAGAAAATGACTACCATAAATAACAGACTCAATTGTACTTCTAACATAAACACCAAACTTCTACTTCAGGGAGGTAGTTTTCCTTAAATTCCAGATGATCACTATCTATTCTTCAGGTTCTTCCAAATTTTGAGAAATAGGTAGGTTATTATTTAATGAGAGGATTATTAATTGCTATCTATATCTATTGTTTAAATTTTAATTTTTACTCAAAAGTCAGAGTCTGGAACATATATTCAGATAGATTTCAAAAATTCAGTGTAGGGGCACCGGGGTGGCACAGTCGGTTAAGCATCCAGCTCTTGGTTTTGGCTCAGGTCATGATCTCAGGGTCATGAGATCAAGCCCCACCATGGGCGCTGCCCTCAGTGTGGAGTCTGTGTCACATTCTCTCTCTCTTTCCCTCTCCCCCTCACCCCTTCAAATAAATAAATAAATCTTTTTAAAAATCAGTGTAGGGGCACCTGGGTGGCTCAGTGGGTTAAAGCCTCTGCCTTTGGCTCAGGTCATGATCCCAGGGTCCTGTGATCAAGCCCGGCAATCAGGCTCTGTGCTCAGCGGGGAGCCCGCTTCCCCCCACCACCGCCTGCCTCTCTGCCTATTTGTGATCTCTGACTATCAAATAAATAAAATATTTTTTAAAAATCAGTGTAAATTTCAGCCTTAAAAGATAGGTTTTGGATTTGTGCTATGGTCAGAATTGGGGAACCAGCAATGCCACCCTGAAGCAGGCAGCTTAAGAGCTAAGGGAGCAAGAAAGATGGTATCAAGGGTGGGCCATGGTGCAGATAGATACTCATTTAGCATATGCCCACAACAAACACCATCAGATTTCCTGCAGGTTAAGATTTGTTTGTTAGAGAACACAAATTATTAGGAAAACACTAAAAATATTGCCCAGAAAGCTAACAAGGACTTTAGCTTAAAATAGGCTTATAAGATAAAATGCCCAGATTAAGCATTGCATGGAATACATACTAAAAATGATTTGTCAGTTATCTAAAACATTAAAATTAAGTGCTATTCTACATTATTTGTTAGATCTGGCAACCCTCATCTTAATTTTTTTGAAAGCATTTTAAAAGTGCAAGAACTGTGAATATCAGCAGCAAAAAGCTTTGAAGCCTAATAAACACAAGTCCAAAAAACAAGTCTGAAAGGATTCTGGATGACAGTTTAATAAATCTGTTTTTTAAAAAGGGAGTTCAAACCAACTTTCCCCAAAAGGGAGACTATTGTCCTTTATCGATAAAGATGAATACTACAGAATAGACTGCTTTTGATACTATCACTGAAATTAGTTTAAAGAAAAAGAAAATGCCAAGTCTTTAAACTTCACAGTTAAAGTGAAGTACTCTTTACCAGGTGTAAAAAAGCTAACTTAGAATTGAAGATAGCCTGGTGCCAAAATTCCATCAAACTCAAAACTCATTTTTGAAGTGGAATTA
Source organism: Taxidea taxus jeffersonii (assembly GCA_003697995.1). Classification (NCBI taxonomy): domain Eukaryota; kingdom Metazoa; phylum Chordata; class Mammalia; order Carnivora; family Mustelidae; genus Taxidea; species Taxidea taxus. The sequence continues at coordinate 125,517 of ML105285.1, forward strand.
GTGGCTTTTGATAGAAATAACAATGAACAGTGTCAGAAACCTGTGACCTTGATGAACCACGTAACTTTTTAAAACTTGCTCACATTATGGCTAATTCTTTAGGAATTAAGTTAAACCTTGCTTGCTTGCTTACATTAAGTTCCTCATCTTTTGAGAAAAATGACCCTTTACAAATCTCTGAAGTCTAAAATATTTTATTATAGCTGTGTAAAATATTGGTTAAAGATAATTGATTTTCTGGGGTTACATTATATGTTTAAATTTAAAAAAGCTTAAATAAAAAAATAATTAAAAAGTATTATTTAAAAAAAGAGTATGGAATTTTATAAAACAAATAAAGTATCACACACACACAAAAAAGGTAATTGATTTTCAATTTTTTGAGGAAACTCCATGCTGTTTTCCTGAGTGGTTGCACCAGCTTGCATTCCCACCAACAGTGTAGGAGGGTTCCCCTTTCTCCACATCTTCGCCAGCATCTGTCATTTCCTGACTTGTTCATTTTAGCCATTCTGACTGGTGTGAGGTGGTATCTCATTGTGGTTTTGATTTGTATTTCCCTGATGCCCAGTGATGTGGAGCATTTTTTCATGTGTCTATTGGCCATCTGGATGTCTTCTTTGCAGAAATGTCTGTTCATGTCCTCTGCCCATTTCTTTTTTTTTTTTTTTTTTTTTTCACCCGTCAGGTGGGTAATGTGCCGAGGTCGTAAGAGGGTTTGAGGGTGGCACATGTCACACAAGAGCGTGAACACCCAATCATCATGCTTATGAACTACAAAAGGATCTCTCTGCCCATTTCTTGATTGGATTATTTGTTCTTTGGGTGTTGAGTTTGCTAAGCTCTTATGACCCAGCAATTGCATTACTGGGTATTTACCCTAAAGATACAAACGTAGTGATCCGAAGGGGCACGTGTACCCGAATGTTTATAGCAGCAATGTCCACAATAGCCAAGTTATGGAAAGAACCTAGATGTCCATCAACAGATGAATGGATAAAGAAGAGGTGGTATATATATACAATGGAATACTATGCAGCCATCAAAAGAAATGAAATCTTACCATTTGCCCTGACATGGATGGAACTAGAGCGTATTATGCTTAGCGAAATAAGTCAATTGGAGAAAGACAACTATCACATGATCTCCCTGATATGAGGAAGTGGAGATGCAATGGGGGTGGGGGTTAAGGGGTAGGAAAAGAAAAAAATGAAACAAGATGGGATCGGGAGGGAGACAAACCAAAAGAGACTCTTAATGTCATAAGACAAACTGAGGGGGGTGGGGGGGAGGGGGGTTGGGAGAGGGTGATGGGGTTACATTATATGTTTAAATTAAAAAGCTTAAAGAAAAAAAAAGATAATTGATTTTTCTTTTACCTCATGTCACTAAAAAATCTCAGTTTTTTGTTTTTTTTTTAGAGATATACTGTTTGACATGTACTTTATTATAGGCAGTGAGGTCACTCAAGGAGACAATCGAAGACTGTTGGGACCAGGATGCGGAGGCTCGGCTTACTGCACAGTGTGCTGAGGAGCGAATGGCTGAACTTATGATGATATGGGAAAGAAACAAATCTGTGAGCCCAACAGTCAATCCCATGTCTACTGCTATGCAGAATGAGCGGTAAGACCTTGAAGGGGTTTGACATTCATCAGCCAGTATTGAAAACTGAGACTAAACAGAGATTAGGGAAAAAATACTATTAAACCAGTCTAAAAAGACAATGATTAATTCATACAATCTAACATTGTGGTATTTCTTTCAATATGCCCATTTTTTTGCTAGAGATTTTTGTTTGGCATAAGTGCAAGATGGAATTTGTGATTTTTCAATATCTCAAGATACAGTAAAAGAAGTTAGTCTTTATTAATGCTCCCACTTCCCTAAAATAATAAAGGCAAACATCTTCATGGTTCCAAAAGTTTATAAGCACTTCTGCAAATATTGTCTCATTTATCATTTGTTGCCATTACTTCTTTTTCTTACCTTTTATTTATTTATTTATTTATTTTTAGGGAAAATAGAACTATGAAATTGCCTATTTAACCACTGTTTCACTAGAGACCAAGATTTCAGTCTTCCTCTCCAATGCTCTTTTGTTTATAGAATATACTACTAGTACTTAACATTAAAGCAATTCGTAAGGTTTTTCTATCCCATCATGAATATTACTTTATGAGACACTTCTTTGTTAAATTATGATTTTTCATTCTAAATAAAAGGGCTTTTTAAAAAATTCCTTTAAAAAATTGCAACTTTCAGATAATGTAATCTATGTTTCTTTGTTCCATGTTTGGGGGAAAGTTTTCCCCAAAATTTGTCATTTTATTTAATACATGTTAAAATTTTTCAGAAAAGCACCCAGGAAAGAGTTACCAGAGAAAATTGAGATAAAAACATACTTGATTATTGAATTATTTTTTTGCTATTTTCTATTCTAATTTCTAAGAGCAATTTGTGTTATGAACTATAGACCCAAAATTGGGTTTACACTGCTTGTGTTTGGACTGAATTAACTTCAGCATGTGAACCCTCATTCCTTATATTTCAGCAAGTCAAGGAAGGTAAAGACTAGCAATCCTAAATTCAAATTTTCTTACTTTATGCCACTTGAGGATAGTCTTCTGCTTCTGTCTCCCCTGATCTCTGTATTTTCTGTGTGCTCTAGCATGTTATTTTTACCTCTTTCAGGAGTAAGTTACTTTTAACTCTAAGTACTTTTAAACTTTTCTTGAATGGTAAGAAATCCTTGATGGGACCCTCCCTTGTATTGACCATTTTTCACCCCCTAAGTCATTCAGCTCTATGTTTTTACATGCTGTTTCTCATGTCCACAGTCATTTCTAAATAGTTTTCCCAAAATCATGCACTATACAACTACTTTTTTTTATTCTTCACCCTCCTGTCATTCTCCTTGAGCTACTGCTTTTCTCCTATAATACTTGTATCTATTAATGTTCCCATTGTTTAGTTAAAGCTATCCCTGCCTTTATTTTCTTTTTTTTCCCTGCCTTTATTTTAAGTGACCTAAATATATTTAGTGTGATGCTCAAGAATCATCCCTCTCAAGGTATGATAAGGACTGTGAAGAACTCTTGATAACTGGAGAGTAGTTCTGAATTGTTCCTTTATCTGAATGTCACACTCTGTGTTATACTCTTAGTCTGTATAAGTTTCATTGATATGGCTCAATTTACCCCCAGAAAGGTACATTCCATTGCTAGACTTCCTCTTAATGGAAGCATGGAAGTACTTTAGAAGAACGTAAAAGCTTATATTCTTTTGCCATTTTGCTGTTGTAACTTAATTGGTAAAGTATTTATTGAGTCGCCACTATGTATCTAGGATTGTAGGAGTACAAAAGAAACATACAGTGGCTCCTCCTCTCATAAATCTTTATATCTGGTTGTACAAGTATACAGTTCATAAAGATATATTTGGTAATGTTACAAAGCTATAGGGGAGATTTTTAAAATTAACTCTTATAAACCAAAATAATGAACATCCATAAAATTCATATCTAGATCTGCTAGGTTTTCAGTAGTCTTAATTCATATAAAACTAGCAATTAGGGGCACCTGGGTGGCTCATTTGGTTAAGTGTCTGCATTTGGCTCAGGTCATGATCTCAGGGTCCTGGGAATGAGCCCCCCCTGGGCTCTGTGATCAGTGGAGAGTCTGCTTCTCTCTCTCCCTCTGTCCCTCTCTGTAGCTCTTGCTTTCTCTCTTGTGTGCTCTCTCAAATAAATAAATGATATCTTTTAAAAAAAACCTAGCATTTAGCAAGTTATTAGTTGATACTTAATTGTGTGATCAGAATTTTTACATTACCTCAAGTGCAGTGTGGTTAGGAATAAAATAAAAAGCAGTTCATCCTTTAAAGTCAGAGGTATTAAACTTGGAGGGTCAGTTTGCCATAAGTATACATTCTCAGTGTGGCACTTTTTTTCTTTCTTTAAGCAACCTGTCACACAATAGGCGTGTGCCAAAGATTGGCCCTTATCCAGATTATTCTTCTTCCTCATACATTGAAGACTCTATCCATCATACTGACAGCATTGTGAAGAATATTTCCTCTGAACATTCGATGTCTAGCACACCTTTGACTATAGGGGAAAAGAACCGAAATTCAATTAACTATGAAAGGCAGCAAGCACAAGCTAGAATCCCCAGCCCTGAAACAAGCGTCACCAGCCTGTCCACCAACACAACAACCACAAACACCACTGGCCTCACTCCAAGCACTGGCATGACCACTATATCTGAGATGCCATACTCAGATGAAACAAATCTGCATGCCACCAATGTTTCACAGCCCATTGGGCCAACCCCAGTCTGCTTACAACTTACGGAAGAAGACTTGGAGACCAACAAGCTGGACCCAAAAGAAGTTGATAAGAACCTCAAGGAAAGTTCTGATGAGAATCTCATGGAGCATTCTCTTAAACAGTTCAGTGGGCCAGACCCACTGAGCAGCACCAGTTCTAGCTTGCTTTACCCACTCATAAAACTTGCAGTAGAAGCGACTGGACAGCAGGACTTCACACAAGCTGCAAATGGCCAGGCGTGTTTAATTCCAGATGTTCCACCTGCTCAGATCTATCCTTTGCCCAAGCAACAAAACCTTCCTAAGAGACCTACTAGTTTGCCTTTAAACACCAAAAATTCAACAAAGGAGCCCCGGCTGAAATTTGGCAGCAAGCACAAATCAAACTTGAAACAAGTAGAAACTGGAGTTGCCAAGATGAATACAATCAATGCTGCAGAACCTCATGTGGTGACGGTCACCATGAATGGTGTGGCAGGTAGAAACCACACTGTTAACTCCCATACTGCCACTACCCAGTATGTTAATGGGGCAGTACCATCTGGCCAGACAGCCAACACAGTGGCACATAGGGGCCAAGAAATGCTGCAGAATCAATTCATTAGTGAGGATACCCGACTAAATATTAATTCCAGTCCTGATGAGCATGAACCTTTACTGAGACGAGAGCAACAGGCTGGCCATGATGAAGGTGTTCTCGATCGTCTTGTGGACAGGAGGGAACGGCCACTGGAAGGTGGCCGAACTAATTCCAATAACAACAACAGTAATCCATGTTCAGAGCAAGATGTTCCTACACAGGGTGTTCCAAGCACAGTAGCAGATCCTGGACCATCAAAACCCAGAAAAGCACAGAGGCCTAATTCTCTGGATCTTTCAGCCACAAATGTCCTTGATGGCAGCGGTTTGCAGTGTAAGTAAAGGGATCATTTAATCTCTCCTCCTTGTCTTTTGGGACCGTTTAATTACTTAGATAAAATTAAATTGTGTTTCATTTAGCAATTACTTATTTTTACTGCTTTTGGAAACACGGTAAGCCGCTTGGTTGGACTCAAAAGTTATCAGATTGTTGTAAAGAAAAAAAGTAATTTGTTGTTGTTGGTAATTAGTAAATGTCACAACAATCAGAACTTAATACCAACTTTAACACATGCCTTACATAGCTGCTGGTTCATAATGCAGTGCACATACTTGCTGTGAATGGTTGAAACTAAGTAAATACGAGTTTACAAGCTCCAGGTAAAATGAGGTCAGTAGAACTTTGAAACAGTTGTTGAGTATATGAATATCTATTATATACACATCTAGATTTTATCAGACTAATCTTAAATTCTTAAAGTCTGGAGAAAATTCAGAAAAAATCTTTTTTTTTTTTTTTTAAACTGAAGTTCTTGGTTTTTGGGGGATTTTTTTGTGTGTGTCATCTTGTCCAAGAGTTATGTGTTGAGCCTCCTGCCTGCCTATAGCATCTTGCCACGGGTCCCCTAGACAGATAACTTGATACATGGTTTCTAGCTCTACAGGGATTGTAACACAAGACAGCACACCAAAATCTTTAGTAGTCATCATTATACAAGTGATTTCTCTTTTAGGCTGAAAAAAAGCAGTCATGTTTTATGGTTGTTGTCAAGGACGACAAAATGGCCTAAAGGGATTTGGCTCTCAATAATTAATCATTAGGGGGCACCTCACTGGTTCAGTCAGTGGAGCATACAACTTGATCTTGGCATATGAGTTCGAGCTCCATGTGGGCCTAGAGTTTACTTTAAAAAAGAAAAAGATCAGTAGAATCTATCCCCTTGTTTGAGTGGCTTGTATTATAGACCAATTGATACGCCCTATAGCAGGGCTCCATAGCAATAAAATGTCTTATCAGTTGTGGGAAGAGGAAATTACTAGAAATTTTATACTATAGTATTTATATCATTCTTCTGAAAATATTATATGCCATGTACCTTTAAAACTTGATCTGCTTTGAACATTAAGTAGAATGATTAAATACATTTTGCCAAGTTAGGAACACTACCAACAAGCAAAGGATTTGAGAATACAGCTGAGAACTTCCAATTTTCTCCTCTGTTTTTGCTTGCCCAATAGAATAATCCAACCAGTTATGAAAACGATTGGACTTGAAGAGTTGGTTAAGGTTTGCCTAGAAAATAATTGCCTGGCATCATGAATTTCAAGTAATGTCTGCTAATACCTCCGGCAGATATTAGTTTGATCTGTTCTTGAGTTACAACCCTAATTTCTTACTATTTAATAGTTTCTTTATGTATAGTTTATTTTCCTGTCCTTTTATTTCCAGTCGGTGAGTCAACACAAGATGGCAAATCAGGATCTGGTGAAAAGATTAAGAAACGTGTGAAAACTCCCTATTCTCTTAAGCGGTGGCGCCCCTCCACGTGGGTCATCTCCACTGAACCACTGGACTGTGAGGTCAACAACAATGGCAGTGACAGGGCAGTTCATTCCAAATCCAGCACCGCAGTTTACCTTGCAGAAGGAGGCACTGCCACAACCATGGTCTCTAAAGATATAGGAATGAACTGTCTGTGAAATATTTTCAAGCCTATGGAGTGAAATTATTTTTTGCATCATTTAAATGTGCAGAAGACATTTAAAAAAACTGCTTTATCTTCCTGTCAGTACCCTCTCCCACCCTTGCAACAGGACTTGCTTTAAATAGATTTCAGCTATGCAGAAAAATTTAGCTTATGCTTCCATATTTTTTAATTTTGTTTTTTTAAGTTTTGCACTTTTGTTTCGTCTCATTAAAGTTATATTTGTCTGTTATGACCACAGAATTATATGTGTGTGTATCAAAAGTGGTCTCAAAATATTTTTTTAAGAAAAAAAGCAAAAACAATGTATTGCTGATAATCAGTTTAGACCAGTTTCTAAAGGTCATTAAAACAGAAGCAAATTAAGACAGGTTTGACTGCAGTGGTGTCTGGTATCCATGTTTTATTTCTGGGCACAAGCTAGTTTATATGTTGAACTGTTCCTGAACATACTGTCTGTTGGACATTCTTTTCTCTTGTGTTTTGTTGAATGTGCAATAGTCTATAGTCCACAAATAAGCTTTCTTGTAAGCTCTCTTCCTAACAGAGCACACATTCTTCCATAGTAAATACATTTTTCTGCCCCAACCCCATACTTTTGGCAGGTCAGTTCTATGGCAGTGATTTTTGCACAAGAGAGAGCAGCTACCTGATTTCTTGCTTTCTCTCTCCTTATGGAGAATGCAGAAACATTGTCTCAAAGGGCTCTAAAAAAAGGAACTACCAAAACCTAACTTGAAATGCCATTTCTTTTAACCTTCCAAGTCCTAAATGTTTCTTTCCAGGCATTTTAATAAACGTATTTGTTTCTGGTTTTTGGAAGTTCATAAGAGAGCATAGAACAAAGTAAACGAAGTCAAATATTAGCCTTTCTTCATTTTATTTTATTTTTATATGTATGTTCATGATCCATATTCATTTATTTAAGAAGCACATTTTTATCGGAAAATTAGAGCTATACTTATAAGGAATTTTTAAGTAGGTAGATGGTTAAGACTATATAGTGTTACAGCCTTCATTCTCTGAATAGGCCATCTCTGACTCAAATAAAATTACATTTCCTATTTAAAATAACTTCAAAAGTAATTCATAGTTTTGAACCTGTAGTAACTTTTTATTCTCTTCCCACACAATGCCTGGTGACTTTATCTGAAAATGAGTCCTCTTCCCATGACCTAAAACACTGTGTGGAAAAATCATTCATCTGGCATGCCAAATCCCTATGGAAGGAAAGATTGCTGCCAAACCTATCATTTTTGAGCAGACTGAGGCTTACCTCTCTTTTTTCAAAACTGTTTCTTCACTAACCCCATTTTCATAATTTGTCTTTTTGCCAGCTTTTCATATGATCTTTGATATATGAGCAGCATTTATTATTTACATTATATTAGAATATACCTTAGTGATAACATATCAAGTATCCTTCAAGTCATATTGTTTTTTTAAAAGCTTCCTTTGCTTCTTTCCTTACTGATAGTTATCTCTAAACAACAACCTTAGCATGTTTTTTTAAATAAAGCACTTTATGTCAAATAAGGGACTTTTTTTATAAGCACAAATTATTTTCTATCAATTTGCAAACAGTGATGATCTCACTTAATTTTTCCAGATTCTCAGAGTACTTAATAGATGTTATTTAACTAAGTTCTAAGATTTCTCTGAAAGATAAAAAGCTAAGAGAAAAACACAAATGCCCATATTCTTGCTTTTAGATTTTTATCTCCTGAACAATGTTTTCTCACTTGTATTCCTCTATCTTCATCATTTAGCTAAAGATAACATAAGTTTCCCAATTTGCTGTCTAAGATATTTACAATTTACTAAGTAAGGCTTCTGTTTTATGTCATCTATTGTAATCCTATGAGTTAGATGTTATAACACTTCATATTTATGCTGATGGATAGCTGAACACAATTTTGAATTTTTAGAATTAAGATGATTTTTTTAGTGCCCAGGATATCCACCTTTTGTGTTTTATTGGCCCTTCTCTTGATTCGATCCTTAACATTTTTCAGTCTTCTGTCATAATTATTCTTCTATGTGACAAATTATATCTTTCTCACCAAATTTTCACTTAGTTCTCTTGCCTTTAAATGTCTTTAAACTGCATTTCATTATTTTCAAACACGTGTAGGATATCTTTAAATCAAAGCAAATTACATTCCTTCTCCAGTTGAGGATAAATGACCATTTGAGATCTAACTGATCTTTTCCTGACCGAAGTTATCCTACATTACTTTGTGTTTAGGCTACTTGGTTGTAATTTTTCCAGAATCTTTTTTTTTTATGTTTAATAATAAAATGCTTTCAAGAATTAATATACCAAAATAAAAGAATCCTTTTAAGTTTCCCATTTCGTGCAAGCATATTTAAAACAAAAAATTTTCTTTCCCTAGTTTTTTAGTACATCCTTAAAAAATAGGAAGAATAAAAAGTGTACATCATTTTAATAAATTTGAAATTAAATTGTACATCAGACCAATTTAGAATCTGTAATATACAAGCAAGCAAAATTACTTAAAATATTTGCTAACTTTATTCATCTAACAATGTTTCTTAAAGCTAATATTTAACTGCTGTTATAATATTTTGCATGTAGAAAAGCATTTGGATCCTTTAAATAAAGGCCATTTAATGAAAAAGATATTAAAATTCACTTTGCTAGTTTTATAGCCTTAAAAGCATCATAATAGGTAATCAAATTCTAATATTAATTCCCTGAACTATCCTGACTGTATGTCAGAACTAGATCATTTAAAGAACTTGATTTGAATTGGGTTTAGACAAAAATTATTTAATCATAATTCCTAACAATGTTCCCCCTTTTTAAATTCATAATTTGGGGAAAAGAAACCAATATCAGTGTAAAATGTTATGAAAGGGCATAGGATTTGAATAACACTCATTGATGATTTGTTATATACTGAATGCTGGGGATATATATACACAACTCTTTTAATCCTCATAGCAACTATTTAAAGATCATAGTTAATATTTCCACTTTATAGTTTGAGGAAATTGAAGCAAAGAAAAGCTAAGTCATTTGCCCAAGTTCCACATCCTAGTAATAGAGAAAGCTAGATTTTAACTTGGGTTTGCCTCTCCACATCTCTCTCATCCACACCACACTGCCTACACACTCTATGACAGGATGTGTGATATAGTGACATTTCGTAAGAAATTCAGTGATTACACTCCAGCACAAACGTGGCTTGTATATAGGCCAAACCAGATACCTTAATCACTTTCGAAGTTAGGCAAACATAAGACAGGTAGACAGGTCTATGCTGGCTGTTGCTTGAGAAATAATTACTAATTCAAGATAAAATTCAATCCCACATCTGCCATCATGAATCCTAAAATTATTTCACTTCTCTTTACTCCTAATATTCTTGCATTGTAGAACTAAAAGTAAAGTAAATTTTAAGGGAAAAGTGAAGGTGGCTTATGGGAACAAAGACTTCTCCCTAAGTTGATTCCATACTTGACTTGGAGGAATTAATTTAACATGGATTTTAAGTCTCATCAGTCCTTTGACTCCATCTTGAAAATTTCTGCTTGTAATGACTTATAGAAGATTTTGCTAATCCAAAGAGCTGATTGAGGAGGACATAGGAAGGATACAAAGATATCTTTTTTTACAAAGCAGTTTCAAAAGCTTCCTTACATGTACCCACTTACTGCAGAAAATGTACTTGGTTCTGAATGTGAAAATAATTAAAGAAAGGAGCACTCAAGTAAGTATGTGTTTCAGTGGGAATTGTCACAAAATTTGGCAGGTGTTTTTATTAAAATATTTTCAAGTTTGGCATCTAAAGCCAAATAGAATACCTGGTAGGCCACAGCTATTTGCTGAACTTTCCATCCTCAAAGTCATTTAAAATGGAAGACTACTTCAATAAATTTTTTTTGTTTCTTTTTTCAATATTTATAGAAATGAATATTTCGTTGGAGGTAGTTAGCTCCTAGAACTTCCTGAACAGCCTTCTATAAATTTATGTTGAACTTACTACCAGTTATGAGCAGGTTATTGCATAACTATTCACAGATTGCTTTATATATTTATCTTCCAAGCTAACGTACTAGAAATTGCACACACATGTTAGTTGATTATCTAGACCTGTGTAACACCCCCACACACACCCCAGGAGTTTTTTTCAGACTGAGATGTTTCTAAATATACCTTTTGCTGTCAGTTCACTCCTCAGCAGATAAAATTGCATTTTAATTTGTAGATTCTGAACTATGCAAATGTTAGCCAAAACTACCTTGCATGATCCACTCTTAAATATACTCCTTGACTTAGTAAATCTGGCAAATCACTGTTTGAGCTAGTTACACAAATGTTGTTATCAAAAGAAGGCTTTTCTATAGCTTCTCAGATTTAAATTAGTATAGAAGAAAAGAGGAAATCTCAGGGTGCTCTGGTGCACCTACCCATTACTTTCCTTCAACTGCCTTTTAGTTTGTGTCTGACTTACTGTATCCCTTGGTTATCTGAGTTGCAATCTTCTGTGTCAGGAAAGTTTTCTTTATGTCTATTCTGCTTCCCTCCTGTTTCATTTTATGTGCATTTGTCTCCTCCAGCAGTTAAAAAAAAAAAAAAAAAAGGAGCAGCTGGCCATCTTCTCCAGTATTGTTATTTTTCATTATGCTTCAAGCTTCTCAATTAACATCTAAGTCTCAGTTCTTCAGACAAAACTGCTTTGGTTCCCTTAGCATTTCCTTCTCAGCCCTGTTCTAATAACTGTTTATACTTAACACCTAAAATTACATTTTACATTATATTTGAATTCATTACTCCCATTTAAATAATAGTTCAGTAAGATAGAATTGAGAATTTGAAATGTAGTAACATCTGAATTGTTTGACAATGGATCCAACCATCAGATTGTCAGAAAATCAGCACTTAATTTGAGTTTTGTATTATCTAACATTTCCTACTAAATTGTGGAGTTTTATCATTTTATATTCTCATTAGTTATAACTAAAAAGCCACGCATAGAATTGTATATAATTTTGCCATTAAAAATTTTAACCTATATTGCAGCAAGCTTAGCATTATAATTGAGCCACAACATTTTACACTTTTCCTTGTATCAAATATTAAACACAAAATGCAAGATTACCTTTCAAAAACATTACAATAATCAGGTATTATCTATGGACATTTTTGCAGACCACTTTTGAAATACTTATTATTTTGCAACATAGACTGGACTATAACAATTTTCATTTAACTTTCAAGTGGCTGGTTAAAGTTGAGTGTTTGTGCATATAAAGAAAAATCCAGGATTTTATCTCATGGCTGATACATTTGAAAGTAAGTAATTCAGAAGATTTAATGCTGGGTTTAATTATGTTTAATTTAATTATGCCCCAGATAAATCTATCATATTTTGAAAATTCCAATTCCGTTATTATGTGATGTTCATAGTGTTAATATTAATTGTAGTGACATTCATTTTTTCAAACTTAATTTGCAACCCAGATTCTAATAAGAGAAGAAATCTTGAGAAATAAATCACATTGCCAGGGCATCCATTTTATGATTGAATTTTTTTTTTAATTACAACTTTTTTAAAATGTTTCAAAAGGCAACATGTAGGTTTTTTCCTCTTTTTTTTTGTACTTTTAGATTTTCTTTTTAGATTTCAGAAACATCTTCATGTGTTAGACTCATTCTATAGACATAATATAACTTAAAAACTCAGGGCCCTTTTCATCCTTTGCACATGAGAAACTAATTGGTAACAAACAAGCAATTAGTCCAGTTGAATATTTAAACTGTTTGTTGCACATACAGTTCAGTTAATGTTTCATCTTATGATTTGACTTAATTTACATAGACATAACATCAGATTTCATTAATCATAAAAACCTGCCCAGTTCTGTAGTTACTGAATAGAGGGAAATGACTCAACTAACTGGCTACATGTTGCAGCCTATTTAGGCCTTAGAGCTGAAGCACCATCTTAAAACCATTTCTCTTCTTTGGGTAAATGGTTATACATGATGGGACAAATCATTTCATTTTGCTTTGTTTTCTAATAGGAGAAGTTAGTAAAGTTATTCCTCTGAGATAAAATTTTCTTGAGGTAATTCAACATTATAAAACTCTTCTAAAAGTGAATTAATGAGTTTATAGCTTTAGTAATAGTTTGGATGGTTTTGAGGAGGTAACCTATGGTAAGCTATTCATCGCCTTGTTATATCCAAATAGAATTTTTCCTTCAATCAGACAAATCAAAGCTCCAAACTGATACACTGTATACTTAAAATCCTAGCAGTGAAGTTATTTGTAACCAGTCTCTTGTCTCAGGCTCTCCACCTTATTACCAATCCTCTTAAGTATGATAGGGAAACATATTTTTAAAGGAGCTTAATAGTAAGAAAACTAATTTACTAAAAGATGCAATTCAAAGATAGGTTCTGGTTAAAATTGAATTGCTTGGCTTCTGTGGCTTTTCTTTTTCTCGTCACATTTATTTATTTAAAGTTTTTGTATGCCTCGTTGTGTTTCCATGGAAATTATATTGTGTAAGTGTTTGTATAAGCTGGAATCATCCTTAATTTTCTGTTGATAATTTTTCAAGTGAAGATAAGTGGATAATTGTAAAGTACACTAACTCTTAGTGTATTGTAGTAGCTGAAACATGGAGATGTGTAGCTGTCATGCTTTTTCTGAATGGACAGGAGAAACATAAGCTACAGAGTATTCATTTCTGAGGATGCTTTTCTGGAATAAGAAAGGCTGAAAAATATTAGCAATTCCTCAGAACCCTCTTTCTTGTTAACGGGTATCTTTTGTTGGTGTGTTTTGCTCTTACATTACAGATAGAATATCATATGAATTTATGAATAATTACTTTCAGTTATTTTGCTTTTGTAAAAGCCGTCTGAGACCTTGCTATGCTGTGTAAGTTGTTTTTGATGGATCAGTGTGAGTATGAAATAAAGCAAATCACTTTTCTTTTGTATTATCTATGGATGCCACTATGAAAGCTGACATTAAGCCACTAAAGAGTTTTTTATGAATAATTGTAAGTAAATGCTTTGATATATATAAACCTAAATAAAAAGATTGTATTGCTACAGAGACATTGGAGAAGGAAATTTTAAGACAGTTCTTTAGGTTTAAAAAAGGCTTGCTGTAAAATGGTGCATTATTCCATTTATTAAAGATCATATTAATGACAACACTAATTGTATCTTTTGATTTTATTAGGTCCGTAGAAATTATGATTGTTAGTGTGGTATTTCAGGTGTTTTGCACCAGAATAGTAAATGTTTTAATATAGTCATTACTCAGTATGATACATTTTTTAAAAATCAACTAACATTAGAATAATAGTTGTACACTTTCTGTATACTAGGCACTGTGGTAGTTAATTCTACATATGTAGAATAAATAAAATACACATTGTCCCCATTTTAAAAATTATAAAAAACTGGTTTGGGGAAGTTAAATATCTTGTCCAAAGCCACAGAACTGGTAAAATGGGATTCAATGTATTTTCCATTTTGCTTTGAACTAACAGTTTTAAATCTCTGGTTATGGCAAGAAAATTCAAAAATAAAAGCAAAAATGGCCCAGCGGTAAAAAGAATAGCCAGGAACACACATGAAGCAATTTGCTGTTACTGAAATGCTAGCAAGTACCAAAACAACTGTCTCTACTGGCCTAACATTGATGTGTTTGTACTAAACGTCATCAAATAATCTTTGAAGTTAGATCTTCATGTTTTTAAAAGTCCTTGTTAAAATGCAATATGAGTTTGTGAAGGCATCATATATTTTTTTAAAGATTTTATTTGTCAGAGAGCAAGAGCACAAGCAGGGGGACCAGGAGGCAGGGGGGGAAGCAGGTTCCCCGCTGAGCAGGAATCCTCATTAGGGACTCAATCCCAGGACCCTGGATTCAGGACCAAAGCCGAATGCAGACACTTAACTGACTGAGCCACCCAGGGACCCCATATTGTTTTTTACTCCAGATGAATTCAGTATTAGCTAAGTGTCCTGGAATAAGATCCTGTATAAATCCACAGGATAGCCATGTTTTAAAAGGATGCTAGCCTGGCGTGCCTGGCTGGCTCAGTTGTGGTGAGTCTGAACCCCATGTAGAGATGACTTTTAAAAAGAAAAATTAAAATATTATAAACAATAGAAACAAAAGTGTCAGACCTGCCTTAAGTAGATGCCAAGGGAATTTTTGCTTTAGGAGAAGCATGGCCTACTCTCGTAGGCACTTAAATAATATTTTAGGGATAATAGATTTGGGGTACCATTTCCCTTTGATTTGCATGCCCTACCTCAACAATATAATGTTATGGACTACTGTTGCAATTCTCTACAGGACCCACTATGTAATATTCAGGATGATAACTAAATGTCCTTAGAGAAAATATGATGGCCTGGGAAAAATATATAATGACCTACTGAATCTTTTAATAAGAACTTCTCACAAGTAAAATTATTTTCATTTACACCTATACCTATCTGATCCATCTTCCTAGTTTACAGCCTCTGCAAATGACTAACTTTAGCTAGTGATTAATCTTTCTAATTCTAATAATGAATTTTCCCCTTATTTTCTAGTGTTTTTCAAATTAAATTATATACTTGGGCAGCTTTCATTTTATTGTTATAATGTATTATTATTCATTTTTTAAAAAATTGAATCACTATTACTATACTGAGAGATCCAAAAAGTATGGTATTATTCCCGCTCCCCCAGGAACTTAAACCACCTTGTGGAGGAGAAAAGGCCTAAGAAGAAATAGTTCTATCCAAACAAGATGACATGTAAGTGCCCAAATTAGTGGTAAACTGCATGTTCAATATGTGTTTAAAGAGCCAAAGAAGACTTTAGTGAGGAAATGATTATTGAGCAGTGTCTTGAAAGGATAGGTGGGATTTCAATAGGAAAAGTGAAGGCAGGAAATTTGAAGTGACCAGAGAGAGAGAAGGAAGAATAGGGACTGGAAATAAAGCAGAAGTAGATACAAATATATATATTTTTTTTTTTTAATTTTTTTTTAATTTATTTGACAGAGATCACAAGTAGGCGGAGAGGCAGGCAGAGAGAGAAGAGGAAGCAGGCTCCCCACTGAGCAGAGAGCCCGATGTGAGGCTCGATCCCAGGACCCTGGGATCATGACCTGAGCCAAAGGCAGAGGCTTTAACCCACTGAGCCACCCAGGTGCCCAGATACAAATATATTTTGAAAACCAGACCCAGGTGTCTAGACTTGCTGTCATAGCCAACGAGGAGACCAAATCTTAGCTAGGAAGGACCTTGACAGAAAAATTTAAAGAAGTTTGGGCTGGGGGCGCCTGGGTGGCTCAGTGGGTTAAAGCCTCTGCCTTCGGCTCAGGTCATGATCCCAGGGTCCTGGGATCGAGCCCCGCATCGGGCTCTCTGCTTGGCGGGGAGCCTGCTTCCCCCTTTCTCTCTCTGCCTGCCTCTCTGCCTACTTGTGATCTCTGTCTGTCAACTAAATAAATAAAATCTTTAAAAAAAAAAAAAAGAAGTTTGGACTGACAGGTATGCAGGACAGATTAGAAAGGAAAGTGGTTAGCGTGAGGGCATGAGAGAAACTGCAAATAAAATGCAGTTTTCATTGTGATCAGTAAGTTCCTTTTTCAGAGGGGCATCAAAAAAGTTTCTGAACACCCAATGTGTAACAAGTACCATAGTAGATAAAAGACACAGCCGCACCCTCAAGTTGCTCATAGTTGATTTGGAGAAAATTATAGAACAGGTTGTATTATGATAGAGTGAAAGTCCAGTGTATTATGGAAGTACACGGCAAAGGTATCTAATCCACTCCTACCGAATCAGAGACAATTTCTCCTTTTGAAAGAACTTTCCTCACTGTCTTAAAATATGAGTAAGAATTAAGAGATGAGCCACGGCCCTCTAAGCAGAAGTTATAGCACCCATGAAGCCCTACAGAGGGGCTGAGAGGGTGGAGCTTTTTCAAGGGGATAGGAGGATATTAGATTGGAATAGAGTTTGGGATACTAAGTGAAAGTTATGAAGAGAAATGGCACAGAAGAACCCAGATGACCCAGGTGGGACTATATCACAGAAGAGCAAGCATGCTATGCTAAGAGTTCGGACTATCCTGGAAGTCAGTGGAAGAATTTAAGCAGAGGAGTTTCAATTTAGGTAACTCAGCTGATAATATAAAGGATCAACTGAGAGGAAAGAAACTGAATATAGAAACTAGTGTAGAACTGGCAAGAGATAATGAGCACCTGAAACAGGGTTGAGTCAGTAATGGAGAAGAAGCAGCAGCAGGTTGGGTCAGGATTAAAGAGAACCAGTGGGACCCAACGAACCATTGAGAAAAGCATTGTAGAGGCGAAGATTGTAACTTCAAGTTCCTAATATGGCAAAAGAATGAGAGAAAAATCTCAGAGAATATGCAGCTCCTTGCCTTTATAGATTTTTAAAATAGAACAGTCTTGACGTCATGTGTTCCAGTTTTTGGTTCCAAAAACGGATGCAGTCACCTTTCACCTATTACCTGTAGAAATGCCTCAAGAACAGAGCCTTCTCTAGGTAAGTCACACAGAAGTTCAATTTTATCCTTTTTTTATCTTTTTGAGTGAGTGCCTGTCTTTCATCCTTTATCTTTTATCTCTTTGAGTTGAGTCTAATACCAACTTGTTGCACATAGTAATATACTAGGCCATTGGGAGTGGTGTTTGCTTTAAAAACGAGTATCAAGAGCAGCCTTAAAAGGAGCAATAGGAACAAAAAGATAGCCTAAGATGGCAGATGGTGGAAAGATAATGAGAAAGTTGTGTCGATAGTAGATGTGTGATCTTTCAAGAAATGCTCTCCTCTTGCCAGGAGCTCCTTTCTCCCATCTTGTCCTCAACCTTCTTAACTTCTAAACCCTAGAGCTCTTCCTTCCCTCTCTCCACAATTAAAAAGGAAGGTAGAAAAACCGAGAAGCTATTAACTATTCAGGGACACAAGTATCCTAAATGTGTGTTTGGTTTGTTTTTAATTGGATAAATGAAACAGATACAAGAGGAAGTTTTCTTTTGCTTAACCTTTCCATAGATTGAAACAATCAAGAATTTATGTAAGACAGCATAGAAGATATGCATAGATTCCTAAGGAAAATATATTCAAGAAAACAAATTATTCTCTTTAGATGTCATGTAGAACTTCAGAACTACTTGGGTCTTTTTTTTTTTTTTTTAAGATTTTGTTTATTTGAGAGAGAGAGGGAGAGAGAGCTTGAATGGAGAGCGGGGCAGAGGGAGAATCAAGGAGACTGACACAGGGCTTGTTCCATCCAGGACCATGACCATGACCTGGCCAAAGATAGATGCTTAATTGATTGAGCTACCCAGGCACCCCTACTTGGGTCTTTTAAAGTAAAAATTTTATCCAGTTTTTAAAGTAAGTAAATAAGTTTATTAAACTTGTTTATCCATGACACTGGTGATACCCTCTGGGAGTCACATACTCTCATATGTAGAAAAGTAAACATTTTCAAAAAAAAAGAAAAGTAAACATTTTCAGTAAAATTTCATAGTAAAATCTCTTAGCATTATCTCCTTAACTCCCATGGCCCCCCTTTTTTTTAAGATTTTATTTATTTGTTAGAGAGAGAGAGCGAGCACAGGCAGACAGAGTGGCAGGCAGAGGCAGAGGGAGAAGTAGGCTCCCCGCCGAGCAAGGAGCCCGATGTGGGACTCGATCCCAGGACGATGGGATCATGACCTGAGCCGAAGGCAGCCACTTAACCAACCATGGCCCCTTTTAACTGAGTTTCAGAACCCCACTGTGACCTGTTGCAATAGGCATTTAGTCTTTGTTTTTTTGTTTCTCCATTCTAAGCAATTTTACACTGTGATTTTTTTTTAAAAGATTTTATTTACTTGTTTGACAGACAGAGATCACAAGTAGGCAGAGAGGCAGGCAGAGAGAGGAAGGGAAGCAGGCTCCCTGCTAAGCAGAGAGCCCAATGTGGGGCTTGATCTCAGGACCCTGAGATCATGACCTGAGCCGAAGGCAGAGGCTTTAACCCACTGAGCCACCCAGGCGCCCCTGTGATTTTTTTTTTAAAGATTTTATTTATTTGACACACACACACAGAGATCACAAGTAGGCAAAGAGGCAGGCAGAGAAAAGGGAGGAAGCAGGCTCCGTGCTGATCAGAGAGCTGACTGTGGGACTCGATTCCAGGACCCTGAGATCATGACCTGAGCCAAAGGCAGAGGCTTAACCCTCTGAGCCACCCAGGTGCCCCACAATTTTACATTCTGTTGCCAGTCTTCTTGTTAATAATCTTACCAAGTTACCCAATGGCTCAAACTCCTCAACCTGAAATTCCAAGTTGTGGCAATTTACTTTTCTAGCCTTATCTTCTACCACTCTACTAAACAGTTTCTAGTTACTTATTTATCTCCTTACTAGGTTGTCAGCCTTTTGCATCATGGAGGGAGTCTTGTCATTTTTTTCTGGCCTGAAGTACTGATTTTAATTTATGGATAAGCTGATACCAAAATAGTGGAGTTTTTAAAAAAAATTTTAAGGCTTTTATTTATTTATTTGAGAGCAAGAGCAGAGTGAGAGAGAGAGAGAGCTTGATTGGGGGTAGGTGAGGGGAAGAGGGAAAGTTAAAAGCAGATGGCCCACTGAGCAGGAAGTCGGATGTGGGGCTCAATCCTAGGACTTTGAAACCATGACCTGAGCAGAAGGCAGACGCTTAACCTATTGAGCCACCTAAGCACCCTGGTTTTTAAACCTTTATGTAGATTTTCATTTAACTTCTACTAATCAGGTTTCTTAATCTGAGTTCTCTGTGTGCTTGAAAGTTATCTAACTATAAAACAGTCAGTGAAGTTATTCTGTGAAATTTGTGGCATCTCTTTAGGGTTAAAACTGACCAAAGTGATAAGCACTGAGAAAATGTGTAGATGTGAGAGAGAGAGAGAATTTTAAATAAATGAGTAATAATATCATCCATAAACTACTTTCAGCAGGTATGGTTTTAGAAAAAGTGAAAGTAAGTGGGTTTGGAAAAAGGTCCATGAGTTAAATGCTTTTATCTTTTTTGGTTTTTACTGCAGTGTTTTTACTCTTTACTTTTCAGTCATGTTAATAAAACAGAATCACTATTCTTCAGGTACCTGGCAACAAGATGGCGTACCACTTTGACCACCAGGCGGCTCCCTTATTTCATGTTCTAAGAACTGGAGTGCTTGCCATTCTTTTCCAGGTCTGGATGTGTCTTGTTAAATTTGGTTCACAATGTTTTCTTATTGAATCTGAATAATAAACAGAACAGGTTCCATAAACGCTATTTAGGTTTAGGAGAGTCCAATGCTTTACAGTAACAGAGGAGATTGAGGTTACTAGGCAAAAAGTTTATAGGTTACCCCTTCTCCCCAGAAGAATACAAATACCAAAGCCAGGACTTAATAAACAAGACCTTGTTAAGACCTCACTTTAGTCCTGCAATGAAACGTAATTTACAATCCTGAGACACTAACAGAGGTGTCTAATATAGAGTGGTTTGAACATTTTCATGAAACTCTAGCATTTGCCAGGATTCTATCAAAGTTTAGCAGAGCTCTATGAAGGCATTTTATAAGCAAAGTTAGGCTTTAGAGTTTTTAAAAAACCATTGATTGAGGGCGCCTGGGTGGCTCAGTTGGTTAAGCAACTGCCTTCGGCTCAGGTCACGATCCTGGAGTCCTGGGATAGAGTCCCACATCAGGCTCCCAACTCCGTGGGGAGTCTGCTTCTCCCTCTGACCTCCCCTCTCATGCTGTCTCACTCTGTCTCTCTCTCTCTCAAGTAAATAAATAAAATCTTTAAAAAATAAAAAAATAAAGACCATTAATGACTTTGGCTTTCCTGATATTCAATTTTTTGTGAAAAAAAATTCTGATTATTTTCTCTTCTCTGATTATTTTCTATTGTTAAAATTGCATTTTATGGGATGCCTGGGTGGCTCAGTTGGTTAAGTGGCAGCCTTCTGCTCAGGTCATGATCCCAGCATCCTAGGATCAAGTCCCGCATCAGGCTCCTTGCTCAGCAGGGAGCCAGCTCCTCCCTCTGCCTCTGCCTGTCTCTCTGTCTGCCTGTGCTCCCTCTCTCTCTCTAATAAATAAATAAAATCTTAAAATAAAATAAAATTGCATTTTAATAATATTCAGAATTGTTGAACAGCCTTCAGGATTCCTCATTTTATGATATATTATCATAAAAAAGAGAAAAAAGTATTAATTGCTATAAAGCTTTCGTGTTTTTAAGTTTCCATTAAGAAGCCTTCAGATGTATAGGGGAACCTGGCTGGCTCAGTCCATGGGACATGTGACTCTTGATCTTGGGATAATGAGTTCAAGCCCCACATTGGACATAGAGCTTATATTTTTAAAAAAAAGGAAAAGAAAGAAACCTTTAGATATATGAAATGACAGGAAGTTCCCCAATGATAAGGTCATATTTGGAATATTAGGTGGTAAATGCAGCTACTGATTATCTCCTTTACTGAAGATGAAAGTATAATAAGGAAGAAAGAGATATCACTACATCTATCCTAATAAACCAAAATATCTGAAATGATGAGGAGAATGTTGAGCTATCACAGATCATTTCTGATTTGAATGTGACTCAGGTTGCCTATTTCAGGAATGTTGGATAATTACTTTTTTAAGATTTTGTTTTTTCATTTGACAGACAGAGATCACAAGTAGGCAGAGAGGCAGGTGGAGAGAGAGGAGGAAGCAGGCTCCCTGCTGAGCAGAGAGCCTGATGCTGGGCTCCATCCCAGGACCCTGGGATCATGACCTGAGCTGAAGGCAGAGGTTTTAACCCACTGAGCCACCCAAGCACCTAGATACTTTTAATATTACTTTGTTTATTACCTAAATCTGAGCAGCTATTTGTTCATATGTTTTCAAAAGAGAAATTACTTACCTCCATCTTCCAAACATTAATCCTTCTGGATTTGAAGCTTGTTTCTACTAAAACACATTGATTCATCTTCCGTATGCTTCAGGAAGAACCTCTTTCAACTTGAAAATTCTTGGAAACATAAAGAATGATGTCTTCACACAGGCTGTATAGGCAAAAACCAGAAAGGGCAGTCATTGAATTTTGTTGTTGTTACTGTTTATAGAAAGGGAAAGGGGCAGAAGGAGAGGGAGAGAGAATCTTAAGCAGGCTACTTGTCCCCAGCAGAGCCTAATGCAGGGCTCCATTTCACAAACCTGAGATCATGACCTGAGCCAAAATCAAGAGTCAGATGCTTCGCTGACTGAGCCACCCAGGTGCCCCATGACTTTTAACCCTATGAAGAAAAAAGCTTCATCCTTATGAAGAGACTCACACACAAATATTTTATATTCCCCAGCCTGAAGCTGATTTGAAGAATTAAAATTAGAAAATCAGAATTAGGATTCCTTTAATTCATAGATTGAAGTTCTGGAAATAACCTGTCTTAAGGTATGTAGAATCTCAGTTAATTGTGCCCTATGTAGATCTTCCTCTTAATTAGTTTTGATTTTCTGTATCATTTACATACCTAACATATAAGAGGAAACTAATTTAAAATCTATTATCCAGGAAAAATAAAATCATAAAATCATGATGAGCCTACAGCTGAACTCAGCCAAGTCCGTTGTATTTTGCTCGACCTGTATATTTAAAATTTGATTTTATTTGAATCCCTTTTTGGCAGCACCTGGACTCTTCTAAAACCCTGCAATTCTTTTTTTTTTTTTTTTTTTAAAGATTTTATTTATTTATTTGTTAGAGAGAGAGAGAGAGAGAGCACAGGCAGACAAAGTGGCAGGCAGAGGCAGAGGGAGAAACAGGCTCCCTGCCAAGCAAGGACCCCGATGCGGGACTCGATCCCAGGACGCTGGAATCATGACCTGAGCCGAAGGCAGCCGCTTAACCAACTGAGCCACCCAGGCGTCCCTAAAACCCTGCAATTCTTAATTGTCTTCTACCCATCAAGTCCTACTCATTTATGTTACCTTTCTAATCTTTGTAAACTTTTGGTCTGTGCCCCCTGTTCCAGGAACTTCCATCACAGGCATTACCTGGATATAAAGGCCTTGAGGAAATGCTTGGCATATTGGAATAACTCAAGAGGAAAGGCGGCCCTGGCTAAAACTTACGTAAGGCAGCTTGTTTTGCTCTCTCCACTGGTGAGCACTTTTCTTCTTCCATAAGAAGTTAACTATTATTTCTTTATTATTCCTCCATCTCTCTTTGAAACCTGCACATGAACCCTCATTCATGGGGTAAATGACTACTTCATTTTTTTTTAAGCTGCGTTTGAAAAGAGAGGGAGGGGTGCATGGGTGGCTCCACTGATTAAGTGTCTGACTCTTGATTTTGGCTCAAGTCATGATCTTAGGGTCAGGAGATTGAGCCCTGCCTTGGGCTCTGCCCTCGGTGTGGAGCCTGCTTCTCTTTCTCCCTCTTCCTCTGCCCCTCTCCCAACCACTTGCACACACTCTCACTCTCTCTAAGTAAATAAATAAGTCTTTTTTTTTTTAAAGATTATTTATTTATCTATTTATTTGTCAGATAGAGAGAGAGCACAGGAGCGAGCACAGGCAGACAGAGAGGCAGGCAGAGGCAGAGGGAGAAGCAGGCTCCTTGCTCAGCAGGGACTCGATCCCAGGACGCTGGGATCATGACCTGAGCCGAAGACAGCCACTTAACCAACTGAGCCACCCAGGCGTCCCTAAATAAATAAGTCTTTAAAAAAATTTTTTTAAGCTGTGTTATTCTGTCCCAATATGCCTTTCTTTAAACGAAAAGCAAACTTTATACAAGCATCACCATGCAAAATGGAATGATCAGCAATCACCCCATACTGAACCCTGCCTGGTTGTACAAAGGTTTCTCTTTCTTTTTTCCCTTTTTGGCAGGCTTCTTTCTTCCTTCCTTTCTTTCTTTGTTTCTTTTTTTCTTCCTTTCTCTCTTTTAAAGATTTATTTATTTATTTGAGAGGGAGGGAAAGAGCAGGGAGAGGTAGAGAGGGAGAGAGAATCCTTAAGCAGACTCCCCAGTGAGCATGGATCTGATGCAGGGCTCGATCCCACAAACCTGAGACCAGGACCTGAGCCAAAATCAAGAGTCAGATACTTAACTGACTGAGCCATCCAGGCACCCTCGAAGGCTTCTCTTTATTAATGCTTTCCTTTTTAACTTGGTAGGAAAGACAATCAGCAAAAATAGAAAAGGGAGACCACTCTTGAGAAAGGAAAAGGAGACAAAAATTTTCAATTTCTCCATTTAGAATGGTAGGACCAGAGAGAAGAGGCACTCAAAAACTTATTTGCTGTAGATCAATCCTTTGCTTTGTAGCTAGCTGAACCAAAGATGTGTGGAGCTGTGTGCTACTGGCCTTCTTAGAAACTCACCTCAGTGTCCTTTCCCTTCACAGTCAAGACTTTTCCATACTGTTTCTCACCTGAAATCAATCTTCCTTTTTTCCTTCCTTCTTTCCTTCCTTCCTTCCTTTCTCTCTCTCTCTCTCTCTCAAGATTTATTTATTTATTTGTGAGAGAGATCATGAGTGGGAAGGGCAGAGGGAGAGGGAGAAAGAATCCCAAGAAGACTCTGCGCTGAGTGTGGAGCCCCACCCAGGGCTTGATCTCAGGACTCTGAGATCATGACCAGAGCTGAAACCAAGAGTGGGACACTTAACTGACTATGCCACCCAAGTGCCCATCTACAATTTTTCTGGTTGTAACCCTGGGTTATTTATTCTTTTAGTTGCTTGCGTCAAATGAAGCACTTGGTGATATGCTTTTAAATAGATAGATTTCAAAGTTAATATAAAATCTCCCCTACAATTTTTCTGCTCTGTACAATAAAGTCTCCATCTTGTTAGCCTCTTTCTCATGTGTCTTATTTTGAAATGCTCTTCTTATTTATGGCTAACCTTTCTCTGTTTTGTGGTCACCTAAATTATAGGAGACCAAATCAAAACTTTAATACATTCAATTTAGTATATAATGAATAATTTACAATTTCTTTGTGGGGAACGTTATTGATGCTACTATTCCTGCTAAGCTGACTTTCTAGATCAACACTTGAGCTATGTTCAAAATGTTTATGTTTTATCATACAGCATACAGAGAGACCTTGCTAAGCAAGTCTGCTATCCAAAAACCTGACTTTAGAGACTATAAATGATTCTTCAATTAAAAGGATTTACTAATTCTTTTCTTAAAAATAAGCTCTTCTCCAGTAGAAATAGTCTTTTCAGAAACATTTATCATGCAAATTAGCAAGTGTTTGCATTATTTGGGAGAGTAAGAAGAAAAAGTATTTGCAAATTGAAGCAAGTTAAAGCTGCCAATTTTATAGAAAGTAACACTATGTCTCTGTGTCTTATTCTACACTGCTCTTTCCCACACCTTTCTTAAGAGTCTCCAACCAAAGACAAAATTTAAAGGGCTTCATTTCTACTGCTATCCTCCAGCCTAAGTAATTAAACTCCTCCCCAGATAGTAGGTAAAACAGAAATCAAATTAACTTCTCAATTAAAAGAAGTAAAAGCAAACATATGTATTTAATAATCTCTCTTCCTCCTTAAGCTTCCAAATAATTAAATTGATTTGGACTCTGACTCTTTATTTTGCAAGATTACATTTTAACTGAAACAGAGAAAGCAAGAACTTCCCTTAAAATTGGAACAGTTCCTTGAATTTTTCAGATAAGCTCCACCCTTGGCAACTGACTTCTCAAAGGTATGAGCCAACACCCAAATCCCCTTTGTACCTGGGATTAGGGAACAATATTTCTGTGTGTGTGAGTGTGTGAGTGTGTGTGTGTGTGTGTGTGTGTGTGTGTGAGAGAGAGAGAGAGAGAGAGAAAGAGAGAGAAAGAAACAGAGACAGACAAAAATTAAAAGTGAGAAAACTGGAATTCATAAAACCCTTTTGATCTCTAGAGTAGTGGAAAATCCACTTCACTTACATTGTTACCCAGAAGTCAGAAGCGGCAAAACATAGAGCCCTTACTGTCCTAGAACCATAGCAGGCCACACTGGTAAAAGAAGTAAGTGGTTTGAATAGAGCTGCCCATTATTTTTTGTTGAAAAAAAAAACCCTCCTACCTTTTTCCAGGAAGCTACCTGTAGGAAGCTCCGTGCTTCTTTCTGTACTCACCAATTCTACACCTTTGTCTGGTAAACTCAGGAATCTGCATTTCCAAAGTGGGTGGCTTACTTCACAGAATTTGTGGGTCATTTCTTTCTGACTATGGTCTAGGTTAAAGCTTGATTTCATTGTCATATTCTGGATAGGTATGCTTCGCCACTTGAAAAAAATTTGTCTAGTCTTGCATCTTCTGTAAGTAAGTAGGTTTTACCAGGTGGAAATAAAATTGTCTCTTTAATATGTAGGCTATTTTGGAAAAAGATTAAATCCTTACATGTTAGTTACTTTTAAAATTGACTAAAATTCATACATTCAACAAATATTTTTTGATCAATTACCATCATTGTCATTTATATTCAACAAATTTTTTTTTGATCATCTACCATCATTGTCATTTCTAACATATTTTTAACCTGGAGCAGATCAGTTATTTTTTTCAAAGATTTATTTATTTTAGAGCAAGTGCACATGAGCAGAAGGGAAGAGCAGAGGGCAAGTGAGACTAGCAGACTTCCCACTGAGCAGGAGCCCGATGTGGGGCTCGATCCCAGGACCCTGAGATCATGACCTGAGCCAAAATCAAGAGTCAGACTCTTAACTTACTGAGCCACTCAGGCACCCCTATACAATTAATTTATTTTTAATAAGAATCAGAACAATGAAATGAGGGGTGCCTTGGTGGCTCAGTCTCTTAAGCACCTCTCCTTCAGCTCAGGTAATGATCCTGGGGTTCTGGGATAGAGACCCATATTGGGCTCTCTGCTCAGTGGAGAACCTACTTCTCCCTCTGCCTCTGCCTTTCCTTCTACTTATACTCTCTCTCACTCTCTCTCCCAAATAAATAAATAACATCTCAAAAAAAAAAGCAATTAAATGAACAATAATTTTGTTTTATTGGACTTTGTATGTATGTAATCATGACATTAATAAATAAATAATAAAATGAATATCACAGTATAAGGAAGCAAAGAAGTAATTGATAGTTTTTATTTACATTAATGCATGTTTTTTTTAGTTTTTTAAAAAAATTTTATTAATTTATTTGAGAGAGACACACAGCAGAGAGGGGTAGAGAGAGAGAGAGAAGGAGAAGCAGACTCCCCACTGAGCAGAGAGCCCAAAGCGGGGCTTTATTCCAGGACCCTGAGATCATGATCTGAGCAAAAAGCAGATGTTCAACCAAATGAGCCACCCAGATGCCCCATTAATGTGTTTTTTGAAAAACTTATGTCTATATTGGTTTATTCATGAAAAATTATATTTTATCTTATTAAATAATAATAATAATTTTAAGAATAAATTTCAAGTTTAAAGATATTCAAATTCAGTAAAATGGTTCATGTATGAACTAAAATATGCACTAACCAGATGAAAATGTCACATCATGTAGTGTGCACTCTATCTCACAATTTTAAACTTTAAATATAAATGAAACTTTAAATGATTATATAGAATGAGAAAATAGAAATCATTGTTTATCTTAATCTCTACAATCACATGGCATCATTTTTTTAATCTACTGTTTAAATTCAAGAATATTACATACTATAGAGCCTGAGATAAAAACTAGTCCCCAAATAAGCTGAACAATTCTGAACTGTTGTGAATTTACTCTTAAAATGCCTTTGTGTAGATTAATCTGCATGTCTCGAGAAACTGCAATTTAACTGGGAATTCTCAGAATCAACTTTTATGTAAAATAAAATGTCTATTGAAGCATAAGTAATACAAATGTGCTAAATTGAAGCTTTCATTAGCGAGACTCGGTAATAGCATCAATTGGTACAGAATTTATACCAACAAAAGAATTTGGGAGCGAGTGTTCCATCATTGACATTATTAGAATCAAAGACTAATGGTGATAATAAAAAGCAAATCAACTCCTAGTTTGTTTTTCCTATTGTTTTTAAACACAGCTCCTTATTGCCTGAGCTAGGAAAGTACTACCCCTCCTTTTCTGTTCTTGTTACGAGGTTGCTGACCGGAGCCCAGCGTACTGTCAAGTGTTGGCATGCCATGTTGGGCAGAACAAATGAACTCCTGTTTTCATGGTGCTTCCAAGTTCATGGGAGATCAACAGAGAATAAGTAAACAAATAAGAATTTACAAAATTCAAAGGGCTATGGGGGAAATTAATCAGATCCAGAGACAGAGAATTACAAGAAATATATTAGGCAAGGTGTTGAAAGAAGGCTCTCATTCTTGGTGCTTGATGAGCAAGGGAGGGGGTCTGAATTGAAGCTGGCAGAATTGAAGTTGGTTTTGAAGAATTAGGCTTTTATTCAAAGTGCACACACACACACAAAAACGAGTTTTAAGCAGTGGAACAACATAAGCTTATGTTTCCAAAAGATGACATTGGCTACTATGTGGAGAACAGATTGAATTCTGGCAAGAAGAGATTCTTGAAAACCTGCTAGACTATTTCCAGTCCTGGAGAAAGATACTTGTGGCTTGGTCTTGAGAGATGGCAACAGTGATGGAAAAAATAGTAAGATGTTTTCAGTAAGAATGAATGAAAGCGGGGAATGAGGTAAGGCAAGTTGTCAAGAATGATGCCCAGGTATTGGCTTGTGTAACGAGGAGAATGCTGATTTTTACTTAAATGAGAAGTTTGGTAAGGGATGGACATGTTTCCTAATGATAACTTGATCCAACATACATCTCTCTGTGAATTTTTAGTAGTTTTGTTTTTAATAGACTTTATTTTTACAACAGTTTTAGGTTCACAGAATAGTTGAGTAGGAAATAAAGAGAATTCCCATATACCTCCTGCCGCTCCTCCTCGTCTCCCCACCCCCAGCCTCTCGGTGTCAACATTTCACATCTGACTGGTACATTTGTTAAAATCAACTAATCTACATTCGCACATCATTATCACCCCAAATTAATACTTTACATTAAGGTTCACTCTTCTTGTCCATTTTATGAGTTTTGACCAATGTATAATGACATGTATCAAACAGAATAGTTTCACTGCCCTAAAAATCCTCCAGGTTCTGCCTACTTATCTCTCGCTCTTCCTAACCCTTGGTAATCACTGAGTTTTTACCTTCTCCAGGGTTTTGCTTTTTTTCCAGGATGTCGTATCATGAGAATTATATAGTATTTAGCTTTATCAGATTGGTTTCTTACACTTAGTAATATGCACTTAAGTATTCTCTATGTCTTTTCACGGCTTAATAACTCATTTCTTTTTTAACATGGAGTAATATTTCATTGTATGGAAGTATCACAGTTTATTTATCCTTGGTTGACTTCTTGGTGTTTCCAAGCCCTGGCAATTCTGAACAAATCTGTAAACATCAGGTGCAGGTTTTTGGGTAAAGAGAAGTTTTCAGTTCATCTGGGTAAACACCAAGGAGCTCAATCGCTGAGTCAATGGTAAGAGCATGTTCAGTCTGTAAGAAACCACCAAACAGCCTTCCAAAGTGGCTGTAACATTTTGCATTCCCATCAACAATGAACGTTGCTCCACATACTTGCTAACATTTCATATTGTCAGTGTTTGGATTCTCACCATTCTGTTGGGTGTCTAGGGGTATCTCATTGTTGCTTTAATTTGCAATTTCCTAATGACATGAATGTTGAACATCTTTTCATATGTGTATTTGCCATCTGTATATCTTTCCTGGTGAGGTAACTGTTCAGGCCTTTTGCCCATTTTTTAAAAAGATTTTTATTTATTTATTTGAGTATTTCCTACTCAATCTTTTTTCTTTTTCTTTTCTTTCTTTCTTTTTTTTTTTTTTTTTAGATTTTGTTAATTTATTTGAGAGAGAGAGAAAGCACAAGCTGGGGCAGAAGGGACAGAGGAAGAGGGAGAAGAAGACTCTCCACCGAGCAGGGGGCCCAATGCCAGGCTAGTTCCATCCCAAGACCCCGAGATGATGAGCCACCCAGGTGCCCCTCTGTGTATTACATTTTTTAAAGCTTTTAAAAGAGTTCTTTTTGTATATATTTTTTCATTTTAAAAAATCATAATTTCACTATAGTCAACATACAGTGTTATAATAGTTCCAGGTATACAATATAGTCATTCAATAATTGTATACATTACTCAGTGCTTATCATGATAAGTGTACTCTTTAATCCCCTTCATCTGATTTACCCATCCCCCCACCTGCCTCCCCTCTGGTAATCATCAGTTTGTTCTCTATAGTTTACACTTGATCTTAGCCAAAAGGCCGAGTCTGTTTCTTGGTTTGCCTCCCTCTCTCTTTTTTTCCCCATTTGTTCATTTGCTTTGAGTGAGATCATACAGTATTTGTCTTTCTCTGACTGATTTATTTTGTTAGCCTTATACCCTCTAGCTCCTACCATTTTGAGTTTATTTTTGCCTATGGTGTAAGAAAGTGGTCCAGTTTCTTCTTTTGCTTTTTGTTTGTTTTTGCAAGTAGCTGTCCAGTCTTCCCAACATCATTTGTTGAAGAAGTTGTCTTTTTTCTATTTTATATTCTTGCCTCCTTTGTCAAAGATTAATTGATCCTATACCTATGGGTTTACTTCTGTTTTTTTTTATTCTGTTCCATTGATCTGTGTATCTATTTTTGTGTCGGTACTATACTTTTTGATTACTACAGCTTTGTAATACAACTTGAAGCCCAGAATTCTGATGCCTCCAGTTTTGCTTTTCTTTTTCAAGATTGTTTTGATTATTTAGTCTTTGTGGTTCCATACAAATTTTAAGATTGTTTGTTCTAGTTCTGTGAAAAAGGCTGTTGGTATTTTGACAAATACCAACAGGTCAAATAGGTTGCTTTGGGTAGTATGGACATTTAACAATAATTGTTCTCCCAATCCATAAGCTTGGAGTATCTTTCCATTTGTTTGTGTCATTTTCAATTTCTTTCATCAGTGTTTTATAGTTTTCAGAATACAGGTCTTTCATTTCTTTGGTTAGGTTTATTCCTGGGTATTTTATTATTTTTGATGTAATTGTAAATGGGATTATTTTCTTAATTTCTCTTTCTGCTATTTCATTATTAGTCCACAGAAATGCAACAGATTTTTTAAAAAATATTTTATTTATTCATTTGACAGACAGAGATCCCAAGTAGGGAGAGAGGCAGGCAGAGAGAGAGGAGGAAGCAAGCTCCCCTCGGAGCAGAGAGCCGTACGCGGGACTCAATCCCAGGACCCTGGGATCACGACCTGAGCTGAAGGCAGAGGCTTTAACCCACTGAGCCACCCAGGTGCCCCAAAATGCAATAGATTTAAAGGCAACAGATTTCTCTATATCAGTGTTATATCCTGCAACTTTACTGAATTCATTTATCAATTCTAGTAGTTTTTTGGTGGAGTCTTCAGGGTTTTCTATATATAGTACCATGTCATCTGCAAATAATGGAAGTTTGAGCTCTCCCTTACTAATTAGAGGGCTTTTTATTTCTTTTTGTTTGATTTCTGTGGCTAGGGCTTCCAGGACTATGTTGAATAAAAGTGGTGAGAGCGGACAGTCTTGTCTTATTCCTGACCTTAGGGGAAGAGCTCTTAGTTTTCACCATTGAGTATGATGTTAGCTGTGAAATTTTCATTTGTTGCCCTTATTATGTTGAGGTATGTTCTCTGTAGACCTACTTTGTTAAGGGTTTTTATCATCAGTGGATGTTGTACTTTGTCAAATGTTTTTTCTGCATTTATTGGAATGGTCATATGGTTCTTATCCTTTCTCTTATTGATATGATGTATTTCATTGATTGATTTACAAATATTGAACCACCTTTGCATCCCAGGAATAAATCCCACTTGATCACGGTGAATGGTTTTTTTAAATGTATTGTTGGATTAGGTTTGCTAATATTTTGTTGAGGATTTTTGCCTCTATGTTTATCAGAGATATTGGCCTGTAGTTCTCTTTTTTGTGGTGTCTTTATCTGGTTTTGGTATCAGGGTAATGCTGGCCTTATAGAATGAATTTGGAAGTTTTCTTTCCTCTTCCATTGTTTGGAACAGTTTCAAAAGAATAGGAATTAACTTTTCTTTAGATGTTTGGTAAAATACACCTGTGCAGTCAACTGGTCCTGAACTTCTTTCTGTTGGTTGAGAGTTTTTAAATTACTGATTCAATTTTATTGCTGGTAATCAGTCTGTTCAAATTTTCTATTTCTTCCTGATTCAGTTTTAGGAGGTTATTTGTTATTAGGAATTTATCCATTTCTTCTAGGTTGTCCTATTTTTGGCATGTAATTTTTCATAATGTTCTCTTATAATTCTTTGTATTCTTGTAGTATTAGTTCTTATTTTTCCTCTTTCATTTCTGATTTTATTTATTTGAGTCCTCTCTCTTTTTTTTTATGAATCTGGCCAAAGGTTTATCAATTTTGTTGATCTTTTAAAAGAACCAGTTCCTGGAGTGATTGATTTGTTCTATTGGTTTTTTGTTTGTTTGTTTTTAGTTTCTATGTCATTTATTTTTGCTAGCCTTTTTTTCTTTAAGATTTTATTTATTTATTTGACAGAGAGATCACAAGTAGGCAGGGAGGCAGGCAGAGAGAGAGGAGGAAGCAGGCTCTCTGAAGAGCAGAGAGCCCAATGCAGGGCTCGATCCCAGGACCCTGGGATCATGAGCTGAAGGCAGAGGCCTTAACCCACTGAGCCACCCAGGCGCCCCTATTTTTGCTAGTCTTTATTATTTCCTACCTTCCACTTGTTTTGGTTTCTGTTTGTTCTTTCTCTAGCTCTTTTAGGCGTAAAGTTAAATTATTTATTTGAGATTTTCCTAGCTTCTTGAGGTAGGCCTAAATTGCTATAACCTTCCCTCTTAGAACAAGTTTTACTACATCCCAAAGATTTTGGACCATTGTGTTTTCATTTTCATGTATTTTTTTCTTTCCTCTTTGATTTCTTGTTTCAATCATTCATGGATTAGTAGCAGGTAATTTAACCTTCATGTATTTGTGTTCTTTCCAGATTTTTTCTTGTGGTTTTTTTCTAGTTTCATAGTGTTGTGATCAGGAAAGATGCATGGTGTGACCTCAGTGTTTTTTTAATTTGTTAAGACTTGTTTTGTGGCCTAACATGTGACCTATTATGGGGAATGTTCCATGTACACTTGAAAAGGGTATGTATGGGGCGCCTGGGTGGCTCAGTGGGGTAAGCCTCTGCCTTTGGCTCAGGTCTTGATCTCAGGGTCCTGGGATTGAGCCCCGCATTGGGCTCTCTGCTCGGCAGGGAGCCTGCTTTCCCCTCTCTCTCTCTCTCTGCCTGCCTCTTTGCCTACTTGTGATCTCTCTCTCTTTGTCAAATAAATAGAATATTAAAAAAAAAAAAAAGAAAAGAAAAGGGTGTGCAATATGCTGTTTTAGATGAAATATTCTGGATAGAGAATCTAGTAGATCCATCTAGTCCAGTGTGTTGTTCAAAGCCACTGTTTTCTTATTGATTTTCTATTTGGATGATCTATCCATTGATGTAAGTGGAGTGTTAACATCCCCTACTATTACTGTATTACTACAGATTACTTCCTTTTTTTAAAAAAAAGATTTTATTTATTTATTTGACAGAGAGAGAGAGATCACAAGTGGGCAAAGAGACAGGCAGAGAGAGGTGGGGAAAAGCAGGCTCCCTGCTGAGCAAAGAACCTGATGCAGGGCTCCATCTCAGGACCCTGAGATCATGACCTGAGCCGAAGGCAGAAGCTTAACCCACTGAACCACCCAGACACCCCAGATTACTTCCTTTTATGTTTGTTGTAAGTTCCTTTATGTATCTGGGTGCTCTCATTCTGGGTACATGAATATTTACAATTGTTATATCTTCTTGTTGGATCGTTCCTTTTGTGATTATTTAGTGTCCCTCTTTGTCTCTTATTACAGTCTTGTTGTTTTTTTTTTAAAGATTTTATTTATTTATTTGACAGACAGAGATCACAAGTAGGCAGAGAGGCAGAGAGAGAGAGGAGGAAGCAGGCTGTCTGCAGAGCAGAGAGCCCGATATGGGGCTCGATCCCACGACCCTGGGATCATGACCCGAGCCGAAGGCAGCGGCTTTAACCCACTGAGCCACCCAGGCGCCTCTACAGTCTTGTTTTAAAGTCTATTTTGTCTGAATAAGTATTGCTACCCTAGCTTTCTTTTGATATCCATTTGCTTGATAAATGTTCCTCAGTTCCCTTACTTTAAATCTGTATGTGTCTTTCAGTCTGAAATGTGTCTCTTGTAAGCAGCATATCTTGCTATTTTATTCATTCAGTCACTGTATGTCTCTTGACTGGAAGGTTTAGTCTGTTTACATTCAAAGTAATTATTGATACAAATGTACTTATTGTCATCTCATTACTTATTTACTGGTAGGTTGTTTTGTGGTTTTGTAGTTTTTCTCTATTTCTTTCTTCTCTCACTCTCTCACAGTTTGCTGGCTCTCTTCAGTGATACACTTCAATTTCTTTCTCATTATTTTTTGCATGTCTATTACTGGTTTTTTATTTGTGGTTACCATTATGTTTATATATAATATCTTATGCATATGCAGTCTATATTAGGTTGGTGATTGCTTAAGTTTGAACACATTTTTTTTGAAGATTTTATTTATTTAATTGACAGAGAGACAACTAGAGAGGTAACACAAGCAGGGGCATTGGAAGAGGGAGAAGCAGGTCTCCTGCTGAGCAGGGAGCCCAATGCATGGCACGATTCCAGGACCCTGGGATCATGACCTGAGCTGAAGGCAGACACTTAATGACTAAGCCACCCAGGAGTACCAAGTTTGAACCCATTCTTTCTTTACTCCTCACTCTCCCATGATTTAGGTATATGGAGTCATACTTTACAGCCCTTTATTTTTTGAATCCCTTAACTGCTTTTTATAGATATATTTAATTCTACTGCTTTTGTGCTTCCTACATTTCTTACTCTTATTTATGGTCTTACCTTTCCATTCAAAGTGTCCGTTTGAACGTATCTTACAGGGCTGGTTTAGTGGTGATGAATTCCTTTAACTTTATTTTCTGGGAAACTCTATCCCTCCTTCTCTTCTGAATGACAGCCTTGCTGGATAGAGTATTCATGGTTGCAGGTCTTTTTCTTCCATCACCTTGAATATACCATGCCACTCTGTTCTAGCCTGCAAAGTTTCCTTCTTTTTTTTAAAAAAGATTTTATTTATTTGTTTGAGAGAGAGAGAGAGCAAGCACGAGTGGGGTGAAAAGCAGAAGGAGAAACAGACTCCCTATTGAGCAGGGAGCCCGACCTGGGGCTCAGTCCTGGGACTCTGGGATCATGATCTGAGGCAAAAGTGGACACTTAACTGACTGAGCCAGTTTACTAGCTAGTTTACCCCTAGCCTGTAAAATTTCTGCTGAAAAATCAGCTGACAGCCTTATAGGATTTCCCTTGTATGTAACTGTTTTCTTTCCCCTTGCTGGTTTTGAAACTCTTTCTTTATCACTACTATTTGCCATTTCAGTTACTATGTGTCTTGGTATGGACCTCCTTGGGATGATTTTGTTGGGGGCTCTGTGTGTCTCCTGGATCTAGATTTCTGTTTTCTTCCACAGATTCAAGAAGTTTTCAGCTATTATTTGTGTAAATAAATTTTCTGCCTCCCTTTCCCTTTCTTCTCCTTCTGGGATCCCTATAATGTGAATGTTATTACGCTTGGTGTTGTGGTTGAGTTCCCTTAGTCTATTTTCATTTTTTATTATTTTTTTTCTCTCCTCGATCACTTTCAATTACTTTGTCATCCAGATCACTTATCCCTTCTTCTGCTTCCTCTAGTCTACTATGTATTCTGCCCAGTATATATTTAATTCCAGTTACTGAGTTCTTCATCTCTGATTTTTATGTTTTCTATCTCTTTGTTGAATATCTCACTGAGATCCTCCATTCTTTCCTCTACTCCAGTGAGTATCTTTATGACCGTTATTTTAAATTCTCTACCTGGCATATTTATCTGTTTTGTTTAGTTCCCTTGCTATGATTTTGTCTTTCTCTTACATTTGGAGCATATTCCTCAGTCTCCTCATTTTGTCTCTCTGTAACTGTTTATATGTGTCAGAAAAATTAGCTACGTTTCCTGCTCTGGAAAGTAGTGACCTCTGAAGAAGTTCTGTAGTGTCCTGCAGTGCAACAGCCCATGTTCAACAGAACCTGGGCTTTAGGGGTGTCTGCTACGTGTGTTTTATGTGCCCTACTGTTATGGTTGAGCTGCATTTGCCTTCAGTCCAGTCATCTCCAATGGCTCTCTCTGCCTATTGTGGGCAGGGTTTGGTCCCTGTGTTGCAGTCTGGAGCTGCCTTTGGCTTGAAAGATCAGTCTTTCAAGTTTCCCAGAGATGCAATAACACTGAAGTGCAGGGTGCTTTCCCTATATCTTCCTTTTGAGAAGCTTTCAGTGGTGGATGGGGCTTGTAGTCAGGCCCAGTGTCTGCCCCAGCACACTGCTGGGGCCACAGATGGACTGGTGTGTGTGGTTATTTCCCTTTATCCCCAAGACAGGAATCACTTTGGAGTGCTTCTGTCCCTGTCAGGGCTGCTTGCACACTCCCAGGCTTGTGGCACTGCTTTGGGTGAGCTCTGGCCAAGGGCTTATCAGAGTGGGAAGATCTATAGGAGGATGTGAGGGTGGGGTGTGAGATGCCAGAGAAATCCATGCTGGTCCACTGCAGGGGGTGGGACGTGCAGCCTCTCGGGAAAACTCCTGTCAAGGCCAGCCAGGTTGGAGGGGGGCAGATCTGTAGAAGGGAGAGGCAATGGGTACTGTTAATAAGGTAGGTGGAGGCATGCTGCTGTGCTATTTCCAGTATGTATCCATTTATCTAGGCTGGGGGCCGGGCAGGGAAATGGCACTTGCCAGCTCTTTTGTTCTTGGAGAAATTTCCCAATGATCCCTATTCCTCCGGCTCTGAGATCAGTAAATGAATCTTCCCATATACCCCAGGCATTTTTCAAATTGTTGTGTCTATGCTATATCTCCGTGGGGCTGTTTGTTGTGCTGTCTCTTTAAGGGCAATGACTCAGTTTCCTATTGCCCTCTGACTCTCTCAGGTGTTAAGCCCCACTGATTGTAAAAACTCAGAAGTTTAGGTCCTTCTGATTTTCAAAGCCAACTGTTATGGGGATTTGTCTTCCTAGTGTAGGTCCCCTGTGCTTGGGGTGCCTGGTGTAGGGGTCTTCTCCTCTCCCCACTCCACACTTATCATGTTCTTCCCTCCTCTGGATAGGCCAGTGGGTCATTTCGGCTCCTGACTGGGTCTCCGCCCTTACTGTTCTCTTTGGTGTGGCCTCTTCTCTACATTTAGCTCTGGAGAGTCAGTTCTGCCAGTCTTCAGGACATTTTCTGGGTTATTTGTACAGATTTGGGTATTGTATAGTTGCATCTGTGGGAGGAGGTCATCTTGGTGTCTTCCCACTCCACTGTCTTCCCCAGAAGTCCTTAGGTAACAGTTCTTTATCAGATATATCTTTTGCCAATATTTCTTCCCAGTCCGTGGCTCGTCTTCTCATGCTCTTGATTAGCTTTCCATTTTATATCTTCAAACCACTGTTTCATGTTTCATTTTAATTCAGTTAAATGCGGAAATCTTTTATATTCTATAAGGCTTTCTTTTCTCTCTCTCTCTCTCTCTCTATATATATATATAGTGGGGGGCAAGCAGGGGGCAAGGGCAAAGGGAGACGAAGAAGCAGACTCCCTGCTCAGTGGGGAGCCCTGTGGGACTCAGTCCCAAGACCCAGGATCCCAAGATCATGACCTGAGCTGAAGACAGATGCTCAACTGACTGAAACACTCAGGCACCCTAAAAATGAATATATTTTATTATTACAAAGGCAATATGTAGTCTTCATGGAAAATTTAAAAAACACATAATTCGGAGTGAGAGGAAAATCCTGTGAAAAACTCTGGCGCCTAGAAGACTAGTGGCCTTGGGAATATCTGGAAACCACACCCTTGGCCTAGGCAATTTGACAATACATGTCAGAAGCCTAAAAAAGATACCCACCCTTGGACCCAACAATCCATGTTTAGAAATGTATTCCAAGAAAATAATTGGATGTGTGCCCAGAGAACTAAATACAAGGATGTTCCTAATTGGAAAAAATTAGAAACAACCTATAGTCTTTTCCTAGGGCTACCATACAAAGCACCACAGACTGGGTGGCTTAAACCACAGAAATTTATTTCTCATAATTCTGGAGCCTAGAATCCAAGATCAACGTAGCAGCAAGATTTGTTTCCTCTGAGGCTTCTCTCCTCAGAGAAGGAGAAATAAAAAATATTTTATTTATTTATTTGACACCAGAAGCGCGGGAGAGCATGCACAAAAAGGGAAAGCAGTAGGCAGGGGAGAAGCAGGCTCCCCGCTAAACAAGGAGCCTGATACGGGACTTGATCTCAGGACCCACCCAACTGACTGAGCCACCTAGGTGCCCCAGTATTTTTTGATAACAATTCTCTGCCATGTTATTTTCCTTTAGCCATCCTTCTAGATGGCTATCCTCTCCCTGTGTCTTCATATAGTCTTATGTCTTATGTCTTCTGTCTTATGTCTTCTGCTTATGTCTATGTCCAAATTTCCTCTTCTTATATGGAGACCAGTCCTAGTGGATTAAGGCCCACACTCATGACCTCATTTTAACTTAATTATCTCTTTAAAATCCCATCTCTAAATAAAATCACATTCTGAGATACTGGGGTTTAGGACTTCAACATATAAATTTTAGGGAGACATGATTCATCCCATAACACAACCTATTCCAAGAATTGGGAATTAGTTAAATAAATTATGATATAGTCACACATCCATAATTGTAGTTCATGTATGAATTTTTAATTCATATTATAAATATGCTATTGGGGCACCTGGGTGGCTCAGTGGGTTAAAGCCTCTGCCTTCAGCTCAGGTCATGATCTCAGGGTCCTGGGATTGAGCTCTGCATCGGGCTCTCTGCTCAGTGGGGAGCCTGCTTCCCCCTCTCTCTCTGCCTGCTTCTCTGCCTGCTTGTGATCTCTGTCAAATAAATAAATAAATCTTTTTAAAAAATAAAAATATGCTATTAAAAATAGGCCTAGAAATTTATATGGCACAGAAAGAGTTTCATGATATATGTTGCTAATGGAAAGAATGGGCTACAAAATAATATGGGTATTTTCTTTCTTTTTCTTCCTTCCTTCATTCCTCCCTCCCTCCCTCCCTCACTCTTTCTTTCTCTCTCTCTCTCTCCTTTCTTTCTTTCCTTCCTAAGTAGGCTCCACACCCAGCATGGAGCCCCATGCAGGGCTTGAACTTGCAACCCTGAGATCATGACCTGAGCAGAGACAAAGAATCTCAACCAGCTGAGTCACCCAGGCACCCCTGATTCTTTTTCTTTCTCTGTGTGGAATAAATACACAAATGCACAGAAAAATAGCTGATAAAGCTTAACAGCAATTACATTTGGGAGATGGTATGGTTGATTTTGTTTTATTTCTGTTTACTTATTTGTTGCTTAACTACACGTCTACATTTTTTTCCACAGTAAGTTTGTGCGCTATTTTAAAAGAAACCTCTCGTGACACAAACACCTTCTCCCCCTACCACCAAAAAAGGGGGAAATCTACCCTATGCCTACGTATTTATTTTTTTAAGATTTTATTTATTTATTTGACAGACGGAGATCACAAGTAGGCAGACAGGAAGGCAGAGAGAGAGGGGGAAGCAGGCTCCCCGCTGAGCAGAGAGCCAGGTGCAAGGCTCAATCCCAGGACCCTGAGATCATGACCTGAGCTGAAGGCAGAGGCTTTAACCCACTGAGCCACCCAGGCGCCCCTGCCTAAGTATTTTAAAAAATATTTTATTTATTTATTTGACACAGGAAGTGGGGGGAGAGCATGCACAAACAGGGGGAGTAGTAGGCAGGGGAGAAGCAGGCTCCCCGCTGAACAAGGAGCCTGATGCGGGATTTGATCTCAGGACCTGCCCAACCGACTAAGCCACCTAGGTGTCCTGGTATTTTTTGATAACAATTCTCTGTCATCTTATTTTTCTTTAACCATTCTCCTTTCCTGCTCCTAAGCTGAGTTTTAGTGGAAGATGAAAGCTCACTGTTTCTATTTGTCCCTACATAGTGATAGCCTGCTCATTTAATGTGCAGTGAAGTGCTCAGTGTACTTAATTCTTTTTTGGAGATTATTTGGAAAGGTTTTTGCTTAATCATAAGGCATCACTGAAGCCAGTGACATTATGATGAAATGATTCATCTTGGTTTAGGGCTTATGATCAGATAGGCTCTGAGCTCTATTTTCAAATTTATACAGAAATTTTTTTAAAAAATGGAGTGGGTCCCCCAAAAGAGAGGAGGGTGAAATACGTTCAGAGTCCTGATCTCTGATTTCTAGCTTAGGAGGCAGAGGGTGCCTATTCACACCTCATTCCCGGGAGAGTAAACTATAGTCATTTTTCTTCTAAGGTCTGCTATTTCTTCAGAGGCTGAGAAATTACTCTCTTTTAGGGCTGCTCCTCATTCCCCCATGCCCACCCCACTTCTGTAGCTTGGGTAATTTATGCACAAAATAAGTAATGTTTGAATAAAAAGACAACACCCAAGTTAAGACATAATGAAGAAATCTGAGGTTACCTGTATGCAGGATACCACACATCAAGCCTTCACTTTGCATGATATACCTACATGGCCATTAAAACTTTTGGTGCACTGAAATGTAGCAGCTCCCCAGGTTGTCACATGTAGTAGTGACGGATTTAGTGTCACCACACCTGTGTAAGCAGGTGGTCTACACCAAGAGCACAACCTGAGAATTTAGTCTTGTAATAAAGACGATGTTTTGTATTGAGCACCTTGTTTACACCTCTGGCAAGTCTTAACAATACGTCTAAAATTAAGAATCCTCTCAAGAGGCACATATTTCATAGGCTGCTTCTTGCCCTCAACTTACCAAACAAACAGAGCTGCTTATGCTGATTTGTCCATTTTCAGAGCAGAGTAATGATCATGCACTCCGGATTCCTAGCATTTTGCTTTGATCCAGAATAAAATTTGATTAAATGACTATTTACATCTATTATTTACACCACTCTCAGTGAGCAGCTTTGATTACAGTGTCTGACCTCCATGCTCCTGGCCAGTAAGTGTGAATTAGGGATGCTCTTCAGGTCGGTTCTTGCAGTGACCAGTCAGCCCTTACTACCTTGTAATACTTGGGAGTTGGTAAAAATGTCAAGAGGGAAAAGAAACCAGAAAGTTGCCTACCAAGGTGTCTCTGGCAGAACTCTCCTGAATAGTTGTTTGATCTTTGATCAGATGTGGATAGTACTTAGATAAGAGATTATCGGTGAATACCGAGTCTTATAGGTCTTTCCTCTAGGCTGACAGCTCTTCAAGGGCATGAGCCGTGTCTTTATCTTGAGAATTCTAGGCCTGGCACAAAACAGGCACATAATATATATCTGTTCGATTTAATTCACAATCAACGACCTACTTCCTTATGACCCTCATTTTATATATATTTTTCCGTTATTAACCTGGGATAGGATAAAATTCTATTAGGGTTATGAGGCCTCAATATTATTCTCATATTACTTGATATTTAGGAGATGAATGACACACTGGAAGCTAATGTAATATTATGTGTCAACTATATTTCAATTAAAAAAATAAACGCGGGGCGCCTGGGTGGCTCAGTGGGTTAAAGCCGCTGCCTTCGGCTCAGGTCATGATCCCAGGGTCCTGGGATTGAGCCCCGCATCGGGCTCTCTGCGTGGCAGGGAGCCTGCTTCCCTTCCTCTCTCTCTGCCTGCCTCTCTGCCTACTTGTGATCTCTGTCAAATAAATAATAAATAAAAAATCTTAAAAAAAAAATAAACAAACGCATACTTTTTTTTTTT